>VXBC01010917.1:2427952-2740637 GCA_013399945.1 Ploceus nigricollis
CACGGCGGTGGTGTGTGCCCTCGGAAAGCCTACAGCCCTTCCAACTGCAAAAGAGGCGAATTTACCTCGGTAACTGTGTGCACTGACACACTGAAAAACGGGGGCTTCACTCTCTCACACGTGCGCAGACCCAGTCGTTTTTTTTCCAAGACCACCAATCCAGTTGCCCTGAATCTGTTCATAGTAATTCACAATAATCACGACACCTCCATCTTCTTATATGTAATGTGTTTAATTTGTATCCATTATTATGGCATCTAAGTAGTCCCCAATATTTATTTCTCATCATAGCAGTCTGAAGAGAGATAGAAGTGCTTCCATTCCCATGTCACAGGTGGGAAGTTAAGGCACAGGCAAATTAAATGCCATGTCTGTAGCTACACAATATGTAGGACGGGTCAAAGTCCCCAAAAATCAGATACTGAAACCCAAAATCATGTACTGAATTCCTCTACTCCTCTGTCTATTGAGAGTTTTACATATAGCAATAAAAAAGTTTAATGTATTTGTAAAAAAAATTTAACTCCAAAGCCACAAACGTTATCAAAATACATCCATTTTGAATTTCATTTCCAGATTCTTGTTGCTGTAATTCAAGTTCAATGCTTGATCTCAGGTAGTACATCAAAATAATGGCAGGAGAACCTGAATGTCAACACCTGGTTAGCTCATAGCAAACAGAAGGAACAGCAGTGAGAATGCAGAAGACAGTAACATGTTCTTATGTACAGGAGATATACTCCCTGTGCACAGCACACATCTGAAACATAACTCCAGTGGCAGAAACTCAAGGAAGATATTATGGATATTTTATTCAGAAACTTCTGACTACATCCCAGTTCCAGTCTTCTGGCTCTTTGTTTTCAGGAGGTTATCACCTGAAATCTCATTTCTTTATTTTCATTCTCTTGTCCAGAGCAATTTGTTAAGCACAGAGCAATTTCTCATCAGATATCTCTAAAGTACTTCCTCTTAAACCAATCTGTCTAAAGTTCTCAGTACAGCCAAGAAACCACGTACCTTCACAAGTATTCCAGGTGTGTCTGCAGGCAGCCAAACCAGTAAGCCTACAGCTGAAATTCCTTAAAAAAGCCAAACCACAAAACCCAAACAAAAAACCAAGAGGAAATTTAGTTCACTACTGTCTTTGTCTGTACAGTAATGGGAAGGGATGGGTGTAGGACCAGTGCTGTCTTGAGAGGCTAATGCTGAGAACAAATAAGCTACTAGATGACTAAAAGCTAAAGAACAGTTTTTGAGAAAAAAACAAGCTATTTTTCAGCTTCATAATACAATTCCTCTCTCTTTTATAATCCACTATAAGGATCTAAATATGATCAGTGTATCCCACAGGGCATGGCATGAATAACCAAAAATGTATGAAGAGTTATTTTAGTAAGGATAGTACATCATACATATAAATGATATAGCAGTTACAATTCTATAGGTGTGAGTAATTTAAAAGTATATCAGGTAAGTGTGACATGATCTTACATTATTCTCTACTAATCCATTTACTTTTGGTTATGTGGGGGTTTGTTTTGATCCTTTTTTACATTACCTGATCTCAATATTTTATTCTGCTTAGAAAAATGGAAAGTGTTGGCGATTGCTGATTCCATAAATAGCGCACCCTATGAAAATAATGGAGAAGTTAAGGAAATTCAAGTCTTCAGTGTTGCTGGGGAGATATTAATCTTCTCTCATCATATTTATAAAGGCACAACAATTATGTCTTATAATGTTTCAGCTTAGAGTAAGTACATAATTCTCATGCACTGAGAGTGATTTATATGGGAAAGAAAAACTAAAAACTAAACCAAGGGGCAGTTGAAAGGCACCAATGGGACTAAATATTTTTACTATCATTACAGAGAGGCACCTAGTATTTTCTCATTCTTAAATTGCAATAAGGTGTGGGGACTGGAAAAATGTCCAAGTATTAGGACAGAGGCAGTTTTAGTATCTGAAATTCATGTACAAAATACCTATCAGATCACAGTGCAAAAAGAAACATAAGAGCTGTGTGTGGTATATGGTAAGCTGACATTTGAATGACATCAGTGACTCTCTGAAAATTTTGCAATGGAAAGCAGGACATATTTTCCTTGCTTTCTTTTGTGATTGTTACTTTATTATTACTAGCTGTTGCTAATTATCAGATGCCTACATAACTTGTTTCAATACCTGCAACCTAATTTAAGGAATGAGGGATATATTTGCAGTAATTATAGCATAAACTATGAACAAACTAGAGATTCCAGAATAGCTGTAATGCGTAACACTAGATGATTGCTTTACAACATCACAGCTTCCAGGATTCAGCAGTATAATTGAAGCCGAATGCCACAGGATGCAAACATTGATTACTTCCCTCCACCCCCTCAGCTTTCTGCCTTGTAGATCATTATTAGACATCTCAAAAAAGAAGTTTTATGATTAAATCTTTGTACTACTAAAAAAAATAAACCACGCACAAAACCAACACAGACTAATCTGTAGGAAGTTAAGGAACTGAAATGGCATCTATTTCAGTTATGTGATAGAATAGGTGGATGATTATAGAAGTGAGCTTAGAAGTGAGCTACAGCATTATTGGAACAGAACAATGTGACTACAATGCATTTTCATGACAATGACATGCCTACTCAGTCTGTATTTGTGATGAACATACCATATTCCCTTGTTCTTCTTCAAGTATCCATTCAATAGATCACTCAAGTAACATTAATCAAACACCGTATTTTTATCATGGATGCCACCAAACTGTTTCTTTCAAGAACCTGAAGAATGGGGCGAACTTAGCCATAACTTGGTCCTTTCTGATAACTGAACACAGCACTGAAACAATTCCAATATCCTAATGTACACTACAGTTTGAGAATTGTCGTATCTTTCTTTCCTGCCTTTGAGTAATACAGTTAATTTCCTCCTTCTTTGCTAGTGCTGATTGTTTCAATCCATTGAACAAAGACAAGGAATTTAGCATTTGCTGGGACAAGTGGAACCATCAGTGCCACCATCACTACTGGAACCATCGGCAAGAGCTGTGACTGAATATAGACTACAGGCTTTACCATCTGTAATAGAACATGCTGATGGATACATTCAGTCCCTTTATTCTTGTAGGATGAATTATCTCCTATAACTCCATGATTTTGTGATCTGCTTTCAAAACACACAAATACTGATGAAGCTCTATTTTTGTGAAAGTAAAGTCTAAAGGAGGTGTCAGACTCAGAGGTTAGACATAAAGAAAACCTCTCCACTTCTTTCAGAGTTTCACTTTAAACACTACTTTTTCAAGGGCTAATGTCTACAGTCTCACAGGTGTCAAGAAGAATACATTTCTTCTTCTTAAAAAGTATCTAGGTCTTCTGTGTTTAAAAGCCTTTGAAACCTATCCTCGCTGTCTGCATGAGAGCACCTCTGTTGTGAGGACCCAGAAAACCTTGTCACCATGGCATAAGCATGAGGAAGGTTAGTGAGTCATCAGTGCAGAGACAGCTAATAATTTCACCCTTTCTGTGCCATGATGAAATTGGTAATGCTTTTGTTTGTGTATGTATCTACTGTTTCCATGCAGAATAAAATCACAAAGTATAAATACCACTTCCCCTCTTCATGCACACAAAGGACAGCTATCTGACAAATACCCTTGTCTCACTATATTATATTCATTTACACTAGAACTATGTTATGTATCAAAGTACCTTTAGCACTAGATAATTTTCCTGTATTATTTCAAATTTTCTTCCAGTTTGATCGAGGCCAGAAGAGAGAGATCAGCAGCACAACCATAAGGTTCCTTCCTGTCACATCCTGAGGAAAGTGTTCTTCCATAGAATCAGGTTAAGTAGTGTCAGTTCCTGACACAGTTTTCAGTTAGCTCAAGAGCTCTTCAAAATGACAAAGACCGCAGAAACATTCTCAGAGTCATCCAGGAGGTGTACTGGAATCCATTTCACATATTACACCTAGTACTGCATAGTAAGGTCTCTACATCTATGAACAGAGGAATTTTAAATCTACTGAGCACTTTTTCTGGCTCTCAGAGTGAAGCAAGTAGTGTGGAACTCAAGTTCTAAAAATGTGACTTGGGAGTATTTTTAGTACAGGCTTTTAACTGTTAACAAAGTCAGATTAAAGTTCAGAAGTTCAGGTTTCATTTTAAAGGACAAGGAAAACTGATTAGATGTTTTTGGGTGAAAAAGTATTATTCATGCACCTTCAGCATTGGCCATCCAGATTTCATTTGTGGACAGTCTGCCAGAAAAATGTAAGGATGCATTTAAAATAATTTTTCTAGAAAGACAGTTTATGACTGGCTCATGGTAGCAGATAATTCCAGGTTCTGCTAAACTAAGGGTTTATTATGGCAGAAAGGATGGTAAGAAGAAGATTGTCTGCATACAATTCATCTCAAAAATTCTAAATAACAATGTTCTTTTCAATGAACATAAGATTAGACAGCCCCAAAATGAAACCTCAAGATGTTTGTCACAAGATCAGCTGAACAATTCAGGAAAGTATTTTAGTCTCAGAAGAGGTAGAGGGCAATCTGCTTTTTGCTCTTCATGCTTCTTTCTCTTCCTCTTCTTCTTCTTGCTCTTCTACTTCATGCTCTTCTTCCCATGTTCTTGGACTACTCTTGATGATTGGAATTATTTTTTTCTTCCCTTCCATGCCCAAGCATCTCTAAGGCCTTCCATATTTCGAAGAAATATCAGCTGATTTGCAGAAAATATTTGTTTGTTACAAATCTTTTAGGAATAATGTGTTTCATAGTTTTTTTCTCTGCCTAATCTTGACCCATATCTTTTCCCTCAGCATGCTTCCAGAATATTCATAAAATCAATGCCACCATTATCAATACATCTTGGGAGGCCAAGTCTTCATATGTAACAGCTGCTTTGTGAATTTGGCTAATGCAGAAGAAATTAGCACATAGCCTCTACAATTTAAAGGTGTGTTATTCAGTTATTTTCTTCATGGCAACTAAAGGCAAACTCAGTTCTTTTAGGAAGAAAATCACTACAGCATTTCTGAACCCAGCAGCAGCAATGCCCAAACTGCTACATCATCCTCCCCCATCACCTGGGTGGAGGCTTCAGTACTCATGCACATGACTTCGTGTATTTCCTGATAAGGTCAAGGAGGCTCAATTGGGTCATGCCATTTTAGGCGTGGAAGAAATCAGTAACTCTGCCAAAATAGACACAGATTTAATCTTTGTGAGTAGACTCCAACAGAGATGTCAAGCACCAATTGCTTATCTATTACCTACCTGTAAATATTCAGACAAATGTGTACACAGTGAGGGGGATGACCTGGACTAATCTGGATAAGTGTTGGATCCATTGCTTGTCAATAGTCACACACTTGAACTCACATAAATAAATACTCTGGATGATATATCAGGTTCACTTATCATTTCATCTTCCCAGAAGGATCCCTGTGGAGTCAGGGTAACACTACATATTCTAATTAGCCAGCAAGAAGCAAACCCTAACTTTTCTGTCAATTGCTTTTTAACAGTTTCTTTCACAAATTTCTCAGTGTAAGCCAAGATAGTGGAATTTCAGAAAACTTGTCACCATATGTGCCCATACCATTTCTATGGCTTCCTCATTTTGAAAAAAAAGTCATGGGTGTTTCTGTATTCCTTCAAAGATCAGTGAAATCCCAGCATGTTGCCAGGCCCCTCCATATACTATTTTTCATGCAGTCATGCTTACAGTGAAGCTCTGTCCCAAATTAATTTTGAAGACTGCGTATGATTTACTTTATTGACTTCTTGATTATATTTTTCCCAAGATTGTACTTGTTCTGTGGAAGAAACCAACAAATGCCCTTTGGGCAAAAAGAGAACATGGTTCTGTTTTCAGAGAGGAAAAACTTCATGGCTTCTTAAGACTTTCTGCCATATTTGATAACTCACTGTTAGACACAGAACCAGAAAGGATAAGCCTCTCCCACACAATGGGTACCTATGGTTTAGGTTCTGGAAAGAGGAGGAATTGTGCCTGGAAAGATCTGTGAAATCATGTGAGGATATAAAACATTCTGTTTCCCAGCTGAAAGATTTTCTGAGTGGGTCACAGATCTTACCAGTACTATCTGTGATGTTGATTTGGCTTCTGCAGTTGATTTTATGGCTCCACCTACAAGGACTCAAGCAGCAACAACTGCTTGAGAAATAACAGGAATATCATGAAACACCTCCACTCCCATAATTATCAATCATTAGTCCTCGATAGGAGCTCCAAGGTCATATGCTCAGTCTGACAAAGCAGACTTTGATCCATTAAATCACTTTAGCTTTCACCTCCAGGCAAGGCTTCTAGCAGTAGGGGCTTTTCCTTCAGCTACTCAAAGAAAGTTAATAATTTTAGATAAAATGCAAATTTCTGAGCTTCAGTATGGTTGGGTACTACAGAGCCCATAGTTTTTTTCCCACTGTGCAACCAGACACCAGATTTCTCTCAGGGGAGGAGCTGTGCAGTGATCTGGGTTGCTCTGCCCCTCAGTGGGCCTATTTCCTACACAGCTGGGAGATCTCTGCAGCAAAAGGGAGGTCCTTGTACACAACACATTTTGAAGAAATACAATTACTCCAGGACATTGTCTTCTTTTTCTTCCAATTTACTAGAAGCAAGCTCCAAAGTGACTATACAAACTCAGAGAAGCTGACTTTAATCACTCATGACTCATTTATAACTATGAATTAAATTTTCCAACTTCACAGCATTTATTTTGATTGCATTTTATAATGACAGTTGCCATCCTAGTTACCAAATACTAATTTATGATATAGGTTAATTTTGCGTTATTAATGAACTATCAAAAAGGCAGTGTGACTTGTAGTACTGACATTTAGCAAGTCACTAAAATATCTAGAGAAGAAGTAAGAACTTCAGAGTTTCTTCTTTTCCTTTCAGGAAAACAGAAAAGAACTGCAGATAGAAAAGTGAATTTTGTAAGAATATTTCTTCTTTTTTCATCCTTATGTATTCCCTCATTTATGAATTTTAATTTTATATTATTTTCCATTCAATTAAAATACCTTAAACAAACATTTAACAGCATGTGGATTGTCTTTCGGGAACACTGTCCATCAGATTTTTCTCATTTCATGGCAACACTAAAGCAATTAAGGTTTTAATGAGGCTGAAAATTTCCAGCCCAAATAATGTAATGAGTTTGACTATCTTCCAGAACAACTGTGGCACTAATGCAGGAATGCATTTAACCATATGCTTGAATTCATAACTGTGTTGTTGGGCAGCAGCTGTCTGCCTCTTAAGTGAGGTGTGAAGCTCACACTTAACATTTGCTGAGCTCGGAGGGTTCATTGCACCATTGCTTTGCCTGTGTGAGAAGTACAAACTACAATATTGCCATTTTCTCACATGTCACATTCTGCTCATCCTTACTCATATCCCCAAATCACTCAAATCCATTACTTATTTTCAGCTATAAAATACCACTAAAGATTGCACAGTATTTCTCAAATGGGAGGTAAATTAGATTCTGTTACTTAACAGAATATGAAAAATTAAACTGTATTGGCACCATGGACTGGGCTGTGCTGACGAGTGTCAGGATTTCTAATTCTGTATCTGTGGCAAATGAGAACCCTTCATTTCCTCTTCTTTTTAGAAGGCATCCTAGGGTGACTTTATGATACTTGNCAAACCATTTGGGGGAGCGGCCGCTTGAATTTGCTTACTAGAGGAACCCCATTCAGAGGCTTCTCCCCAAATTTGCCCTAAACCAGGACAGAAGAGTTTTGCATCCTGATAAAAACAGTATTTGTTTTCCTAAAATGACTTCATACACATTATTTATTTGACTGTGAAATAAACATTCATCTTCAAAAATAAAGAACTAATTCATCTGGGGCAATTGCCAGATACCAGCAGCATACTTTCCAGAGCCACAGTAGAAAGAATTCTATGAAAATTATTCCACTATTTAGGTAACCATAGCACAGTTGTCTTCAAGTTATTCTGCAAAAAAGATACTGGCTTGTTGCCAGCACAACCAGCATTTGTACCAGCTGAGAAAGTGATTTCATAAACACTTCAATATTTTTTTTCTGGTGGGAAAAACAAATAAAAAGGAAACAAACCACCAAAGAATTCTAAAACAAATTTAAAGAAAAAGTAAATGGCCAATTTTAAAACTGTCACATGGACTTTAATTCTAAATGTGCTTCAGAGATAAACACAAAACTACTTGAAATAAGAAAAATATTTTTATTTGAATAGTGATTCCCTGTTTCATATTTATATGTTTGATTTAAAATTTAACTATAGACACACAAAAAATTAAATTAGCTAGTTCAGTAGCTTTTAAAATGGTAAATTAACTTCACTTTGCATGATTAAGAGAAGGATGAGAATGATTCTTAAACATATTGTATTTTAAACAACCTAAGCCAAATTCATCCTTAAAGGAACTCAGCAGAACTGAAATGATCAATGAACTAATTAACCCTCTTGAATTTAACAGATAATTCAGTACAAATTAATATTATACTTTAAATATTAACTTCAGGTCCTTAATTATTTACAGTTTTGGTGTATCTTTTTCATAGTGATATAATTAGCATAGCTATGTGGGGATATATAGTAATTTTTGAAGAAGTTTGATTGCAAGATATATTTTGAGTCTAGTTTGTGTGTCTTTCAAGAAGCATTATAAAGCTTTGAAAGGGAAAGGCACTAAAAAAGCTTTTACTGTTGAAAGTGTCTACTTTTTAAAAGCCTTTGGGGAAAATATTATGCAGTTTTCAGCATTAATTTATATAAAGAACAAACTTGGGCTCCTAACACAGGGAAAAACTCCCTACATATAATTGCTAGTTCTGCATAATACTGCATTACATTATTGCTACACATAACACTAATCCTAACACTCAGTCCAGTTTTAGTCTTGCAGCATACCTAAATCAAAGAACCAGTCCTAATTCAATACAGAATAAAATCCTGTGCTACCTGGTACCTGCTAGAAGCAGACTCCTAAGCATTCTCCTAAGTGCCACTTAGATCCCAAGAATTGTATCAAGCACTGTATGTCAGAAAGGGTCACTCTCAGCTATAGTGAGAACTCAGCTTCTTTTTGCAGCTCCATCAGTAATCTTGAGTTTACCTTCTGCAAGACTAACCTTTGCTTTGGCTTAGCATTGGCTGAGAAGGCACTCACTGCAGAAGCTTGGTATGGCAAGGAAAGTTTAGGAGTCATGCTTCAAAACCTACTTTATCATCCATTTTCAAATTAAAAACATGTTTTACCTAGTATTCTATGATTCTAACATCTCTAGACTTAACAGTCCTTCCAGGTAGAAAATCTTAATTACGAAAATTAGTTATTCTTCATTATTATCTAAAGATTCGGTTTTATCCCGCTTTTTAAAATCACTAGCTTTCATTTTACTTATTGCTGTAGATGTTTGTCAAACTATAAATCTTACATGAGCCTCAATACATCATGAGGCCATCTTGGCACAGCAGCTAACTTAGCAGGGAAAGCACTGTTTCACATCATCCAAAGCATGGAAACCTGCTGGTTTTTATCAAAGAATGGTGGGATCATTGGAGTTGAAAGTGACCTCCATGTTTCACCTAATCCTCCTACTCTGAGCATGGCTATTGTCAAAGGAAGGACAAGTTGCTCAGGGTCTTGTTCAGCTGAGATTTAAAACTCCCTAAGGCTGGGATTTTGCAGTTTCTCCAGGTGGCCCTTTACAACATCTAAACACTTATAAAATTTGCCTTATATCCAATTAGGTTTTTCTTTGCTGCAGCTTGTGACTGTTGCCTTTCGTCCTTTGTGTTGTGCACCTCCAAGGCAACACTCCCAGGTATCATCAGAGCTCCACTCAGGTAATAGACAGCAGCAGTTACACTCCTCATCCTTCTCATCTCCAGGCCACACAAGGAGAGTTCTCTCTGCTCCTCTTGCTCATTATGATCTAATCATCAGCTCCCTAATCATTCTAATGATCTTGCACTTACATGTCTCTGCAGTTGAATGTCTTTATAACAGTGGTCCCAATGCAGTTCAAAGATGTGACCTGGGGGAAAAAATCCCTGCTGGCTCTGCCACCACAAGCTGGAGTGTTGTGGTGCCTGGGGTGATCTCATTCATGTTCAGCTTGTTGTCTGCCCAGGGCTTTGCTGCAGAGCTGCTGTCCAGCCCCTCAGACCCCCTCCTTTACCCATGTCTGGGGACACCCACACCAAGTGCAGGCCTGGACACCTGGAACCCACAGTGAAGCCTGCATTGAAACCCACAATGCTCCTGTCAGCCTGACACAGGGGCCTTTCTCAACAGAGCAAATCAATGTGATAAAAGTCTTCACTGCTTACTGTCTCAAACCTGATTGGGGTTTTTTTGGTGTCTGATGATAGCTTTTCACAGCATAACATAATGTCATAAAGCAATAAACATCAGATTACAAAAGTTCACTCAATTTGGTTTTTTTAAATAAACCATTAATTTTTGTTTCTTTCAGAAGTCCAAATCATAGGCAGAATGTAGTGTAGGTCTTAACATCATCCTTGGCACAGCTTCCCAAACAGTCTGTGAACTTGATATAGTAAAAGAGTCTCTCAGGTTGCAGAAGCCAAGCCATAATCATCTTCTGCACCATTGACTCATGTCCTCCCCACAGCCCTTAGTGTTCCTAAAAAGCAGATACAGCATGAGAATCTATTTTGCCTTACTCTTCAAAACTTACATATATACTTCACTACACAGTGAATCTTTGCACTTTACATTTACCTCATTCTTTGCATTGTCTGAAACTGAATTTCTAATATTACCATTTTAGTTTATCCTTGTAAAGCTCCCTTAAAATATGCTGTTCCTTTTATAGTTGCTTTCCAAAATAAGCTTCTTACGAACATTTGCTATCTAAATCTAATTAATTAAATGGAATATTTTTTTGTAGTAAAGGAAGACAAATAGGGTGAGAAATGCAAATACTAACACATATCACTTCTCCATCAAAGCCTTTTTCTCCCAGTATTCTTTCTGAGAAATTGCATTTGCAATGCAAATGAAAAATAGTTGATATACAAACAAATAGACGATATACAGATTTATTTAACTCTCATTTTTTTGATGTTTAAAACATTTTTTAATGTCCCTTCCTCTTTGCAGAGAAAGGCCTTTGAAACATAAGTATCTTATTTTAGAGCAGCAGAATTGTTCAGATTTTAACTACTCATGTCCTCTTTCATTTTGGTGTCAGTGGAATGCATATACTTTATTTACAGTCACACAGAAAGAAATACTTTCATGATCTGTTTGTCATAGAAAGAAACACTTTCATGATGTGTCATATTGAGGAATAGATCAGATATGTAAAAAAGGTCTTACAATGAAAAGGGACAGCTTCAATTGTATAAGCAACATTATTGCTGCAGACTTTAGAATTGCAGAAGTTATCTAAATATATGGAACTTTGACTACAGAAAAAATCTATCTTTTCAAAACTACTTGCTTAGAATAAAATAAAGTTAAAAATTAATAGGATTAAACTATGATGTAATGATTTTTTATGTTGCCACTGCTCCATACCAGTGTTATTACATAAAAGTGAATTCTGAGAAGAATGTTGCAGTCAAAATCCCATTATGGGCAGGAAACACTTTTTATGGAAGCTAAGAATTTGTTATCAATCCAATGAAAATCTCAATACTAATTACAATACAACAAACAGTTATTAAGATTTGTTTAGTCACAATAATACTTCTTGCTACAGTACAAATTATCTGATCAATTCAGAATGACATTAATAATGGAGTCAAAACTGTTGTAGAAAACCTTCCTAGTTATCTTGCTCTGCTCTTGGGCTCTCCCATGGGCTTTCATGTTTGGTCCTGTGTTTGATGGCATCAGCACTGCTTGAGAAAAAGAGGGCTGCAGCAAGCCATCAGCACCTCATGCTCTTTGCCAGGGCAAGTGTGGTGCTCATGATGGAGTTTCTTCTTTGCTGAAAGGAGGTCTATGATGTTGATGGTTTCTTCCTCCCTACAATGAGAACCCTCACTTGGGGCAGTTTTTCAAGACTGGTCCTGCGAGCTCCTGCCTCACTGCCCTGCAACTCCATTTTACATCCAAATTTACTGTATATGTTGAGCTTTGCTCTTTCAGCCCTTTTGGCTTTGTCCAGCTCTCAAACTGCACTTCCTTACCAGCCATGGGTGACTTCTTTACAGCACTGGGGTCCCCAGTAGGAGGACATCCCAAGCACTCTGTTTTCACCCTCTGCTCTCCCACTTGGCATCCTGTACTCCCATTTGCAATGTCTCTGCTATCACACTGTGATGATGCTCCTCTGCACTGCACCGTTCTGTGAGGGTCACAAATACATCATTATACACATAATAACTACCTGCTACTACTGTCTGTAGAAAAATTCTAATTATCTCTCTTTTCCAGGTGTTGGTGAGTATATATGTTCTATTTAAGAAGTGTGAACTTCTAACATCAACTCTAAAATTCTTCTTAAAGGGAAAATCTGATAATCTGGACACTTCAAGATGTAACTTGTAGGGACTTTGGTACTTCTGGACTCGGTACTTCAAATTCTGTTCTGACCAAAGTAACGCAATAAATGTGAAACAACTAAATCACAGCAGAGAGCTGAAGAATAGCTGGCATACAGTTATTATTAATGGTTCTCTGAATTCCCTTTATGCTCTGTACTGTCTTAACACTGGAATTGTTCCTGCCTCAAAGAGATTAAATTAGGCTAAGATTCAACATGTGGATTTTAAAGATAACTTCAGAGGATGGGTAACAGAGAGCACACAGAAAACAAATGCTGCTGGATAATTACTTCTATTGATAAAATCTGTGAATGGAGACAATGCAATGCAATATATCTAGATTTTACTAAAGGATTTGATATAATTTCTCACCAAATGATGTGTTGATTAAAAATTAGCACTATACAAAATGAATGCTGCACATGCTAAAAAGAATATGATTCAGAAAGTAATTCTAGAGAGCATCTATAATGATGTGTTTCAGGATCAGTTCTATTCAATGTATTTATCCTTTACTAGGAAACTTCACAGACAAAACATTATGGAGACTGTTATAAGTAAAAGAAGTAGATCGATCAAGTGATTGGAATTTCATGGTAAACTGGGTTCCCTGGAATAATGGTGCAGTGTATTTCAATGCAAACACATGCCTATAAGATGGAAAGATATGGATCATTCACTTAATATACAAAGCCCTGTTTTAGAGAGCAGCATGTTGAACACAAAATTGGAGACAAGATGGATAGCAGCTTTAAACAGTTTATGGTGCTGTAGAACAGGAAATGAGTTGTAGCCCAGTCCCCAAGCACAGACTGGCCACAAGCAGATTTTCAAGAGGCCTTAGGAAATATAGAGCAGGAGTCTGAGTGTCTCAGGAGAATTAAATCAATGCACCTAAACCAGGAAAATTTTTCCCCACTGGCAAACAATATTTTGTACACATGAGTTTAAATAATTGTAGCATCCCATGAACTCTCCCACCTCGGTCAATTCCCAAGTCCTTGGCCCTGGCAAAGGCAGTAATTGCTTACCATAGAGTCAGCCCTCCTGGGGGAAAAAGACAGACTCCCAAATGGACTTCTGTGTCGCAGCTTCCCCTGGTTTCTCGCTTCCCTGTCCCTTGACTGGATTGGTACCCCTGGTATCCACCCCCCTTCCTCTGGAGACCAAACCCCTCTGCCCCGCCCTTAGCTCTGCCCCCCCACCCCTTCCCGTTCGTAAGCTGCCTCCTCTGCCTGCTTTGACCTCTTTTCGTGGGTGGGTTCCCTCTTGTCGTATATGATATACGTTGCTGGAATAAAACCTTGCAAAAGAGTCTTTCTTGCCTCTATCACTGAGCCAGCTGCAGCGAGTGTTGAGTAGGGGTTTGACTGCGTTGCCTGAAGCTTAACTCAACTTGCTTTTCTACAGGAGAGGTTTGTTGGGGACAAGAAATAGGCAGCAGCACCAACCATTCTAACACCCGCATTTTTAAATAATAAAAACCTTTAAGGGATTGGCTGCAAGCCAATTTACAGCAAGGAAAACTACCCTTACTCAGAGCATACTGGCCGCCGTCCACTCGTCTTTAATCATCCCCCTTTTCATCACATAATCCACCTAGTCAGGAACCGAGTTGCTGTCTCAAAAGACAGCTTGGCTGGTGCTGCATCAGTTTACCATGTCACCACTCTGTGTTGGTTCGGAGAAGCCAGAAAGGCCCCTGTGCTCTAAGCTGAAGTTTGCAACCGCACTCGCACCCCCTGGCCGCTGGGCTGGCTCGCAGCTGCTGCTGCCAGCTGTGCTCTCTGCCAGCTGTGTTTGCTGCCTGCAGGCTGCTCCGCCGTGCCTCTATAGGCAGAGCGCCTGCTCGGCACTCTCAGCTCCAGGCTGCTCCCATGTTTTGCTGGATTATTTCACTTGGGGTGTTTCAGCTCTTAGGGAAGGTTCAGTGATGCGCAGGAATGTGCTAAAGTCATTGCCACAGAAAGAAGAGTCCCCAAATACTATCTCTTAAAGACAAATTCAGTCACTCCTTGGGATTATTTTTGTCAACTCTTCCTACTTCAGCAATTTACTGTAGATCTGAAGGATTGTCCAGGATTTTCCCATCCCTATACCTTAGCAGATTTTAAAAGAAATGTTGTCAATACTACAAAATACCTATGAAATTTAAATATGTTAAAGCCTGACATGTTGTCTGTTGAAGTCAGTAGTTCCCACTGTTCCACGGGTGCCCAGAGTGGGTGCGCCCTACACCACAGCCTGCAACTCCCAAGGAAGGCCCACTGGCCCCTGAACAGCTTACCTGAGCAGAAATAAAGCCTAGAAGTTAATGCAACCCAGTACTTGCATTTAACAGAACAAACAGCAAAGGCATGCTTGTAAAAGTAATACTTTAGATTGTGGTGGGGTTTTGAGGTTTGGTTTTTTTGGTGGACTCTCTCTCTGCAAGAAATTGTTTTCATTCCTTGTTTTTCTTACAGCTTCAGCTACACAGTTTGAACATCCAGCTTTTCCTGTCTGTAGCATTTGCTGCAGTACTGAAGCAACAGGAAAAGAGCAAACTTGTTAGGCAACATCGGTAAGACTGATCACTTGCCTATTTTTGGCTGGTTGTCAGCGCAAGATTAAGGAACCAGTTATCTCACCAGCTAACCTTTAATGGCACCCTGCAGTGCTACTATAGATCACTTAGCTGAGCCACCAATTAGATGGTCATTGCTGTCATACATACAGGATGCAAATATTTCCCAAATTTAATGCTTAAACTATTAGCCTTGCTCTTCACTTATTCTTCAGATAAATCTTAAAAACTCAATTTCAAAGAAAACTGAAAAAACAGAGATTACTCTAACACTAGTCTAAGGGATTGTGTAGTAGGTTCCCTCAGGCTAAAAGAACTACAGTTTGAATGGGAAGGAGGAAAATCTCTAAAACTACTATTCTGTGGCCAGCTGTGCTATTCTGGACAGTGCTAATAGGAAAACCATAGCCCATTTTCATGTCTCCTAAGTCCATACTCACACACAATTAGTGTGTCCCTTCCTGTCTGTTGACAAAACCTTTATAGGTTATAGTGTGAATAGCATAAACTACTTCATCCTTGTGGTTAGTTTTGTAGTGTTTCAGTTAACATTATTTTTTTGCAGCACGATACATTTCATGCTGAAGGACAGTTTATGGAAAATGTGGGCCTCTCACCTGCTGTACAAACTGGCTTGCCTGCGACCTTCTGGACATCAATTCCTTGGAACCAAAGGACTCCAAGAAGGAGCCCTCCCTCCTATACTTTCTTGGGGACTCCTCTAGGAGAAAAAATTTCACTGTGAGATTTGCTATTCAGTTCCAATATGCTGCCTGATGACCTGAATAGCTGCAATTTAGAATCAGTTGAAACTCCTTAGATGGAAATCTTCTTATCTGGTATCAAAGTCTACAGAGTAGATGTGCATGTGGGGATAGGTGTCTAGGCTCCTGCTGTGATCAGTAAGAGCTAGCAAATGCTAGCAGTGGAATCCAGGCTGGGGCAGACCCAGCCAGATGCAGGAGCCTGCTTCAGTGTGGGTGATGCCCTCTGGAGGTGCCGTTGTCTGCACTGGTGGCAAGGGGCGCCCCCGCTCGTGTCCGAGTCCGGGCTGCAGATACTACATTTAAACAGGGAGAATCCCACTCCATCTCTTTTATTTTCTGTGTTCAGTAAGTCCAAAGAAAGCAGAGCACATAGCAATAATCCTGTAGCAATTTATAGTCATAAATGGTATAAAACAAATAGCATTAAGAAAAGGAACTGTAATAGGCTTGACTTGTTAAACATATGCAAGCATCGGTTGCATAGGAACTAACACATAAAACTCATTGTAATTGTGTCAGTTATAATAGCAACCACAGGGAATATAAATCTCATACTCTCTCTAAATTAGCATCTCCTGTTTTCTAGAGGTGGAAAAAAAGAAACCACGAAGAAAACATTTGCAGTTTAGGGGTGGATTGTGAGATCTACTTATAATAAGATAATTATTGCTTTTTAAGGTTCAGCAGAAGATATGCTTATTAAGCTTAATAATGACTCTATTAAAAACACAAAGCCAAATAATCAACAGATGTCCTGCCTCACAAGAGTAACAATTAAAGGGTGTGATGATCTGGAGCAGTAAAAGGAATAACAGCAAAGTAGACAAAAGTGAGAGAGAAACCACTCTGCTTGGAAACTGAATATTGCAGAACAAAAGGCTGTTAAAGAATATCTGAAGTAACCATAATGCTTACAGTAGAGAATATTTGGCAAGTCAGTGAGTATCATTAAACAAAAACTGAAGTCACATTTAAAAGCATACTGCTTTTTTTTCATAAAGCAACATTTCAGTAACTGCTGATCTGACCTCTGCACCTCAAAACAAAATATCACAACAGTATTATAGATGTAACATTAGGAGTTTCAGAGTTGATTCATTGTCTCATAAAAATTAGCAGTAGCAGGCTAAACTGATCATGCAGAAAGAGGAGCACTAGGAGTATTTTAACATTCTGCTGGTAGTGCTGGATTCACATTGTCCTTCCAGATGTTAGACTGAAAATTTTCAAATTTCTGTTACGAATGAGGTTTTGCAGGGGAAAAAGATACAACATGTATCCTCCCTGATGTGTAAGGATTAGCTCAAACGAAAATAAAAAGCCCAAATTTATTTAATTGGTTTTTTTCTCATTTCTTTCTGTCTTTTCACAAGTTTTATTAATCTTTAGTGAATGCTTCAAAGAGTTTTCAAACAGTTTAGCCAAACTGCTGGGCTTAATTCGACCTGTCTAATTTAGAAACTAATACAGTGCAATAGGACCAAACTACTGGGAAAGACCAGGTGCTGAAGCACCAACAGCAACCCCATGCCCTTTATGGTTGACTTACTTCCATACAGCATGAGTGCTCCTTGATGGCTGGGGTGCATTCCATGCTGTCTTGGAGAGCCTATTCTAGTTTAGCTCATGTGAAAAGGATTCACTTCACGTGCCCCTAGACCCAAGTGGAGACAGTCAGGAGGTTCACTTCAAAAGCTTGCTCCTTGCCTGAGCTAAAATGCTATCACAGGAGCACCTTTGTCATATACACTACTTGCAGAAAAGTCAGTAGGGATTCTATGCACCACCCAAAATATGAAATTGAGTCCTCAGACAAATTAAAAACAAGAATGTATACAAATATTTTATCTAAAAGTGGTTTCATAATCTCCAAAAAAATCTTTAATAAAACATCCTGTTATTCCATATTTATTGCCAGCTTGACATGAACATTTAATGTGCAAGTCTATTTTATTAATATATAAATAGCTACTTTTTAAAAACAGAATTCAAATGAGTATCTGCAAGTGATCCAGAAAGAAAGAAAGAAAGAAAGAAATACTTTTAGCACACCCAAAAATACTATTGTCTTGTAAATGTACACAGAAGAAGAACATCATCCACATACAGAAGAACACTTGAAGACATAAAAGTCATCTTTAAATTGTTGCTTCATGGTTTGAAACTTCCCTTAGGTGCTGAAAGGCAGGAAGTGTCTGTGTCAGATAGGCAAACAGACTCTTGGCATCACACTGGAAACGCTGTTTTAACTTCCATTGCTTTCCAGCTGCCTGTAAATTCCAGACATTTTAAGTTAGAGTTTCTCAAACACCTTCTCCTTTTCTAGCCTCTAAACCGTTATGATCACATGAAACAAATTAAGAAATAATGAAATGTTGCATAGTTTGTGCACTATATTATTTTCTTTTATGTGTTGCTAAAAGAATTGTTTCTTTTCTGCCATTAAGTACAGTACTTCCAGCTGCTTGATCTAAAAACACATCAAATGTTATGAAACTGTTCTTTTGTCTTTTCCAACTTGGCAATGGCTCAGAACAGCTTTCCCATCAGACTTTGCCCGTGGAAGGAAAAAGAGAGGAACATTGCTTGTATCTTCAAAATTATTGTGTGAAGTTTTATATATATATATATATATGTACATATGCATATATATAGATCCTGTAATTTTCATGCTTTTTATCTCAGCTTTCTCAGATTTATTCTCCAGAAAGCGTAATCAGGTGGTGAAAAAAACTGATCAACACCCTTTCAAAAAGCAGAGAAAAGTGTTTCTTTCCTTTTTGCTTCCTCTGAATTCATATTGAAATTTCTATATTTTATCTGGGCCTAATTTCTTTTTTTTTTTTAATGTACTAGGAGTTTAGAGACCTTTTATGGATGATTGAAAAGCAATTGTGGCATCATGGTCTATCAAAGAAGTACTACAAATCTATGATCTTGACTCTTGATATAGAGGGAAGATGTTCCAAAATGTCATTATTACTGCTTGGAGAAAATATTGGGACAAAGATTTAAAGGAAAAGGTTCAGACATACCTAAAATGGGCAACCATGGCAGAACTGAGAAGAACTTCATCATCCACCATCATTTATTGATAAAGAGAGAATGTGAAGAAGGCAATTAGCAACTGAGAGAGTATTTCTCACAACAGTTTTAGTAATGGTTATTCAACCACAGATGTCCTGTTAAGTAAACATCTCACTTGGCAGACACAATGTAGTCTAATCATTCCTGACCAAGAAAGATCAACTAAGAGCGATATCTGTGGGGACAGCATGAAGTAAAAGCAGGGCCCAAGAACAGAAAGGGTAAAATTTTAAGCAGCTTGCCTGATGTGAGCAACCTTCCAGGTGTGACTTCCAGCAGTATCCCAAAGCACCAAGCTCCCACTGCTTTGCAATCTTGTTTGATAAGTGAGAAATAGATTGTATTTCACAGCACTTTTCCAGCTAAGAGGCCGGTCCTTTGTTCTTCAGATAATCCCTGTATCTGAGTTTGAGATCAGCAGCACATTTAATTTCTACACACCCTCATTATCTCCCCTCCATACGTGTGTTTATGTGGGGGAGAGGAGGGAAAAGGCGGGAGGAAGCAGCATAGTCCTGAGCTGTCGGCAAAAGACTGGGAAGATTTTTCTGTATCCCACAAGCGCCGGACTTTGGTCTCACCAAAACAGGAGGTGGGGCTGCTATCAAGTCCTTGTGAAATTGCAGGAACCAAGAAGGAGTGGATAGAGCAGAAAACTTAGCAGGAAACTTTGCTTTACAAATAGTACCCCAAAATGTTTTTGGTACATCCCTGAAGCTCCATTATATTTGAGCACAAGATACAACTACAACAACCTCCCAGCTGTTCGGTGAACAGAAAGGATACACAACTCTCATTACTTTTGGATTTTTTTCCATTTGAGTGTTTCTGTGTGGTGAAACTCTGCAAAAACCTTTAGAGAGTGTCTACACAATCCCTTCGGGGTCACCAGGAAAAGCCTCACCATCTGTCTCGGGTCTGGAACTGCTCAGAATAGCTCCAAGGCTCCGCTCCTGCTATCCATGCACCTCTCTCTGCCTCTGCACTCTCAGGGCTTCTCCAGCTGACTGCAGTGCTCCCAGGAAAGGGCATTTTCCTGCCCTTCCCTCTTCATGGCTTTCACTGTGCACTGAGCATAGCAGTCAGGACAGTGCACAGGAGTGTTTGGGGACCTCCAGCCTTGCTATTTGGAACTGTGCTGTCTCCCTAAAATTCACAGGGCTTGCCCATTTACTGAGTGACCCACAGGAGAGGACACTGCACATTTTTTTTTCTTTGAGATACTTGTAGGATGAGTTCTTGGTAGCCATGGGGCAGTGGCTGCCAAACCTGGGGCATGACCTGGGAGCATTGCTAGAGCTTATATAAGCAACACTCTGCATCTGTGCTAGTTCTAATCCCTACAGTTTGTTAGTCCCTAGAGGGAGATTCCCATGTTTGTTGGCACATCCTCTGGCAGCTCTATTTCCCTCTTGGGATGGGAATGTGCTCCACAAGAAAAAGCCCTGGCAGTCTCCTTCCCTCTGAGCCCAGTAGGTTCATCTCACCTTCATTTCATAATCCTCCACTGCAGTATTTGCATTTTGTGCATTTGCAGTGAGCACAGTGGCAGTCTCTAGCCAAGGTCTCTCCGTGTCACTGCTGAGGCTCCAGACACCTGCCCCGTGGATCCGGGAGCAGGGAAGCCAAGGTGTCACTTCCCAGCCCAGGCTGTGGATCCTGGTGTGTCCCTGCCCTGGGGGGCATCCCAGGAGAGGCTGCATTCTGGCTTGCATGATGGTGCTGAGCCCTGGTGTCTGACTGTTCCTCTATCCACCCCTGGTCACCAGACTGCAGGAGAAACTGGCATTCATGGATGTCACACTCACCTTTCTGTGTCACACCAGCAGCTGGGTGGTTTTTGTCCCTGGGCAAGGGGTGAGGGCCAGGAACAGGGTCACTGCTCCCCAGAGCCAGGCACCAGCCCTGCTGTGGGAGACTTGTTGTCTAACTCATGCACACTCTAGACCCAGCGATATTTTTCATCTTTGTTGTAGACCTGTTGGCAACATGAGCGGCAAATAGTCCCTACATGAGAATGGCAATGAATTGCTTTAATTTTCAGGCAGATTCAGGTTCCACCTGGTGACAGGAAAAATTAATTATCAAACCTTCACAAGAAGTTATTCAAATATATTCAAAAGATATACTACATACCAGTATTTACCAAAAAATCTGATCATATCAATGATGTTTTATAATCTTTGTAGCTATGTGGAGACCTCCAAATGCACTGACTTGTCATAGAAATCTCCATGTTTTGCAAAAAACCTACAAAATGTCCTTTCATTATTCATAATCATGAACCCAAGAGAGACTGCTGTGATCACTTGGCATGACACAGGCTAGGGATACAGTTCCAAAAAACTCCTGAATTACTGAGCAAGAGCATTTCTTTTAGAAAAGCATCCACTTCCTTCTCTTTTAAAAATTTCGACTGCAGGAGAATTCACCATAGTTCTTGAAAAGCTATTCTGACAATTAAAATACCAGTGTTTGAATTTGTCTAATATTTTTAACAGACACTGAATCTTACCTTTGCCAATTTCAAGAGCTTCTGCCACTGCATTTCTGCGCCCGTAGGTACACTGAGACTCTCGTGGGACTGAGCCTTCTCCTGGCCATTAGAGACAGGTTGAGCTCCACAGTGCATTCACAAGAAAATGCAGTTTTTTGGCAGCCTTGCAGACATTGTTGTGTCTTTACTTTGTGGCAAGCTTATTTATTTCAGTATATTCCACATATCTCTGACACCAGAATGGGACAGAGTGTTCCAACAAGAACCAGTCTGACAAACAGATGAGTTGCAGCACCTCTGCCTTTGCTTGTCTGTATTTCTGAGGTTGCTCTACCTCCTTTTTGATTAAATCTTTTATTGGGAGCTCCTGCTCAGGTCCAACAGGCTCCCACATCTCCTCCTGTGTCTCCTTTGCTGTAGCAGAGTCACATCTTCTTTTGTCTCTTCTTCATTCCAAGACATGCAATATTTCATCAGGCCATATCAGAATAGAATTTTAATGTCTGGCTTACTGAACACAGCAGAGCCCTCTGTGCGTGTCTCCTTCATTTAATTTGTTCTACTTCAGCCAGTGTGGCTGATTCATGCTACCACCATCTTTTCATGTTACACAAAATCAACATAAACCTTTTGCAAGAATGGACAGCGGGGATCCTTTGAGATTAAACCTAAAGTCATCCATTTTTGATGAAAAAAATGAAGTGTACATGGAGTAGTATGGAGAATGTTTATTTTTCCTTTCTCTGCAGAAGAAAAGCCTAATGACATATTCTTAGGGGTCAGTGTACCTTGGCTGGTGAATTTCTGTGTTCTCTCTATGGCTTTGTAAGGCAGAAGCATAGAATCACCAGGGTTTTGAAATGCAAAGTAAGATTTTCCCCTTTACATTTCAACTCCTTCAGATTCTGAGGAACTCAGCTGGTGGGTTTTATGGATGGAGAAAGCAGCTGACTACCAATGCTTTTAAATCCCAGCCTGAGAAGTTCCCACTCCACTGAAAATCTGTAATAAATATAATCCACACCAACCCTTGGGGAAGTTCATTCTTTAATCCAATCTAACTTTAAAAGACAGTAAAATATTTGTCTGTAGATTCTTGGGTTCGCCTCATACCACTTTTAACAGGTGATCAGTATTTTTTGTTGAAGTTGTTATCCTTTTTACTAGAAGAAAAAAGAAATTTTTGGAATGGGAAGGAGCAAGCAGTGTAACCAGAACTTCAAAAGAGTGTAAAGGATCCAAAATTACACCTGCACCTCAATGCTCAGAGAGGATAGATAGCCAGATGCACACACATGGCCACATAAACTCAAGTCTTCTTTGATGTCCCTATTACAAATGCTGACCAAGGGCTGTCTTGCTTACATTTATGAAATAAATACGTGAAATCAGAGCCCAAGGCAGATGTATTACTGACTAGTGATTTCCTGTTGTGTTCACTGAAGCTACAAGGCACAAAATAACAAGAAAGGAATAAAATCCAGCTTGTAATACAAGCTTGAACAGCATATTGATGCTGGTAGGAGTGTACTTTTCTGCACTTATTTTATTAAGATATATCTGCAAGTGCCAGCTTAGTCAGTAATTTCACAGAAAACTTGTGGGCACTGGCTGACTCCACATATTTATCCAGCAAAGAGCTCTTTACAGAAGTGACATCTCAAATATCTCCATTGCTCTCTAGCCACATGTCCAGTTTCCACATCAGTCTCCTTTTTCACCATTTGTCAGCAAATTCACCACCTCCCCTCTCCCAATCCTGCTTTCACCCACACTGTAAGGCAGATTAGAGGGAAACCCACTGAACCAAAAAGAGCCCCGCTCACAAACCACCCAAATTCTGTTCTCCAGTCCAGGCCAGGGTGTTTACAAATTTGTTTTCTCTAATACATTGGGTCTTTTGCTCACTCTCTTTGCTCTTTTGCCATGGTGAGGAAGTAACACCCTCATATTTGGAGGAAAACTGAGAGCAGGTACCTCTTTGATGCCATTGCTGCAAAGACACATGGAGGAGATTGGATTCTGCACAGAACTGGTCTGCTTTACTGGTTCCCATCCATCCCCACATTGTCAAGCCATGCAGCAGTTTTCTCTGTGTCTGCAACATGCTCGGGGTGAGCAGGCAGCAAGAGAGCATGACTGGCACTGTGGCCAAGCCCAAGACAATGTCTGTGGCCAGCAGCCTCTGGACCAGCACCTCCTGTGCTACTGGAGCCCTTGCTGGTTGCCCTGCTCTGGGATCTCTAGTGCAGAGCCATGACACACAGTGCAGACACATCCTCTGCTGCTCCTCAGGTTTGTGCAGCAAGCACTGCTCTGTCTGGCTGCCTGCTGATGGTGTCTGCTCCAACAGAGGCTCTCCTCCTTTCCTCTATCCCAAATACACAGCTCTCACAAACCCTGCTAACATTATTCCTCTGCACAAGGACCTTCATTTGCAGAGTCCATAGACTCAGAGTGGCACACTTTTCAAGTGTTTATTTCATCAAGGACTGTAGTCATGTGCTGTATTCTACAGCAATGAATATGGTCAGTTCATCTGTCACCTTGAATCCTCCTTCACCCCACTGCCCATATTCTGCTCTTCCTCAGCCCTTTCTCACCATCTTCAGCTACATGTTTTTGTAGTATCTTATTTTCTCCAGCTTCTTCCCACAAAAAAAGCTGATGTGCAAGTTGCTTTCTCTGCACTGTGCAGAGCAAACATATCTCACATCAGACCTTATTGCAACCAGCAAAGACTCTGGAGAGACCCAAGTCTTAAGGCTCCTCCACAAGACCTAACGCATTTTGACAAAGACATGCCCAGGCTGCAATCGCATTTCAGGATGGAGGAAAAAGTAAGTGATCACTGTAGCTGCACATCTTGTAGTCTGAGACAATGGGCTGATTTTTTAGATATGACTATATCATAATTAATATAATATTATACTAATATTTATTAGATTATATATTATATGTATTGCATATTATATTAATGGCAGGTTATGTATTGGGCTAAGGAAATTAATTGGTTGTTCCTTTTTTTTTTCCCTACCATAGCTTTGAAAAAACCCCAAACAGTGTATGCTGTTTAGAATATGGTCCCATTGAGAACATTTCCAAATATTATCTCCATTTGTGGTGAGACAGAACTTTCAGGATGATTTCTTCTATGCTATTTTGAACACACATCAGTTTATGTTAATACTCACTAACTACTATTGAAAATTTTATTTGAGGAATACGGAGTTAGAAATACTACATAAAAAAGATCAGTCATCAGTCACCAGGTTCATATGCAATGTTTTAATGACTAATTTTTTTTTTTACATTAAAATCAAAGTGAGATAAATATCTGAGAGCTAAGGATGTTAAATTAAGTCAGTGTGTTCTGACCATTCTAGTATAACTTAATGTTGAGTTCCTGAGTAAGTGGAGCAGAAATCCGCAAAACCAGTTTCTGTGGAAAAAAGAGACACAAAAGAATGAATTATGTTAATGCAAAAAAAACCCTAGAAAACAGTTCAAAACAGAGATTAGGAAGTGAAACTTGAGTTAAGACCTTCATGATTTCTTTAACATATCTGGTAGATGAGACTAACTTGATGGCAGTATGCATCTTCCTACTGCTGTATCCAATTCAACATCCCTTTTAGAAATTCAGGAATGGTTTAAAACTAATTAATTACATGAATTAAATATTAAATTGTAAATACATTATCTGTCCTGCTCTCTCCCTGTTCAGTGTTAAATTTAACGTATTTTGGGCTACTCACATAATTTCCATTTTCAGTACTTCACCAGTTTTATCTTTAGATTTCAGAATTAATAATCTCTTAAATGCACAATATCCATTCACACCTCTGCCAGCCCACATGTTAACATTAACAGTCTGTGCTTACTTAAATCACTTCTTCAAAGTATCTAATATTTTCATCTTTCATCAGAAACAGTTCTCTACCACTGCTTAATGAGTTAAAATTCCACTTCTTGAATAACTTGCCTTTTCTTCAAATACAGGGAAAAATCCAGACAAAAGTACTGCAAACCCATCCAAACACCAACCCGAATATTGCCAGGCAGCCAGAGAGACTACTCCAGACTGCAATACTGCATGGACACTGGGAGTTGTGGATGTTGGGAACCTCTGCACTTCCCAGAAGAGGATGCAAGTCTGATAAAAAGAATCCTCCCTATGCCCATTGTCAGCACAAGCCTGACCAACAGATGACCCTTCTAACATCCCTCCTGCAGTCACTGTACAACTCCTTAAGGCATGAGACTCCAGAGGAAAAAATAGATAACAGACTCCTAATAACAGGAAGATTCTGTGATATTGCAAATGTCAGATCAGGGTAGTGCTGCATGAATCAGAGAGAAAGAAGTGGCTTATTACTAAGCAACCTGTTTCTATTTATATACAAATAAATATGGCTCAATAAGCACTTCAGCACTGCTATTAGGTAAATTTGCTTTCTGTAAACCAAAACCAATATGGTAGAAGTTACTTTCTACTGCAGCCCTTTAAACAGTGGGGTCTCTGTTTGTAAAACTATTATACAAAATGTAATCTCACTAAGCCTGTAAGAAAGTGGCAAATTTGCCCTTAGCATTTTATTTTTTTAATTACATGAATAAGTTTTCAAGATCTAAACCCAAGCTGCTGCTAGTGCTCTTTATTTTTTTTTTTTATTAGAGGGTCAAACATGAGAGGAATATAGGCAGTGACACTGTAACATCTATACAGGGATGGTGGGAGAGGTTTGACTAAATCTCTCAGAATTTTGAGAGGAATATATTTAGCTGGTGTAGTAAATTTAACTTTTTTGTAGTTTTGGATCCCTACAACATCAGCTTGGTGGGTTTTTTCCTCCAGCATTTGAAGTAGATCTTATGTCACCAAGACGATATTTTGCTTTAAAATCAAATTATATTTTTGAGACAAGCTTATTAGTCTTTTAAAATCATCTTTGTATGTGAGGCTGTTAGTCTGCAGTTACCTTCTGGATTTCTGTAATTGGTACCTTCAAGCACATCTCAATGGAATGTTTTCTTTACCCTGCCACATTTATGTTGCTTTCAGCTTGCTTAGAGGCTGTTAAACAATTTCTTCCCTTGAGGCAATACTGATTATGTTTATTTATGACACTGTCTCTGAAAGTAAGATTTTTACAATTCTCCAAGGCAGAAATTTATTCTCAGCAATTTTCTTCCTTTACAGAGTCCTTCAATAAAATAAATGGTAGTACCAGGTATGTATAATGGGGATCACTCTTTGGTTACAAATGAAACTTAATCACTAAGCCAAGTGGGTGGGTTAACATAAGGTGTGACATCCCCTACTTGTTGCCTCAGCTGTCTTTCACTGCATGATGATTTAGGGGCATTTTGCAGTGTTAACACCAGGAGTTCCCTAGATGCAACCACTGCTGAGATGTGAGTACACATCTCATACAGAGTGTGAATGACCACTTCAGCTTGGTGGCTGGGACAGATATGGGACAAGTGGCCAGAGGAAAGAAGCAAAAGGTTTTGCTCCTTTTGTCTATACTCCTATGCAAAAGAAAATTGGGACCACAGAGGCTGTTGCTGCTTAGGGTTTATTAGCAGTGTTCAGTCCATCCCTCTGGAATGTCCCCACGTTGGTGCCAGAGGAGCACTGCACACGCAAGTAATGCATTTTGTTCTGGAACACTGAGGCTTGGCACTTTAAGATGCTGAAATTGTACCTCTTTGGAAGATAGGGAGATGCTCCTTAGAGCCAATGACACTGGAATAATTTTTGGACACCAAGTAATTGTGAGAAAAAATCCACAACACTTCTTTTCAGCAGCAGATAAAAAACTTTGACAAGTTTTCTCACTTTATCAGAGTGATAAGAATGCCCATAAAACTGCAAACTGTGCTCTCAGCTCATGGACCTGTATCTTCTTTCCAGTATTTCAGTAGTTTAAAAATTTGTGTAAGTGGCAGACATTAAGTAAAAGAGAGTGCATATGCATAAGCAAAGATTAAAGTTTCCTAAAAGAGCTCTTGCTTTTGCCTTTTTTTTTTCCTCTCCTAAATGTCAGACTGTTTTATCAAGAATGGGCGTCTGGTTATATTTCAAAATGTAAAGGGGTGTGGATGAGAAACAGTTCCTGTCCTTCACTGACTTCATCTCTCTTCACTGTTCTTCACCCTCCTTTCCCTAAGTTTTTTCTTAACCTCTCAGTTCAGGTCTTACCCCACTCATCTCGTAAGACACAGCATCTCCACGGATGGATCTTCCATTCAGAGACACAGCTTGAGGTCTCAGTTTCAGGCCAAGAATGGTAATTTTGTTGTACTTCAGAGTGTCAGCTCCAGGGTAGCCATTTTTAACTATTTCTGTCTTCAGGCTTCCCTGGAAAAATCCACAGAGAAAACTTTAGGACCATGACAGCTCTTTAGAGGTGACTTTCTGCACACTTACAAGATTTCATCCTTGTCACTAAACATACAAAATGTCTTCCAATGTAGACATTGAAGTCATAAAGGAAAAAACAACAGTCACATTAATTTGTACATAAGAAAGCTTTCATGTATGATTATAAACTAAGAAAGTAAATAATATTTACAGCATTAATTGGATTAGGAATAGGAAAACATGTCGAAGAAGATATGTTTTTCTACTTTTAATCAATGTAAATTTTGTTCTGGTACCCATTGCAGAGTACAGTGGCATATGCAAAGCCAAAATCCAGATACAGAGATTCAATTAGTGACCTAAGACAGATTTAATTAACATCCAAAACTAGCTGCTTTAAAACACTAGTATCTTCCACAAACAGCAGCTGCTAGATATTTTGCCCCTATTTTATGTACCACATCTCCTGCTAGAAATCCCTGTTATACATGCCCCAGCTTTAAGGAGACTAAAGGAACATTTTATGTCCACAGAGCTTTGTTTGCTGTACTTTTTATTTACTATACATCCTATATTTAGGGGTGTATCAAGAGGACATACAAAGTCATTAAGCTAATTCATTTGGATCACCAGTGACAGTAATTTCCCATACATGCAATGAAGAGGAATCATTGCATTTGTTATGTGATCAAAGTTGTTGAGGAAATAAAGATGAATTACACTGCTCAGGAAATGATGGATGGCTATGCAATCATGACTTTTTAAAAATATGCCAAGGAGAAACCCATGATGGAACCTTTTGCATAAATTAGCTTATGTTATTTCAGTAGTGCATTGTAGGAGGGGAGCAGGAGCTAGATCACAGTATATGTAACTTAGGGCTGTGCTTTGACTACTTATTTCAGGCATCCACTCTAAAAATAAGTGCTAAGCCCCAGAACACTGATTTAAACTGCCTAAATAAGGAATGTTGGCTATTATTTAGCAAATGGGGAGAGGCCTGCAAAAGCCTCCAGAGAAGTTTTTAGGGTACCTATTACATGTGGTGTCTTATTCCCTCTGGCAGAGCTTCAGCACAGAGGGAGGCTCAGTTTAGAGAGAGCACCTCCCTATGGTGTTTTACTGCTGTCTCAGGTGTGGCTAAGCAGGACAGCCAGCTCAGGTGGCCACACAGACCCAGGAAGCACAGTGTAATGTTGAACTCAGCTCTCAAGCTCAGAGGCCCACGACAGGACCCTTCAGCAGACACCATTTTCCCTGACCAAGGTCTAGAACTGGAGGTCTGGGGGAAACAGAATCACAGAATATGCTGACTTGGAAAGGACTCATAAGGATCATGGAGTCCAACTCCCTGCCCTGCCCAGAGCAACAGGATGGTCCAGGTGGATGTGACTCGCTCCTCCCCAGGCATCTAAAGGTTAAAGCAATTGCCCAGGAAGGTCCTGACTTCTTTTTTGAGGGAGTTATGGATATCACTCAAAACCCCATAAACGCAAAGCAACATGAAGCCCTTGATCTGATGCCAGGAGCCAGGGTTTCTGTACTCTGAGCAAAAAGGGTCATGAGTTTTCTTCTTACCATGTAGCTCTGATCCCATCAACTTCCCCTTTTTTCCCCCCTACATTTTCACCCTGAATATTGGACCAGTTTTAGGAGAAACTTCCTTTCAGGCTATCCAGTCAGTGCCTAATGCATCCTTTCAGAAGCTTCCATTTTATTGGACAACCCTTCCATCACCATCCCTTTAGTACAGTGTGGTCCCACCTGGTACAGGCTGTGCATACCTGCCTTGTCTGCCACCCCTGGGGATCAGGACCTCCCTGCTCATCCCTGAAGCACAGTGGAACTTATACAGGTGGATCAAGTATTTTTCTAGCCTGGTGGGCTTCATGTAAGGAGACACTTTGACTTAGGTCACTTAGTCACTATGCATATTGGAAGGGATATGTCAAGGGAATTAAAATGCCAACTGCAGTGAGACAGCACCACAGAGTAAGAGCTTGAATCATTCTCTGAGAATCAAGTGCCTGCCCTAGTCTTGAATTCTTCTTTACACTTTTGAGTTGTTTAAATGAAAATATAAATTAAAGGATCTAATCCTGTAGCTGTTAATTTTGCAACACCCCATGCTGGGTTCAGAGTAAATGCTGTGATGTCAGACCTTACCAGCAAATCTCTCAGGGAACAAAACTTGAGTGTTCTCCTAAAACTAGGTGTGATTAAACTATTCTTCCACATTTTTTAAGAATATAGAAATGTGCAACAATACTAAGACCTTCACACATTTCTCACACTTCAAATTGCTATTTGAGATTGACTGTTTTCTTTATAAACACATAATAAAAACTCGACATTAAAGATTACTGGAATGCAGATAGGGAATTCAGTCATGGATTTACAGGCAGAAGTCAAATATGAGCAATGAGAAATGGAAGTGCTAGAGAAGCAACAATCTAATTTGCACAGTTCAAAATTTAATATAAAACTGGATATTGTTTTTCTGTAGCCTTACTGCAATAAATTACTATACACAGACTACAGAAAACCAAAGTGATTTTTCTTCCTTTTTGCTGTTGAAGTACCCTTTTTTTTCTGAAAAAGAAGGAATATTTTTTTTCTTGGTAAATCAAGAACAAAGTAAGTTAAAATAAAATTTGAAGTCTACCCATGTGGTGTTAGTTCCAGGAAACTATCTCACAAACATACCAGGCTACATAATAAAGCCCATTGGCTTACCCTGGATTGCTCTTGCTCCTGGAAGACAGATCTTCTAAGAACAGTACAACAATAGGGGTTAACATGATTTTATAATTTTGACTATTTTCTGTAGATTACTTTGGGACTTTTAGGAATACATGGCATGAAAATCGCGTAATCATTTAGGTTGGAACACACCTTTAAAGTTATCAAGTTCAACTATTAATCTAGCACTGCCAAGTCCACCAGTAAACCATGTCCCTAAGGGCCACATCCACACATCTTTTAAACACCTCCAGGGATGGTGACTTCACCACTTCTCTGAGCAGCCTGCTCCAGGGCTTGATAACCCTTTCAGTGAAGAAATTTTTCCTAATATCAAATCTAATCCTCCCCTGGTATAACCTGAGGCCTCTGGTCCTATCATTTATTTCTTGGAAGAAGAGACTGACCCCCATCTGGCTCACCCTCCTTTCATGCAGTTGTGGATAGCAATAAGGCCTCCCCTGAGCCTCCTTTACTCCAGGCCAAACACCCCCAGCTCCCTCAGCTGCTCCTCATATGACTTGTGCTCCAGACTCTCCACCAGCTTCACTGCCCTTCTCTGAACACAGGCTCTGAGGTGTGGCCTCACCAGTGACAACTACAGAGGTACAGTCATTGCCCAGTCCTGTATATTTCTGATACAAGCCAGGATGCCCTTGACCTTCTTGGCCACTTGGGCACATGCTGGCTCATGTTCAGAAGGCTGGGGACCAAACCATGCCATAGTCTATATACAATATCCTCTTTATTACCAAATGCTAGAATTGCAGATGAAATAAGATCTGTAGAGACAGGTTATTGAAGTAGGGTAAGGTTTTTTTACAATAACTCCCACAACTTACTATCAGATACTTAATGAGCTTATGGCAGACATATTTTACAGTATTTTACTCAGTTGAAGCCTTGACTGTTGGGCTTTTCTATAGCTGTTTCTCAGGACGTGTCTGCACAGAACTAAGCGCTGTCTGAAAGGCATCAGTGCACTGACCCTGAGCTAATCTGTTCCTGTGCTGCACAGAGCATCTGATCAGCACAGTGGGTTGCCAGATGCATGCTGGATCTCGCCACAGGACGCCCACCATGGGAGCAGTGTCTGTGCTGTCAGACAAGGAAATGCAAGCTAAAGAATTGAGACTACATAACTCTCTGCACCACAAAACAAAAACATTAAGTGATCAAAGTTAAAAGATTGCTGGAATATCCTGAAGAGAGGAATATAGCTTTCTCCCACTCATCAGACTGAAAGTCACTAGGTGGAACACAAGAGAAAGGCCCCTTGTCCCCAGAAGCTGCAACTAAGGGAAAAAAAAAAGTTTAAAATGTGGGTTTTTTCAGATTTGTATTGCAGCGGGGATGTTAATGACATGTGTAACTATGATACTTAATGAAGCAGACATAAAACTGCAGGATTATAGTTGGACTATTTTGTAGCTAGCTGTAAATGAAAGCATTAGGTAGCTTACCTGGTTTATAGACTGAGCTAGAAGATAAACACCAGCACCTTACAATGGCTACACTAAAATACAGCTACCTACATGTAAGTAAGTATCATGTATGTTGCCACTTACTTTGCTGAATGTGTATTTAGCCAAGAAGTAGTTCTCTTTTTCAATAGTATCTGTCAAAACACAAAGCAAGGAGGATTGATATCAAAACAGGCAGCAAAATCCATAAGTAGTTCATATTACTGTAGCAAGCGGCTAAGGTCAGGCTTTTTTTTTTTTTATTTTTTATTTTTTATTTGTGGGCTATTTAATCTCTTCCTCTAGTCTTAGGCTGATCTCAGGAGAACACAATGTGAGAGATTGCCCTCTCTAGCAGATCAGCTGCTCCCAGTGTCACACATTTCTCATATCAAAACACTGACTTCAACAGCAATCAGCTTTTCACTTTCACAGAATCACAGAGTAAGATGACTTAGAAAGGACTCTCAAGGATGATCAAGTCCAACTCCTGGCCCTGCACAGCACCATCCGCAAGAGTCACACCATTTGCCTGAAAGCATAACCCAAACACTTCTAGAACTCTGTCAGGTTGGTGCTGTGACTGCTTCCCTGGAGAGCCTGTTCCAGTGCCCAACCACCTTCTGGGGAAGAAACTTTTTCCAATATCCAACATCAACCCCCCCGACACAGCTTCAGGTCATTCCCTCAGGTCCTGTCACTGGTCACCACAGAGAGGAGACCAGTGTCTGTCCTTCCTCTTCCCCTCATGAGGAAGTTGTAACTGCAGTGAGGTCTCCCCTCAGTCTCCTCCAGGCTGAACAGACCAAGTGACCTCAGCTGCTCCTCATATGGCTTCTCCTTCACCATCTTTGTTGCCTTCCTTTAGATGCTCTCTAATAGTCCTTTTCTATATTGAGGTGCCCAAAACTGCCCCCAGCACTCAAGATGAGGCCACCCCAGTGCAGAGCAGAGCAGGACAATCCCCTCCCTTGCCCAGCTGGCGATGCTGTGCCTGATGCTCCCAGGACACAGGTGGCCCTCCTGGCTGCCAGGGAGTGCCTGGCTGACTAAGGTTCAACTTTCTACTGCTCATTCTGGGGTCAGTTCTCCAGTTATTTCTAGCAGGAGCCAGTGCCATTATGCTGCTGAAAGGTAGCCTGAGGAGAGCCCTGTATGCAGGTACTGCTTCACAGCAGGGGACCAGGCTTACCAATGGAATCACCATCATCCCAGAAGAGAGATCCAGAAGCTTGTCCTTGTTCATCCAGGGCAATAATGAGTCCAAATGGGTTCAGGCGGCTGTTGACAAACATATTGAGAAGTGTCAGTACAAACCTGTGGCCACTGTCCCTTCCCAGCAACTTAACAAAAACTTCTGAACACAACTCCTGTTTTAAGGTTACAAAAAAGGTCATGACAGAAGAATGACAACGATGTTCACCAAAAGGACTCTCGAAGTGATGGCAAAATCTTTGCCTTGCCTTGTGCTACTGACGTCTAGATTTCCCATGTTTTGAGTGCTCAGGTGGACAAGCTCCCCCTTCTTTTGTGGCCTTAATGTACGACAACTGGATGGTCTGGGAGTCAACTGGTAACCAGTACTACCTTAATATGGCTGCTGCACAGTGCTGTCCCCTCTCTTTCCTACTCAGATTAGCTTCTGAGCATGGTTCAGACTTGAGACCAGTATATTATCCATTGGCATGGGGAAATATTTTTCCTGAAAAAATATTTGAGCTTTTCCACCTTGTTTACAGCATTTGACAAATTCACCCAAGAAGAATTTTGCTTTTCCCCTTGCATACATTTACTCTGAATGATTGACAGCAGGTCAGCATGGCAGTAAGAGGTGCGAAAGCTTTTCTGAGCATAATCACAGAGCCAGGAGTAGGCATCAGTTGTGCTAACAGTGACGTGGGTCATCTCTGAGGTGACTTCTCCTTATGAAATGGAGCGAATACTGGTATAAAAATACTGTACTTATCACTTGGGATGGCAGCTGGGAGCTGCAGATAGTCTCTCTTCTGTACTTTCTTTTGATTGCTCTTTTGACTGTCTGCGGGTCTGACCCACACCGTGGCTGCTTGGTGACAAACACAGGTGACGTTACCTCTCAGTAGTCGTTGTGGCTGGTGCCTGCTGTGGCAGAATGTACCCTCCACGGATGTACAGAGGGATCTTGTTCAGTGGGGCAGACACAGTAGCATAGGTCTTCTTCCAGGCACTTGGCACTTTCAAACCCTACCACAAAAATTAATGCAGTTAAAAAAATACCAATCCAGGCAGAATACATACTGAAAAAGAGAGCAAGGGGTAAATTTTCATTTCAGTTACATCAGTGAAAAAAAACAAACTAAAATATGGATTTCAGGAGTGTTATTCTAGTTTCCTTTTTAGCATGAAAGAGGATCTAGCCTCTGCAGTTATGCATATGCCTGAGATAGAAGCATCATGACTGAAAGACAGCAAATGGTCTTTAAAAATGGTATCATTATTCCATATGCTGTGAAAAAAAACCCACTCATCAAGACACTGAGCAAAAAGAAAAATAAACTTTTGCTTCCTCTTTTTATACATACGGAGCCTGTCACAATTCAGTTTAAGGTAAGTGATTCACAGTCATTTGGGAATGTAAACTGTAGATTTTCTTCTCTTCTAAGAACAATTCTTTCCCTTTCAAAAAGTAATTACAGCATTCAGAGTAAAATTTGCGTGTGTGTAGACAACCAGCATTAAGTTCTCTGCATCATCCTTTTCTGGTTTAATGCCTCAAAACCTCAAAAAAAAAGACAGAGAAAATACCAGGAAGGCTTTGCTCTTGCCCACTGTAAATGATAATTATGACTTATGGCAAGTACCCAACTTTGGTTTGGATAAGCACCGTGTGCATGACAAGTGCCAAATACTGGGAGGCAAGCAATGTCACAGGGGCAGGCATACAGGCAGGGCAAGGGACAAAGGCCACTGTCCCTGTGCCCAGCCCAGCAAGAGGGCTCAGAGGGAACCATGAGGAGAGTTGAATTAAATGCTGGACTTTGCAGCATCACAGTCTCATAAAAAGAGAAAAAGGAAAGGGTTGGATGAACATCCATCTGAGGACACCAGCCAAATGCTGAAAATGACCAAACTTATTTTAAAAAAAGTCTGCATTCCCTCTGAGAGCAGTTCTGCTCTGCCTGCTCCTCTGCCAGGTACACTCAGGAGACTTAACAACAGCCTGATGATCCTGGGCTCACATTTCTGAAAGCTCTTAGCATCAGCTTAACCGCTCTCGTTGAAGCCAAGCTGGGCTTAGCCTGCAGATTGCAGAAGAGCACTTCTGGAAATGTGGTCCTGGGGATGGTGCTGGAAAGGTCAAGACTCAGGCCCTGAAGAGAAGGTACTAGCATGTCCCACAGAGCAGACTGTTGTGCAGCTCTTGGAAGCATCTTCCAGAGGGGTGCCTCACCTTGCGCTCCAAGTATGCCTTCTGTCAGAAGTGATGCATGTGCAAAAGTACATGCACAGGAGGGTTTGTGGCATGTTCTCAGGAGTGTGGCTTAGGTTTCTGCCTCTGTCTCCGTGTGTGGAAGTGTATCAGAACAAGAATTAAAAGTGGGGGGCAAAGAAAGATATCCTGTCATTTTCATGCATTTCTAGGCTGCTCTTGAAAATTCTGTTCACTGTGTCTTAGAGCTTTACATGGCAAAAACAGAAAACAAAATGTTGTTGAAAGCTGTGTCATTTACCCTCCCAACTAGCCTGATGCAGACTTTTTTTCTCTAGTTTTCTTCATCTACAGATGCTGTGGTAAAAATACTGCTGAAGACTGCTAAAAGTTATTTTGCTGGAATTGTACCATTTTAAATTATTAGAAAAAAAAAGTAAGAAAATTAATCTTAAAAATACATACAGTATAGTAGTCGAACCACTGTGCTTCAGGGAAGTACACACTCACAGATCTTGCTCCCTGTAATTGTTATAAAGAGATTAGTCTTTTTTCTTTTTGCATTTCTGATATTACATTAGCTTTATTATATTTGTGCATGGAGAGATGTATGCTGAATATTCTAATAACATCAAATTTTGGATATTATGGCTGAGTTATTGTCATAGCAGTGGACTAGTGCTGGCTAATCCATAATACTAAACAGACAAGCCCATCCTGTTTGGGGGGTTTTACTGCCACAGCCTGGGATGAGTCAATGTTACATGATTATTTTATTCTAGTATATAGCTTTGTGTCTTGCAAATGTAACTGGCCTAGGTGCACTCCTCCAACATCTGAGCAGCCCTATGGCAGCCTTTCCAAGACAGGGCTTCACATCTGAAGTGGGAGGACACCACTGTTCAGTGCCCCTTGCACCATTCCTGTCCCAGAAACAGGCAGAGAATGAGCTCTAGCACACAGAGGATGCAGATCCTTCTCTTCTTGTAAACAATTTAAAGTTGCAGATAAGTAATAATAAATAATAAATGTTTTGCTAATTGCACAATTACTGTACTTCATTTTGCAGCATGTGTTGTGTCAGATCGCTGCAGGGATGAAATCATGCTAAAAGCACTTTGTATTAATAACTCCAGGAACAGTTGGGATCAAAACATACTTCCATTTTTGTTACAAGTTGCTTACTCTCACAAACAGATTAATTTTTACTATCAGTGTAGATATCTGTCCCTTTGCAGAATTATGGATTAGCCCCAAGGACTATCCCAGGAATCTTGTGCAGCAAGAAAAGTTAAGGTGGAAGAGTTAAGGCAAAGTTACCATTTGACATTTTAGGGATTTTAGATATATGAAAAAGCAAAAAGGCAAGATGCTCCCCTCTCCATCTCTTCTCTGCAGTATTGTGACAACGCTGGATGTTCTGGTCTACAGAAAAGTGTGTAACCATCATCTGAGTCATGATGATTTCAGGGCCAGGTTGAATGGGGCTTTGAGAAACTTGGCCTAGTGGGAGGGGTCCCTGCCCATGGCAGAAGGGTTGGAACTAAATGATCTTTAAGGACCCTTCCAACCCAAACTATTCTATGACTCCATGATTCCGTGAGTCTCACCTTCATGGCTCCCTAAATAACAAACCAGTGTGCAAGGCAGTTCTCCGTTCTATTTTTTTTTTTGATGTCTCACTTGCTTTCATCCTAGGACTCAAGGAGTGAAGGTCAAGTCATCCCTGACTCATCTTTCCTACACAAGCAGATGCCAAGCTGCAGTTTGACACAGTCACTCCTGGCCTGCACTGCCACAGTGAGGGGCTTACAGCTCACCTCTGCCCCTGCCCTGCCAACTGGCACAGCCCTGGCTCCCAGCTATCACACTGCAAGACCCAGCAATGTGCTGCCTTCAAAGTTCTGCTTCCCTCATCACGCCACAGGCAGCCTTCCTTTTGTGCTGCAGTTCTCCAAAAAACATCAGGAACTCCTTATCTACACCCCCTATAATTTTAAATATCCTTATAATGTCCCCTTTTATTCAATTCTTTGCAGGAAGCCTCCCCTGGCTTGTCACTCCCTCTTCTTGGGAAGGTTTTTTTAACCATCCTCTATCATCCTGCTGGTCGGAGTCCCTGTGAAATCTTTTTTCTACTCTTCAGCTATTAGAAACCTGTGGGAGTCTGAAGATAAAGGACTGATGAATGAAGTGCCTCAGTGGGGTCAGAATGGTTTTAGAATTTAATTGATATTAAATTCACAGAGACAAAAGGGTTGGTTAAAAAACAAGGTAACAGTGTCCTGTTTAAATGTTTGATCATCAGCAACATCTAGAAATATATCAGATATTCTGGCAGCATGCTGATTGCAAACTAGGATACATCCTATGCAAATACTTAGATCTGCTCAGACATACCTCTCTTGTGCTGCCAGCAGTCAGTGGTGGGCAAGGAGAGAAACACACCCTTGCTCCAGCCAAGCAGGGAGAGCCATGTGCCCAGCACAGCAGAGGAAAATGCTGCTTTTTAAAACCTGTCCTGTTAGCAGCTTACATTATCATTTTTGTTTCCATAATGACTGCCTTTGCCTTTGATGCCGGGAAACTCCTACCACAGCCCTTGAGAGCTGAGTTCCAAAACACTGTGGGTGAGCGCTAATATGGAAACCAGTTTGCTTTCATATCTGTGTGTTTCCTCCTAGCTCGACAATTACTGCTCTGTGTGTGTCCTTGGAGACTGCTGCCAGCACAATAACAGGAGCACGTGAGGGGCAGCATCCAGCCTCTTTACATCCATTCCTCACCTGGAGTAAAAGGGAAAGGCTGTGCCCTCACTTTCATCCTCCCACTTCAAGTACTGAGAAGCTCTGTACTGTCTGTGCTGCTCAGAAATGTGTTCTGCAAGCTTTGACAGTGGAGAGTAGAAAGGGATGGATATGAGCAAACATGCTCTGAGTGTCATCCAATGCCCTAAGCACCATTCATTTCTTTTATTCCAGTATGATGGCATTTTTAATTACAGTACTTGCCTCTTCAAGAACAGGAGCAATCATAAAGGCAGGTCCCCAAAGGAACGCAGTATCTATTCCATGAGTCTCCTGATCAGAGGTAAATCTATTTTGAAAGTTAAATACACAATGTTAATTCATAGTTGTTACAATTTGCCAAACATTTTGATATTACTCACTGTGACAAGAAATCTGCTTCCTCAAAGTGTCCTGCAACACAGCCAAATATTTTTCCTGATTGAGGGAATGCCAAAAGCTGGACAGATTTAGGTATTCCAGTAGTACCTACCATCCCAGAGCAGACCATAACTCTGACAAAATGATGAAGCTCATTTCTTTTCAGAACAGCAACAGTGGGAAAACAACTCACTTCTGTTCAGTGGGCTGAGACTTCATTTTGAGAGCCAATGAGCAGGATAGGGGCCAGGCTCAGGAGAGGGAACACAGAGGAAAAACACTGTGCTCTAGGATCCAAAGCATTTGTGAAAATCCTTGGATTTGGCCTCCCACAGCTTTCACAGATTTACATTTGAAATTGTTTGCAAGACAAACACAGAGCAACACTCATGCATTATTGTATGTTTTAGCTACCTCTCCTGAATGGACGGAAAACCTATGGAATTCAATCCATTTTATTCAATGCACTAAAATTGTTTTGGATTCTGATCGTGTTCCCCAGAATGCTCACAGTCCCGTTTGCCTGGCTTCACTTGCCTTCTCTTGGGAAGAGATCTCTATTCCACCATGCATCAGCTAATGAAAATATTGAATAGCACCTGGCAGAGAAGAGAGATCCTTCCCAACACAGGAACCTCCTTTCCTCCAGCATAAAATCCTTGAGAATTTAAATAGGTTTTACCATCTGTAAGTCTCTTTCTGAGGAAATAATTGATAGATCCTAGTTCTTTTAAGAATGTCACATGAAGAAAAAATCCATGTCTCAAATCCTCCTAAAATCAAAGTACCTTGTACTTCCTCACTTCTGCTACTCTGCTACCCCTTTGCCCCTCCAACAGCCCTGCTGCCTTGTCAGAGATGGTAACTGGTCTGGTTTTCACGTATTTTTGACAAGTTCACACTGGTTATTGCATATTTACATATTATTCTCTGAGGACATATAAACTCCTTGTTTAAAAATTCCTTTACTGTGTCTGTTTCATGGGCTTTGCAGCTGCCCCTGTCTAAAGGCAGGTCTCCGTTGAACTCTGACTGGAGCAGAGTGGCTCAGTGTCAGTGCCCTGCTCTGACACCCTGCCTGCTCGGGGCAAAGGCACACGCTGCGCCCAGCCCAGGCTTACAGAAATTTCCCCAAAGAAGTTAAGATAACTTGGCAATAAAAAGACACCTACTGAGTGCTCAGTTTCTAAAATATTGCAAACTTAGGGAATAGATGGAACTTAAGAAAAAATGTTCTTGAAGGCATGTCTTGGGCTCTGCTTGAGAGAAACCTAAATTTGTTCAGAGTTTCTTTTTCTGTCCAGAACAGTAGCTCTTTTGGACACCTTAAACTTGGTCATTATTGCATAGTGACATAATACTTTTAAATGTTAAACCAGATTATGGTTTTTGATGAATTACCTCATCCTAAAGTTTTTGCAATACAAAACATGAGTTTTTCTTGTCATCTCAGTAGGTTCTCTGTATTTTCAATTTGACTGTAATAAAATTGTAATAGTAATAAAATACATTTTGTTGTGGGAGATTGCAGGACAAAAAGCTGATCAAGAAATTATGAATAAAGAAGAATCAATTGTATTTGTATATGGAAACAAGATTCTCACCCTTTAACTCAGCACAATTTTCTCTTGCAATTATGGCAACCACTAGCACAAATTCAGCAAACAAATGAACTTTCCCATTTTGGAAATATAAGCCATTAAAGCATGCTGTCATCTATGAAAGGTCTTTAATTCCATCTACTGCTTCCTCTGGTTAGATGCTAGCCTCTTTTCTGTCATATTTCCCCCCTGGTTAGCCATTAAACACATCTTTCCCTTCCACTAATGGATTACCACCTCACAGTCTTTTTTGGACACCTGAGAAATCGATGCCTCTGCTTTATGAAGTGAAAGCCTCCGAGGCACTAAATACACTTAAAAGAATCTACTGGGATGTTGTTCTTGTTTGTTACTTGAAACGAGCCCCTAAATGTTCCAAATGGAATGAAATGTCCACATGAAATAGCTATTGCTTGGAGACTCCCTGCCTAGGTGCAGTTGTTTTCATGGTGAGGACTCTGAACTTCGAAGAACTTCACCTGAAAAACTAATGCAGGAGTTTTTTAGTTTTCCTTTGTATTTTTTGCAACTAAGAGGCAATGTTGATGTAAACTTCTATCACCCATACACTGAAAATTCTGTTTCAGTTCTCTTTCTCAAAACCCTACATTTCTCCTCCTGTTAGCATCTGGGTCACTTTCTCTAATTGGGCAGACCCACTACTAAACCGCTTAACATTACCTATAAATAGTAAGAAATACACATTAAGTAATAGCAGTGAATAATAGTAACCAGAATTAACTAGTAGTAGTAAGAAACACTTTTAACCTATTTTAGGATCTAGCTATGGCAACATTAACAAGTGATGGGACTAGGATGCCAACAGGGGCACTGGGGAGGGAAACAGTTTGTGTTGACCTCCTGATGCCTACCCTACTTACATGCATTTGAGAGGTTTTATTTCCTAGTAATCCCATTCTGGTCCTGCTGACTAAGCTCCCATCAGTGTCTGTAGTGAACCTCTCAGCCCAGTTTCATCTGACAAAAGTCTCTGCTGGTGCATCTGAGACTGCTCTACAACCCTAATCAAAGCAAATTTGGAAATTTGCCAGTGTCGATATGGTCCACATAGAGTACAGGTATGCTGGCAATGGCCAGAAAGGCAGCTTTAATGACACTAGAGCAATTCTGTATTAGCAGAGATTAGCTAATATTAATGCCAAAATTAACTTGGGCATTTCCAATATTAACACAAACCACATTCAGCAAAATCAGACCTAAAATAAATACTTGAAATAGCATATAGCCAATTTTAAGTTAGGAGTATCTATAAAATTCTCCCTAATTTTATCTAGTAAAATGACATTGCCGAGTAGAAAGAGGAAGGATACTGCTTTTCAGTTAACCATTATGCTGAGTAAGCAAAAGAGATTTTGTGCATATCCTTTCCATACCTGAATGGTCTGTGTTAGCATAACCTCTGTTTAATTTGCAAAAAATGCCTTACCCTTTAAGCAGAATGTTTTTAAGCTAAAAGGGGAAAAAATAACATTAAACAGTTTATGACATAGCCTGCACCAATGAAATGAAACTGTGGCAGAGCTTCAGGTTTTCATAGGTATTGTTTGCACTCCTTTTGCTCAAGTCTTCGCATAAAGCATTCTGAACCAATAGCAGGTAAAAAACTAATTAAAAGATCAGGACAGGGAAACTAAACCTCAGCTGGACTCCTGCTTCTTCCAGAAAAGAAAAAATGAGTTGTTCCAAAAATCTGAGCTTAATTTTCAAAGGGGCTTTTCAGTCTCCATTTATTAATCCCAGTTTTGCACCTGCTTCTACACTCAAACGTCTCTATCTGTTTTCTCTGTGCAATTTGTGGACACAGATGTGGGTTTCGTAAATAGCATGCAGATCCAAATGCTAAATTGGAAAAAAAACCAAATGCTATGGATCATTGGACTCTCTGTAGGAGGCCTTTTAGCGTTCTGGATCAGAATACAGATTTCATTGATTTCATTCAAATACAGAAAATACAGGAAATGTGACTCTCATTTTTGAAATGAAAAAGAACTATATATTTGCCTAAGACAACATTTTCAGAATTCTTCTTTCTTAAGTTTGTCTTTTTCCCCACACTGGAAACAAATACAGGTTATATATTAATGAAAACTAATTGCATATATTAAGAGTTATCTTTGTGCATATAACTTGATTGATTTAACTGTTCAACTATTCTTTTAAAAGAGAGCATGCAATAATAATACTGTGACTATTCTCCTAAGGATATCAACCAGTACATACATAAGAGCTCAACTACTTTGTGAGCAAATTAGAATGAAAAAGAAACTCCAAACTCACTCGTGCATCAGTGACCGCACCACCGTGCCTCCGTGAACGTGAGACTCGTAGAACAGGGTGTATAAGTATGGCAGCAGAGAGTATCTGATCCGAAGAGTAGCACGAGATATCTTGGCAAAAGCATCTCCAAACACGGCTGGGTCTTGTTCCTGTTCAGGAAAAGCTTAGATTTGTACTGGGCATTGAAACAGACTCAGCAGAGAAGCTGTGTGCAACATAAGGAGAGCTGTGGCTGGCATGATGCTACGGAAGTGAGTGTTTAAATAAGAGAAAGCACTCATTTGCAAACTGCAGGATATATTAAGAACAACATCCATTATTCCCAAACTAACATTTGTATAAAATTCTTAATTTGAAAAATTCCAGTGAGTTCAAAAAGATCAGGCCCCGCTCCAATGTATGTGAGCCCTCTGCAACCACCCCCAACCTCGTGAGGAGACAGAAGGTGGGGCTCCATGCCTGTACTCAGGAACAGATACCCTGCATCTAGAAATTAATTTATCCTGGAGATATTAATGAAAAGCCCTCTCAGACAAAAGAGATGAAACACAGGAAAAAGGGAAGACTGATAATCTGCAGATCAAAGTCAAAAGCATAATTACATTGGCCACGAATAAGAGGCAAGTCTAGGTAAAAGAGTAAACTCATAACCCTGCTGAAGCCAACAGGTGTGACCAAAGTTACTGTGTGTGGTACAGAAAACATTTCATCCATTCAAGAAACTGGATTTTTCTTCCTGTGTGCCCCATTTTAGGATGCCCTGACTGACAGTACACCCACACATCAGCAGTGCCCCTCAGCTCCTCACTGCCAGCAATGCTCTCCTGTTGAGACACGACATGCACTGGGTGCCACCATCAAGGGGGCAGGTTGGAGCAGTGTGTCCGTATTCATTGGCTGGTTTTGGTCCTACTCCAACACAACCTTGACTCGCCCCTGGGATGGCAGGCAGAGCACGCAGCCAAGGGCAGTGCTGATATGGGAAAGAGTTACATCTCCTTTAATTCCTCCCATCAACCTCTCCAGTGCTAAAAAGCCAGCTTACAAATCACATGGCTGCCTTTCTCCCTCATGAAATCTTTCCAGAGTACTCAATTTTCTCATTAAAGCTGAAGACTGTATGAAGAATTCCAAGGATAATGAAACACAAATAGAAGTAACAGAAGTAACACAAGTAACAGAAGTAACAAAGCTTTTTCTATTATCTAGTACTTTTCAGACAAGAAAAATATTAATTAAACTCTTTGAAATACCCAATGAATTAGGCAAAGTGGGTATTTAAGATTTTATTTTAGCACTAACCTAATGTCAATTAAATTCAATATTTAAGTAAAATTTCACCATTATTATGTTTATATCAGAATTACTCACTAAGAATACTCCCTGCTGGCTCTGAGCTCCAGAGCATCCATCTACTATTTCAAAAATTGCACTATATTTTTACCAGTGTTCTGACACTGTACAAACACTGCTTAATTTCACAAACAAACAGTCAGACTTCTTAGGTGATGCTGAGTCACTCAAAATGCCTGTTCATTTCTTTCCGTGAACACAATATTTTAAATGGATTTAAGTAATCCAATAAAACCAAATATATCTCTCAGTTGCAGCACCCATCATATAGACCCATTGCTCTCTTCTTGTTTATTAAATTGTACATATGAGATTGAGATCCACTCACCCAGGTCAGACTCTCTTTGCATGCTCAAATGGCCAAACAACCATATAAATATATGTACACCTCTAACTTTAGTGGAGAGGCAAATGGAAAATATTTCTCAACATCAACAGCTAATACCTCACAGACATTTCTTCTTCTACAAAGAAATACCTCAGGGATCTACAGACTAATTCCTGACCCTCTTAATGATAGTGCTATGGTTTATTGTTCCTGCATTTGCCCAATTGCTGAACATCCATAATACTTTCAAGCAGAGACAAAGGTCTCCCTGGGAGTGTAAATGTTGCAGCATTTTGATGATGCAACTTCAAAGAAACTGAAGGTTAGCAAATAACCTGAGCTCCAGCATTGCACAGATCAGTTTACAGAAGGAAAAAACCCCAAACATTTCTTGAACAAACAGCACCATTTCATCATGGCTGCAGATAAACACAGAATAATTACAAAGGCTCCAAGACCTTCAAACTTCATAGCTAGAAATGACCTGATACTTCTTTCTGTTTGCAACAAGTCTTTAAAGGACTTTTATGGTGTTGAAACCAGGGCATGGATCTGGACTAAGGCTGCACTGTTTCATTCATCTCACAGGCTCATTAGCCCTTTCTGGTCTTGGTTGCCTCTTGGCTGATAACGATGTCCCTATTGGTACCTCTCCTTGGAATTCTCACATGTTTGTAACTTGCTTTTAAACAGCAAGAATGGTGTATAATGATCTCTCTCCCCTTCCTGCAATACTTACTATAATTACAAAAGCATTGAAACAAAAGTTATAGCAACCAAGGAAGTAGGAAGATACTCCAACACTCACTGGCTCTTAAATAAAACCTGGGCTTCAGTAGGTAAAAGATGAAATAGATTAATTTTACCAACAGCGTGAGAAGACCAGCATCTCTATGTTATCTTTACATTAAGGATGGGAAAAATTTATATTTCACTGTGTTATTCCTGCTCTCGGTGCAGCACTCCTTTTCACCTACTGCTCCAGTTTACCCAAGAATGGCAGGTTGATTTTGGAGAAACCAATACAAATCACTGTCCACATAACTGTAATCATAGGCTACAGCTTTATGTAACTTTGTTTACTTACTATGTTTCCTTCTGAATTGTGATTTCTGGAAAATGGATAGAAAGAGCCAAGCTGCATCCAGCGCAGGCAGAGTTCGTAGGTAGTGTTGTAGTTAAACCCACAGATATCAGCACCAATCTAAGGAAAAATTAAATTATGTTTGTGATTGTGACTGAGGCCCAAAAATGAGAGACTACAGAAATTTGCTAATAAAAAAAATTTTTGGAAAGGAATCCCTGTTTCTAATTACTTTATAACAATGCTCCATAATGATACAAATTTTTCTGTGACTGAGGTTGTACTGTCTCCTAGAGCACTAAGTTCACTGTGGAAGATCTGACTGTATTTCAATAATTCTACAAAATCTCCATCCCAACTTGCAAACCCAGAAATATATGGAGCCCTAATCATAGAGTACATTATACAAAGAGATCGGTTTTGGATGGCATACATTTAGTCAGTCCAAATCTTGCAGTGCCGTTTTTGTTTCCCTTCAGCAGGCAAGACTGACATTTAGCCTTTTAATCTGCAGTTCCTTAGGCTGTGGAGGCTGTTGCTGCTGGCCATCTCAAGTGGCTTGTTTCAAAAACATTTGAGTTAATTTGAAGTGATATTGTGTATAAGCCAGCACCCGCCTAGAGGACGCCAGACTTACATAGGGAATGCCAAAGAGGTTGAATTCCAGGATTCCAACGATTGAGCGGCGCAGGTCCTTCCACAGAGAGAAGTTGTCACCAAGCCAGTGACCTCCGTGCTTCCCACTGCCGACAAACGTGGACCGACTCAGGACAAATGCCCGTTTGCCAGTAGCCTGCTGGACAACACTGCCAAGAAACGCAACAAGATCATCAAAAACAAGAATGGTAACCAAAACAGCCTAAAATCAACCTGAGCACTCAGGCACAATTTTATTTGAAAGGGTATTATTCATGAAAGGGTATTATTCATGAAAGGGTATTATTCATGAAACAATTGTTATTGTGATCCCTACTCACATGAAAATGTGACTGCAAAACTGGAAATAAAAGGAAGATTTACACAGTGGCCAAAACAAAACAAACAAACAAAAAATCTATCTGATTCACTAAACCATTTTTCTCAGGTATTTTTAGTCTTCCTAAATAATAATTTGTGTTCTCAGCAGTGTCTCGAAATGAAAATTCAAATCATAATTTCCTTTCTATACTAGTATATTTAATTAAGTATCCAATGAGTTCCTAAAAAAAAATATAATAGGCATTTTTTTCAACACAGGATTTATTTAGAGATTTGTATTGGTAAATAAAGTTCCAATACTCAGGAATTAAAAACATAAAAAACCCCAACAAAACACAAAACCAAAAAACCAAAACCACACAAAAATATCAAAAGTATATCTAAACATCTTATAAAAAATAAATAATCAGTATAGAAAACAAACCTGTAACCATTCAAAATGCCACCCCAGCCTTGTAGTATTTTCTCTGGTTTCATGTCTTTTTTGATATATGAGGTTTCATTACAAAATTAGTGGTACAATGAATTTATCTTTGCTTTTTGAAAATAATTTTGCTGTATCACCAGAAAATCAAGGGAATGTGCCTTACTAACATATCTATTACAAAATTCGTCAGAATAGGATACTCTTTGTACAGAATTGTAAATTGCAGCATTTTATATTGCAGGAAATCAAATTCAACTCTTCTTTAATACGATTCGGGCAACACAATTTAGATTCTCTGGGAAATTCTAGCATGAAATATTAATCATGTTGTTCACCATCTACTTCTTTCTCCCTTTTCTTAATGAGATTTCATCAAGAGTTCTTTCACCTGTATTCAAAATGGCCCAGTGTTTGCTCTTGGGTCTGTAATGGCACAGAGACTTTAAAGTGCTTCAACACTTGCTTCTGAAGAAAAAAAAAACCCAACAGCTTTCATGGAAGACTGAATGTATTAACCTTAGGGGCCATATGCAGCAAGAGGTGCAGTTCTTTAACTGTGAGGGACCTGCTGGTTCTGGTCTGCAGGTGCACTGTTGGGCCAATAACTGCACAAGGCTCCGTGTGCTTTGTATAAATGTTATTTTGGAGCTTTTTGTGCATGTCTTGACCAGGAGTGCTCCCCTCTGGCTGTCTTTGGCTCCATTTGCAAATACAGGTGCTAATGAGGGCAATATCAGATCAACTCAACTAGATCCGGAGCTGCAAAAACAATTTGTAACAAGTAATTTATTGAATAATTTCAGTCTTTCACGAACCATTACAGAACAGGTCCTAATGTTGTCAAATGCATTTGTTGATTTAAATTATTTACAGAATATCATGTGCAAATAGCTCTTGGCATTAAGCTATGCACAAACTGATTGCTGCTAGTTTATGTATTCAAATTAAAACCATTTGACATAGGCCAGATGACACATTTCCTATTCTCTGTCTGCCTTAGAATAATTCTTAGAATTGTTTTTTTTATACGATTATGAAATTGCCATTCATTTTCAGCCAATATCCTGCAATTGATGCTGGGTGCTAAATATTCCTGTCAGTAATTTCATTTAATATATTCTTTGTGAAGAGTGACTGCAGAAAGGATATACAACCAACCTTGAAAAGAAATCTATTTGAGAAACCAAAATGAATATGTACAAAAAATACGCCACCAAAGTTTCCCAGCTTTGCAGCAAAATCAACCTCTGCATATACTTTTGGTGGTCTTCCCCACATTTGGCCAAGCAAAATAAGTTTGTTGGGAGGATCTCTTTGAAGACTGGGGAATAGGGGCCCAAAAACCATGGTAAGAAGTCCAGGGTTCAAGGGCTTCCTGTTCTTTCTCTCAAAAGCAGAACTGTGCTTTAGCCAGGCCCATAAGAGCTGGCATACTGCTTCTGGCTTTTCCCTGGGCTTCCCATGCCCCAGACTTGGCATATAAAATACAAATGCATCAACACCAGAATTAGGCTCACTTAACCATGCCCTCTGGATGCTATCAGAATCCAGCTTCTGAAAATGAGTGCTAAATGCTGAAACAGGCCACACATGGACCCCTGCTTTGGCTCTTCCATTGTGGTATGAAATTTCCTAGTGTTTTAGTTCAATCCCTTAGAAAAGGCATGATCTGCCCATTTCATTTAATCCAACAGCTAGCTTTCCACAGCAACAGTCTGCCTGCGTAAGCTGGTTTTGAGGGCTTCCCAGCTGCAAAATGAGTTTTACAGTAGCTGACAGCAACTGTGCTGCAATGCAGCTCTAACCTCCTGAACCAACTGAGCCCCAAGCCAATTTGCAAAACACTGCCTGCCAGGAACCAGAGGCAGCTCCAGAAGCAGCCAGGGGACCTGTACAGTTTGGATTCTCCACTGCCAGTGACAGAAACTCCTCTAATAGTGAAGGGACAGATAAATACCCCTGACACCACACAAGGCTGCTTCTGCTGGAAATGTTCATGAGAAGCTCTAACAGAGCACAGGAGTATCTTGCTCTAGATATACAAAAGCAGCAGCTGTAAAGTTAGGCCCTACACATACATCTTGATTTAGCCAAGAAAAGTAAAATTAGAAAGGATTCTGTTCCTTGTTTCAAGGTTCTTTTTTCTTGAAACTTCTTACTAAATGGCAAACAATAAAACAAGACATGGGTCTGTTTCTTATTAAATACTATTACAGATTTTCCAGGTAACATCAGTGGCTTTTACAATTCATTTTAATCACGTGGAATCTGATTAGAAATATTTAGAAAACTTACTTGAAAGTTGGTTCTGTCTGGGACCAGCCAAAGAGAGAGTGTGTGTTGTAGTGGTCTCCAAGGTAAGTCTTGGAGTCAGGACACAGTGTCTTTTCCGCCAGGGAACGATCAGTGATGCCTGAGGATGATACAAACCACTGTAAAATCACATCACAATTCAAGTCTCTTCACATTTCTACACATTTAGGATGAAAACACCAAAATATTTGGGAAGAGGAAAAGCTGAAGTGCTGGACCTGCACTGATCTGAGTTTAGCACATAGCCACAAACACTTGTTTGCAGACAGGCACATGTCCTTGGAGAGGGGAGAGGACTGAGTAAACACTGATAATTAATTTCAGGTTCTATGTCCAATAATTCAAAATATCTGTACAGGTACCTATCAAAGAGATGCTGGCAAAGCCCATTTGGTGCAAAAAAAATTCCCATCCTCTTCAGGTAACCACCATGAAAATGCCACATGAAGTTCAGCAGGAATTGGGCAGGTCAGATGTCTATACATTTGTTGGGGGTTAGGTTTCTTTCCTTTTGCTCCTTTTTACTTAGGGAATTTTTTCCCAAAAGTTGCTAGGAAACGCTAATGACTGGGTACCTAAGAAAAACAAAAGAAGGAGAGGAAGGCATCTGGTTGCACTTTTCTTATGTGGGAGTTTCTCTCCAAGGGGAGAGATACGCGAGGATTGGGCAGGCAAAGGACGCGGCTGGGGCAGCTGCTGGCTCGCTCTCTCTCCATTTCGGAGCAGGACGGTCGGAGCTGCTGCTTGGGGAAGGGAATTCGCTCACAGCTGCTTCTTCTGCTGTGGGGTGAGCCTCTGAGAGCAGCCACTAAACTGGGACCTTATTAACGCCCACCTCACTAAAAAGAGGGACTTACCCCCGTCTGCTCAGGTGCACAGGATCCTCAGCTCACATCTCCCTGCCCTGCTGGGAGCCGGGTCGCTGCTGCCCCACCTCCACTGCTTTTTCAGCACTGCTCTGAGCTTTCACTGCACTGTAGCCCTGCACCCCCGCCTGCTGAGACATCCTGCCATCCCAGCTTGCTGCTTCCGAGAGTCCTGCTGTGGCACCGGGATCGGCTGCCCCAGGGTTTGTGAAGCGAGGCCTCTCCTCCACCCCTTCCCGTCGGGGACAAAGCCATCATTGCCGCGTGCTCCCCGAGCCCGCACCGCAGCGCCCCCTGCAGCCGCGGGGGAATCACTGCACCTGCCCTGCCCGCCGGGAGCCAGCAGCGCCCCTGCTGGCTGTGACCGGAACTGCACTAAAGCGGAAAGTGCCACGGCAAAAGGCTGGGACTGGGTTCCTGCTCTGTTTATTATTAATGCTGTAGCTGCTGTTGTTTGTTTGTCTTGTTATACATACTAGCAAAGAACTGTTATTCCTATTCTCATATTAAGGGCCTGAGAGCCCCTTAATTTCAAAATTATAATAATTTGGAGGGAAGGGGTTTACATTTTCCATTCCAGGGAGGCTCCTGCCTTCCTTAGCAGACACCTGTCTTTCAAACCAAGACAACATTATATTGCTTTTTAGAGATGGAGTTGCAAATATTATAAAATTCTCTCAAAATAAAAAAGAAAGTGAATTCTCAAAAATTCTTTTTTTTCATGCTTAATTAGGTGCACGCACTATTGTAAGTATTTCTCCATGAACAAGCAATCTCCCTGCCTAATTGCACTTCCCGTATGGTTGCAGTTCATTATCACAATTTCTCTGTACCCAAAACCCCATTAGCCTCTCAGCCCTGCTGTACCACTACAGCTATAGTCCTTGTGTTTGGATCTTTAGACACAAAGACTCCAGTGTCGGTGATCTACATCAGAAATAACTTAATTTATAGGCAATTTCCAAGTAACTTTGACCGATATGTCTTTGAAGAAGACGCTAAGTTTCTGAGGAAAGTCACACTTAATGTCCCAGTGGTTCTTGATTATTAGCCCTATAAATTTAAGGTTGGATAGGAGAGAAAATGTTACCACATGAATCACAGGTTCATGCTTCATTCTTATTCTGAGTATTTTGTATTCTGCATCAGTAATACTGATTATTTTACAATTGCATATTAATCTTCAGTATAAAGTGTTTTATAGAAAATTGATTTGAAGGACATCTGGCTTTAACCAGAAGTTCAAACCATGGTTATGTGTAATCATGGTTATAAAATTTAGATAAGGAGGTTGAAGGCTACACTGACAAAAAGCCTGAGGCTCTGAGACTGGGACTTGCACAGATGAAATCACCTAAGACAATAGTGAGCTCCCAAAACTCTGATAACCCCGAGAAGGTCCTAATGTCTTACTGGACTAAACAGCTTAGGTCACCTCTCATACTTACATAAGTCAAGGGCTTGAACAGCTAAGAACAGGCACCTATTCTATAAAGTGAAATAGAAAAGAAAGCCCTAAACACTGGCTCAAAATAGATTCCCTACACATTGAGATGTATTGCCTAGGGTTCCTGGCTGCAGAAGGAAGATCAACACCAGGGAAGTCTCTGGGAAGACCTTAGAGCAGCCTTCTGGTACCTAAACAGGACCTACAAGAAACCTGGAGAGGGACTTTTTAAAAAGGCATGGAGTGATAGGACAGAGGGTAATGGTTTCAAGAGAGTAGGTTCATATTAGATACAAGGAAGAAATTCTTTCCTGTGAGGGTGGTGAAACACTGAAACAGGCTGCCCAAAGAAGCTGTGGATGCCCCATGCCTGGAAGTCTTCAAGGCCAGGATGGATAGGGTTTCGAGAAACCTGGTCTGGTGTCCCTGCCCATGCTAGGGGGGCTGGAACAACATGGTTGTGAAGGTCCCTTCTAACATAAGCCCATCTATGATTCCATATATCATTCTAACACTGTGAGTCACAAGCAGAAGCAGGGGCATATATGCATGAGTCAAGTCAGAGAAACTGGGCTCAAAACACACCTATCTTCAGTATCTCTCAGTGTCCTTACATGTCATGTAGACCTCTAGGCTACTTCTAGTGGCTCAGACGTCAATGCTAATCTTCACACAGCTCAGCTGCCACTGCATGGGCTCACTCTCAGTCCTCTATTTGTGATGTAAAGGGAGCTCTGCTCTTTTGGCCAGCTTACCCAGTGTCTCACATCTTTTACGCAGCTCTGAAGGCTGACAAAAAATGAAGGTAATTTAAGGCAAAGGTGGAAATTCTCATCAGTTCCTGGGCTTTGGTCAAGACCCACAGGGTAAGTATGCAGTGGTTGCCCCACAAAGAGAGCAAACACCAAAATCATCATTAAGAGCTCTGCTTCTGCTTTCAAAAATTCACAATCTCTTTCTAATATTTTGTCATGCTTTTTTTATGCTTATGTTTCTCTTATATTCAAAGTAAAAAAAGAAAAAGAATTGCCATTTAATAAAGAAAGTTTAGAATTCTCATGAGAATACAAAAGCCTGAAGGGGAAAAGGGGACATTTCCAATACTCCACTGCCAATACTCCAACTCTCATGTATCAGCTTCCTACTGCATATTAACATTGCTCAGGCAGCTGGGCTTTCCTGGGGAAATGTTGGCTGGATTAACTGCCACACCACTGGCAGTAATCATAGGTACTCATGGCTTCCTGGGGAAGAATGAGCATATCATTAACTCAGCTACTGGAAGAGGTTTTCCCATTCCTGTAAGTTTCCCATAGGCTTAGACATTTTAAAACTTATTTTTAGCCCATTTCTAGTGACACAGTGAAAATTTCTTTCCTAAGAGAAAGGAAATATATTGAACTAAGGCACCATCTCCCTTGTCATTGTTCAGAGACTGCCCATCTCTGAGACAGTGGCAAGGGTTACTTCGTAAGTCTGTAGCTGAGTTACAGTATATAGGTATCTTGCCCTTTTACTGATGTGGACCAGTTGCTAAGAGAATGGCAGGAAAGGTCATTTTTCTAGTCCTGTTATGAGGCAGAACCTTGGTCAGTGGAAAGTGATTGTTTTTGATACTCCATGAGAGCTGAGCCACTGGAGTATTAAACAAATATGCAACTGAACATACAGAACAGGCAGGGAAAGATGGAAAATGAGAGAATAGATTTTTTTTCCCCCCACTAAAATATAGCCTATCCAGGTTTAAAACAAAACAACAAGAAAACCAAAGAAACAAACAAAAAACCCCAATGAAATTATAATATTAATATTATTACAAAATATAATATAATGCTATATAAAATAGAAAAAAATATAATATAATATTGATGAATAATTCATGGCAATTAAATTATACTATTTTACTTACTAGGAGTGTAAGGAGGGTTATTGATTTCAGTATCAGCACATCCAGGAATCTGGCCTCTCATGAAATTGGATGGCTCATTCATATCCTTTAATGAAGAGAGTAAGACATGTGAAAATATTCATTTTCTTTTTTTTTAAGAAGGAAGGGCAGATATAATGAGACATACAATCCAGATGCCATCGTAGTCAAGGACATCCTTAAACTCCAGACACAACTGGGTCCACCATTCCACTGTCCTGGGGTTGGTGTAGTCAGGAAACACAGAATTTCCAGGAGGCCAGGCCTAGGGGTTACATATGTAAATCCTGGTTATTTTCCCATTTCTATTACACTGCTGCTTTATTTTTTTGAAGCAGCACTAGACAAAATGCATCACAAAATTAAAAAACCCACCTGCCCAACAGCAGGAGTCACGCCATCAGAGTTGTTCACCCACACTCCCATTTCCTGGCCGAGTTCATAAGGTCTGTAAGTGCCTGGCTCTTCATCCTTGGTTATGAAAGGGTCCTGAAAAGAACAATCACCCTTCCTTTACTGAAATCCCAGAGGTAACAATTACTCTTCTATTTTATATTTTAGAAAAATCTGGATTATGTTCTTAATGCTGATTGCAAAAATATTGGAAGAAAACAGCATTAAAATTTAATAAGAGTTGAAAGCACATAATAATTTAGAAAAAGTCATTAAGGATATATCATGTGTATTTCTTGTGTAAGGCAAAAGCAATGTGAAATTACTAAATACTCCCGTGTTTATTTTTTATGAGACTTTCTATGTTCAAATTATTTTAAAAGAGGCATTAGATTTTACTCCCCCCCACCAAGGTCTCTGCTGTGGCTGGGTGCTATGCTGGACACTCCCACACTTGAGCACCTCTGGGTTTCCTCCAAGGCAATCCTTATTCCAGCTCCTCAGCATCAACAGCTTAATGCTAGAATAACAAAAACTTTTCAAGGGGCTTGAAGCTGGGCACATCCAACCTCAAAAGGGCCCTGTTAGCCCTCCATTCCAAACCAATGTTGGACCAGGATGTGTTATGCCAGTCTGATGCAGAAAAACCCAATTCACACCTGCCTGTGGGGCCTTACACCTCTGCTCTGCCCAGGCACCAAGACCACAGCATTTTACACCCCACAGCTCGTCCTTCCAGCCCCTTTCCACTGCTGGGGGTGGTCATCACCTCTCACTGCTGCCAGTGGTATTGACACCAACAACTTCTCTGCCTCAGGATGACCATCAGTAGCCACCAAGCTGATACAAAGAGAGCCTGATCAGCTCCTGGGGACGTTAGAGGCCCACCCACCATGCTGGGAAGTAATAAAGTTAGGAATACTTTGATGACAGTGAATGAAGAGGTACTCTGCAACTCTGCCCAGCAGTCAGCTGCAACCAAAAGGAGGTAAGTGCACTTTGCAGTACATCCCTAATTGGAAGCAACTATCTGGTTTTTAGAATAGATAAAGACTGCAGCCATTTTAGAAGGGAATTCTTTCTCCTTAGAAAATCTTACTTCCTCAGGTTCTGCTTTAGGCAAAACCTTTCAGTTATGAAACACAATAGAGAAATACACAATTGAAACAATTCTTCCACTCAGCTGTAGCTTGTGCAATAATTTAAGGGAACTTTAATCAAAATGTGATAGAAGTCTAACTAATAAATGTCTTAAGAAGAAAAAAGTATCAGATCCTAAATGGTAAGTTGCTTTAAAGGATTGTTTTAAATCTCATTTAAATACCTGAATTAATTGCCTGATTTACTTGTGAGCCCTCTGATAACTATAGCCCTGGTGAGGGAAGTATATTCTTCCATGCCTCAACTACAAAAGCTACAGCTAAATCCCTACTTTAAGTCCAAAATTTTGCTTAACTTTATCTAGCTCTAGTGTCACCTCCATAAGGACTATAAGTGTCCATTACATTTTTAACTTGTTCAATAGTCCAACTTTGCAAAAAAGAAAACTGTCCATCTATAATAATTATCTTATAATTGTGGTAAAGATGTCTCTCAAGGGACACGAAGGCTAGAAGAAATCAGCTTAATTAGCTACTCCTAATGCAAACTTACGGTTTCCTTCAGCTGAAAGGTTGTTCCAGAGCATAAATCTAATACATTATGCAGGCTTAGTATTGCCCTAAAGAAAACAAAACCTCTCCGTGCCTGCAAGGGTTGTTTGTGGGGAAGGACTTTCATGCCTGTTAAATCTTCACTCATCTTTTAGCATTTTGGGGAAGAAGTGCCGAGCATCCTCAACTCCAGCTGACTGCCTAAAGACCTGTGAGCACCCAGTACGTACCCAGACTGATGCATGTCCACCCGCAGCCCCACCCCAAATATATATTTTGATGAACATCCGTAAAAACTCATCTCTGGAAATTTTTGGCTCTACAGCTCACACAATTGGACTTAAAAATGTTAAAGATATCAAGCATTATTTTGAATCATGAGCACGATGCTCTTGACTTACAAGTATTTCGATACTTATGTCATTCCTAGCTGTTTCTATTTTTAGTATGATTTAATAGACAGTATACAAGGTCTTTCTTTAAAGATCCTCTTTAGTAAAAATGTTTATAATTTTTCAATGTACTCATTGTTACTTTAAAACTTCTTTGTTCCTAAAGAATATGTTCTGCAGCTCTTCTCAACATATGAGAAAATGGAAAACCTGCTACATTAGTATACATGTGTTAGCACCTAGGTACTGCTATGAAGACTATGCTGTGAATAGTTCTCATAAATGGAGAAATAATTAGCAACATTATTAATTTACCAGAATCACAACATTGTGCTTTCCATTCTTCTTCATCTCCTTCATGAACTCTGGCAGACCAGCAAAATTCACTTTATCATAGGTAAAGTCCAGGCGACGTTCCATGTAGTCAATATCATAATGTTGGACATCCTAAACATTTTTAAAGTAAAAAATTACATTAATATTTCATCCAGCTCTGGAGTTCTTAGACAGGGAAGACATGGATCTGTTGGAGCAAGTCTAGAGGAGGGCCACGAAAATGATCAGAGGGGCTGGAGCATCTCTGCTGTGAGGACAGGCTGAGAGAGATAGGGCTGTTCAGCCTGGAGAAGGGGAGGCTCCAGGGAGAACTTACTGAAGCCTTTAAATACCTAGAGGGGGCTTATAAGAAAGGTGGAGGCAGACTTTTTTGTAGGGTCTAGTAGCAATAGGACAAGGGGTGATGGTTGTAAACTAAAGGAGGGTAGATTCAGACTAGATATAAGGAAGGAATTTTTTACAATGAGGTCGTTGCACAGGTAGATGGTGAATGCCCCATCCCTAGAAAATTTCAAGATTAAGCTGGATGGGACTCTGAGCAACCTGATTCAGGTGAAGATACTCCTGCTCATTTCAGGGGGGTTGGATTAGATGGTCTTTAATGGTCTCTTCCAATTCCAACTATTCTATGATTCTATGACTGAAGTATTTGATACAGAAATCAGAACGTATGTAATGGTATTTCTAAAAGACAACTAACGTATGCAATGAAACCTGAGACTGTAATTGCAATCCTAGCAGTGGACTACAAGAAAATGTAGAAGTCCTAGTTTAGCAACTATTTTGCAGTTATCTGCATCAGAAGTTTGTTTTTCATTATTTGTTTATTAAAATGCTAGCACCTTATACTGCATAACAGCAAATCCACACCAAAATCACCTGCTAGGCAGCCAAGAGCAGCACTTAAACATCATGTTCACAGTCCACTTTAAATGTTCTTTTAAGCATTATGAAGATATTACATGCAAACCCACTGCATAAGATTATGTATGTCCTTTTATTCTACAATTCTCTTTGTAAGATAATTATTTTTCCTCCATTATAATTTTACTCACTTGAGTGTAGGATTAGCACACACAGTGAACGATTCATACTTACATATGGGATGTCATAGTGCTTCATGCGATCGACAGTTTTCTTTAAAACATCCAGGCTGTTATAGCCCCAGCGGGAGAGCTGGAATCCCAGAGACCAGTAGGCTGGCATGTGTGGGCGTCCAATGGCCTGCAGCAGGAATGAGGAATACAGAAACACAAGGGGTGAGAGGAAAAGAAGTTATTCTGAAACACCAGGACAGGCTTCCAGATCCTTTAAGGCACAAAGACCAGGGCACAGGCATCACACCCCCATTAAATACCCATTCCTTTCTCCAAGTGGCTCTCGGCACAGCATGCTTGGCGCTTCTCCTGGTGGATCCTTGCCCTTCACAGAGACTCCAACAACACCAGCACTGAGCATCACTTCTAAGAACACCCCAGTGGAAACATGGTGTATAAAAGCCAGGCTAATGTTAAATGTGGTCCCAGCCTCTGCACAGCAGCATGTGCCCTCACTTACAGGGCACATGCCAGCAGAAATCCAGCATGGATCCTCATGCCACCTGATCCATGACAAGTCCATAAACCCCTTGGCCAATGACACACAGCAACATAAGCTTTGCAAACTTCTCTTGCCACATGCAGCTGAACTAACTTATCAAGAGTCTGATCTTTATTTGAGCTCTCTGAAGTTTTAATCATATTTACACACCAATCTGATGAAACTCAGTTACTTATGGCTGACTACTGTTATTGCTGGCCCACAGCCTTGTGCTGCCAGGCACTGACAACCCTCTTCAAGGCCAGAGTTACTGTTTGATCCTGAAATTCTCAACCGAAACACAAGGTAATGAGTTAAATATGATTTTATAAATATTTGATTTCCACTGTCTGAATTCTGAATGTAATCCATCTGTAAATGGAATGAGGAAACTCAATTGAAAGCACAGGGAAGCAAGGCATCCTGCTCTGCTTCCCCAAGTGAGAGCTGCTGCGGTAACCTGGGATGAGCAGTGGGCAATTATGATGTGTCTGTTCTACAAATAAGCTGAAGTCTGGCTTTGTCTCATTAGTACACATCAGTGTTTTCTGGGGGACATCTTTACTTCAGTTAAATCCAATGAAGCTAACCTTTTATTTGTATTTCTAACACCTTTGCAGGCAATACATGAAAATCTAGTAGCTAGTAAGCACCCATGACTTATTAATCAGCTGCAGCTATTGCCCCCTTTGGCTAAATAATGGTTCCTCCCTTATTTCCTTGTGGACCTCCATAGTTAAGTAATTATGCTGAAAAGTGAAAACCAACAAAACTCACATATTGGCAGCTAAACCCCATCTACTTTAAATAAATAAAACAAGGCACTTCTGGCAGTCTGTATCTATTGCATTGCTAAGCTCTCTGGAGATGCATTGCACGAAGGCACACCTCCCTATGGGATTTTCTCTAGGAGGAGTCTGACCTGGGAAAGCAAGGCTGAGCTTGAAATTGCTCTAAAATACATCACACGCTAGATCATCAGTACATGGATGTACAAAGTGCATCAGACAGAAAACCACATGTGGGAGAGAGGCACAGAAAAGCTTGAGGATGCTTTTAATGCCCCTGAGCTGGAAAACACATAGGGTAAATTGCTTCCAAACAAGAAATGCTTGGGAACACACAGCCAAACATTACAAATTTGGCTACAGTGTGGTTTCACTTGTTGGCATGCTGCTGTTTCACATAAGCAGAAACATAAGGAGGCCATAACGACTGGTGAGGTTAATGCTTTGGGTGTCTCCAGGAGGGACGCTCCAGCTGATCTGCACAGTTGCCCCATACATCTGCTACTTGTCCTGTCCCACCAGACTTAACTTTCCTGATCTCCTCCTCAACACCTACTTCTCCTCCAATTCAGCTGGAGGCTGAGGTCTTCAGAAGAAGTGAGAGCAGCTCTCAGCAGTGTGTTCCTGCCACAGAGGCACTCAGCTTCTACTGCATGGTGCTGTGCCCTTGCCAAGGCAGGCCCTGAACAGACAAAGGTGGTGCCTACCATGCAGGAGGAGGCCGATGGGCAGACATGCCATAATTACCCTGGTGCTATCCCATCTCCTTGCACGTCACAAGTTTTTTTCCAGCATGTCTGGACACATCTGATCACCCAGACCATCTTTCAAGCTCTGCTGGGGTTTTCTGTGGAGGGCTGAATGGGGTATGATGGCTCAGGACAATCTCCCAGACACCTTGTGAGCCAGCATCAAGGTGTCCAACACAGCATGGCAAGCCTCAGGGCAAGAAGTCTTCTTCTCTGTCACATCCACACTCGCCATGTTAAGGCATGCAGAGCTTGTTTTAGACCAGGATGAGCTTAGTGAACCCACCATTTTGTGCTCCTAAAGCAGATGCTTATTTTGCCCTTGCTTTCTTTACTGGAAACAGAGAATGACCTCTACAAACAAGGTTAAAAAAACAGACCAAAACAAAAGAACTCCCTAATGAAATAAAATGCTTTGTGCACAGGCTTCTCATCTTGGACAAGAGAAATAGGGAAAACTGGCTGATAAATATTAATCCTGCAGCTCAATGCAGAGCCCTGTGCCCTGGCAGGATGTCTGCATGGCATCTGCTGCCTCTTCCCAAGCAGGGAAAGGGGGAACCAGCCTGGGCAGAGGCAGTGGGAGCTGCTGAGCAGCTCCGCTTTGGGTCCTGCGATACCCCAGGTCACTCTTGCCTGGGGAGGACAGTCAGTCTGAGACATTGCCAGTACAATGCATTTCAAGAGTTAGATGGCTTCTTCCCCATGTCCTATCAAGCATGCAGATGGAGAGCAGTGGGGCTGGAGGTGGAGCTGTGGCCACACCGTGGTGTGTCAGTCAAAGCCCTTCCAAAAGGGCCCAGCACTGGGGTTCGCTGGGGTTCACCGGCTCACCCTTATGGGATGGGGCTGTGTCATTCTGGACCACAGAGTGAGACAGTATTTTGTGACAGTATCCCTTGAGGAGTTTTGGATTACAGCTGAACCAACAGGAAAATATCTACCTTGCAAGGAAGATATTAAGTTTTTAAAGCAATTAGTTCTCTAGGTTCACCAGGCTGGTGCATCTATGGTGAGCTTAATTGAAACCAGCAGAATATTTGAAGAGGAAGGATGAAAACAGGGCAGCTGGGAAAACAAATGTTCTTTTTTCTAATTATGCTGTGGACTCTCTCTAATGGATCCCCCTGAAGCTTCCTGATAAAGTAACTGACATATGGTACCCACTCACAGATGGATCAGCAGAGGCAGGAATGTAATTTTGCAAACCTGAACTCAAGTTGGATTTGATATATATTTAGGATCTAGTTAATTCATATAGATTGCATTCTGCATACAAATGATCAGAAAGTGCAGCAGCCAGAGAAAGCCTGCTTGGCAAAATTGACTCCCATAGAATCAGAAAAGGTAGATGGGGTATGGCAGGGGAACTGTGGGAGGAAAACATAGAAACAGCAAACATATGGGGTATCCAAAATAAAGGGGAAAACAAAAAGCACAAAGATATGGTAGTGCAGAAACAGTAAAATAACAAAGATGCTATTTTCTGTTCCAGAATTCTTCCTGCACTTGCTTCTTAAATAACTCCTGGTGTTTAATAAATTCACTGTTAGTTTTTCCATGTTTACATAACTTAGCATTACGTATATTTGTTTTCACTTTTTTCAGAGCCACCTGAGAGCTGATGTATCGAGGAGGTACCCTGGAAACATTTTGTGGTAAGAATGAAGTTCAGTGGAAACAAGTATATCTAACAGATAAAATCTGTGTCTAGGGAGCAGGTGATCTGTATTCATTTTCCCTGTGTTGGATTATTGGACAAATAATGTTATTAATATGAGCACCAATGATATGTACTAGGTTATAAATTCTGTAGAGTAAATCAGGATCCTATTCTGTTAACACTATGACCAAAGACTTTGATGAGAGAGAGACAGCTGCAGAGTTATGCTTACATATCACAGAGGCTGGAGAGAGGTACTCTTTCCTGTGCTCACAAAGGAGCTGAGATGTCCCACAATACAGATTGCTAATCTTACACCCTAATTAGCCACACAAAATGATTTCTGAAGCTTGATATTTGCTTCAACTCCCTTTCTTTAAAGAGGAATTATAGGACGAAACTGTAAAACCCAAGTGGGCTAATGCACTGGGTTTAGTGTTTCTGTATGGCTAAATACACAATGGCTAAATTCCACGGGTGCTCCTATGGCCCACATATCTGTATCCAGCTCATCTGCTATGACTAAGGCAAGCAGCTGAGTGCTGTTGGCACCCAGTCAGTTAGAGGGTAACCTTCACTCAAAGTCTGTTAATAGAAGCTAAGCTTTGATTTAGGAGACCAAAAAAAAAAAAAGGCCCTGCACTGCTGAACCATAAAGAAGATGCTCACAATCTCAGGAATATAAGAAATTTAAGGATTTTCAATGGCAAGGTCTTCAAATCTTGGTTTTTGCTGTACAAAACAATTATCAGCTGTTTATTCCTTCTTGGGGAATTCAGCTCCAAGATTCTCACTGAATCATCTGTGATAAGATCTATGTACAAGCAGGTTCCCCATGTTACCTCTCCAATAGGAGAGTGGACTAGAGACCTCTGAGATTCCTTACACCTGTAACTAGCCCACACTTCTGTAAGGAGGAAGCAAACCAGCAATTTTCTCTCCAAACAGAATCAGAAGACTTACAGTATGCTTACTTACAGCTTGTTATTGGATAACTTGTGATAAAATAACAAATTCATGGCCTTTACCCAAGAGCTATTAAATCTGTTTTTTGAACCTTAACATTCCTGAGCATCTTGTTATGGAGCTCACACATTACTACACTGCTGGTCTGTTCTGAAAGGCCACCAGTGGTCTTGGCAATGTTGGCCTGGTATTAGGTGTGACTACAGAGCCTCAGCCAGGCTGAGTGCTTGAACTCTTTAGCTTGTTACTGCTTTTTCTCACCCTCCTGCAAACTGTGGTGTTTGCTGTTAAAAGTGAGATTTGTGTTACATAACTGTTCTGCACACCAGACCTCTTCTGCAGTGGGAGAAAAATGTGATCAGTGTCATATAGAAAGAGCTGTACAGACAATCTTAGATGTGGCAGGAGTAACACCCCACACAGCTGGGCTCAGGGACAGGAGGGAGCAGAAGAATCGGGCTGGAGGCTTCTCCTTCCCATGGGACCATGCCCAGCACATACCTTATAGCTGCTGCCACTGCTGTAGCACTCGGGTGCCACTGGCAGGATGCATCCTACAGCTCACCTCTGCTCCATGCAGCACACAGTAAAGGGACAGAGGTACCAGCATTCACCCTCTGCTCCCTTCCCACACCTTGCCTCACTCTTGGAGCCCATTTAAAGCAGATTATCCTTGGCCGGGCTGGCATCCAGGGCCACCACAACTTTTGCTGTTACCTGTCCTCACTCCAAGGATGCAGAGAGGCTGGTGACTCTGGCAGGGCAGCTGCAATCAACCCTGATCACCACACAGAGAGCCAAGAGCCCTGCTCTTGGCATAGCCTGGACCCAGCAGCTCTGGCCAAGCCATGGTCCACCCTGGGCGCTGGTGACAGCCTGGAGAGGTGTGTGGGGAAATCCTGCATACTCCAGAGGCCAAATAAAGAGCTTTGTTACAAAGCTGTCCTAACTCACTGGTTTGGAGGGAGCCACATGAAAGCACAGAGCAGAGCTACGCTCCTAAACCTCCCACAGAAACAAGCATAGCAGGGGCAGAGGGGTGGCTCAGACACTGAAGTGGCACTGAAGGCAATGGCACAAAACATTTGAGAAAGGTGTAAAGCACTCTGCTCTGGAAACAGCTCCCTTGTTCTCACCAGCTATGCACCCGCTGGCACCTGGCCACCCTGCCACACCAGTGGGGCCATCCTGGAGAGATAAAATGAGTGGTCCCTGCAAAAAGCAGTGACTGGGCCAGACTTGCCCAGGAGGGAGGCAGGTGCTATTGCACCGAGAAGCTCTGCAGCAGTGCAACCTGGTCCCACCAGGGGCCCCTGAAGCCAGGAGCTCCCAAAACACCAATTCCCAGAGGAAACCCATGCAAACAGGTGAGAGCCGAGCCGTGCTGCTGAGCAGTGCCTTGCAGACATCAGTCACACTTCTCCTTTCTAGCCCTTCTCTTTCCCTACAGCATGACAATGACTGCACAGGGAAAATCCTCTCAGTGTGACAGAAAAGAGAATTGAAAAATAAAGTCTTTTCTGTCTCCTTCACCTTCCCACATATCTTGTACATAAAAGCCAAATTATTACCCTAGAGACTAATAATATGGTAATTGTAACATTTTTGACCTTGGAATTTCAGGATGTTTACTGAAGAAGTTATTATTTCACATTGAAATTACTAACATGCATTCTTTAAGATTCCCTAGAGAGTTGAGCACAAGCTCAGAGAATACAGAACAGGATTTTTTTTGTCCTGGCATGTGACATGTCTCATTAGGAGACGCCCACTGCTCTCCTTTACCTTGTTTTCTTTGCTCCAACTCCATTTCCAGAGACAGGGGTGGAAAGTGAGCTGCCACTACCCATCAGCTGGAGACTGAGAACTCTCTCATTTTATTTTCAGATGCTGACCACCTGCTAAGCCACAGAAATGCTGCCTTCAAACACCAGTAAAAGACTTTGAAAAGGTACAGGCATGGCTCTAATTTCCATCGTACTGCGGCACTAACTCCCTTGACATGGGAATCAAAGCTCCAGCCTGGGGGAGAGTTGCTTTCCTTTTTCCCCCTTTCCCTGCCCCTGGTTTTTACTACCCAAGTGTAAGTTAAATCCCAGCTTGCTTGCTGGTCTGTGGCACTGGCATCGGAGATAGTGTGTGCTGGTTTGGGCTGGGATATAGTTAATTTTCTCTATAGTAACTGGAATGGGCTGTGTTTTGGATTTGTGCTGAAAATAGTGATGATAATTCAGGGATATGTTTGATTTTGCTGAGCAGTGCTTACACAGAGTCAAGGCCTTCTTTGCCCCTTACTCCACACCACCAGTGAGGAGGCTGGGGGTACACAAAGAGTTGGGAGGGGACACAGCCAGGACAGCTGAGCCCAACTGACCCAAGGGATATTCCATAGCAAATGGCTTCATACTCAGCACATAAATCTGGGGGAAGAGGAAGGGGGAGCTGGATATTCAGAATGATGGCATTTGTCTTTCCCAGTAAAAGTCACATGTTCAGCCATTCCCCCGATTCCTGGGGGTGTCTAAACACCCTCCTGCTCCTGGGAAGTGGTGAATGAATTCCTTGTTTTGCTTTGCTTGTGTGCACAGTTTTGCTTTACCCATTAAACTGTCTTTATCTCAACCCACGAATTTTCTCACATTTACCATTTGGATTCTCTCCCCCATCCCACTGCGGGGGCGGCAGTGAGTGGCTGTGTGGGGCTGAGCTGCCAGCTGGGGTTAAAGCATGGCAGACAATGGGTGGGGATGATGTGCAGAGGGAGCTGGAAATCTCCAAGCAACAGAGCAATTGCTCCTGCTCCAGGACATGGAGGAGCACCATCAGCCTCTCACCTCTCTGGGAGGTAGCACCTGAACCTCTCCTTGGAAAAGGAAGATCTAGCAGAGCCCACCACCCAAGAGAAGCTCCAGCCTTCCCAAAACAGCAGCATGAGCAAGTCTTATCCCTTCCTTCACCAAACCAGAACCCAGAAATACTTTCCTTCTGGGTTAAATCCTCTTTTTCCCTTGCTCTAAACCACAGTATTTCTGTTCCCATACAGGCACTATAAAGAGGGCAAGCATAGGATATGGAAGCTTTAAAAAGCCAAGAAAGACAAAATTTTGCTAAAGATCAGAGCTCAGGCCCCATTGAGGAGTGGCATGGGGAAAGGCAGAGCACATGCACATCTCGCTGTGAGCTCTGAGTGCCTGGCTCTGGGATGCCCTACCCTGTTCAGCCTTCCAGTTGCAGCCTAATCCTCAGGGTCTGCACAGTGACCCCCTCTTCTCACAGTAACATGCTTACTCCAGCTTTTCTCCACACTCTTTAGGTTTGACACTGATTTCTTTACGTACACAGCTTGCATCTGAGGTGGCAATTTTTTGTGGAAAGGCCCAGTTGAAGCATCATTTGGTGACCAGGAAAAACATATTATCTGCTACTTTTTTCCACACAATCCTCATTAGATAAGAACTGCAGGTACACTTCCAAAACAGCCATTTGCATGTGTACTCTCAGTTCTCTGGAAAACATTCGGCAATTGGATAGCAAGTAGTTACACTCTGTGAGACAGCAGTAAATGCAGTGTTATACATCCATGCTCTCCAATGCAATTATATGGGTTTTCATTAGTAAAAAACAGCCTGATGGCTCCAAAATCAGCAAGTGATTCCACTGGCAAATAAAGGCTTGAAGACTTTAAAGTCCATCCAATATCTCTGAAATCCAGCATATGTAAAGTTCCCAAACATTCCCATCTGTGCTCTGCCTAGCTTGTTTACTTGGCTTGCAGTGTCAAAATGCAGTCATGTCATACAGCAAAGACTATAAAACTGTGACAGCCCAGAGAGGAGTAAGCTTAGCCAGATACCTTCCTAAACACTGCATCCCTTTAGTGCATCCCATCCTGACATATTGCAGGAGAGGCTGGAGATGCACACTGAACACCCAGCCTGCCTGTGACACTCAGATAGACTGTTCACAGATGCTCAAACACACAGCAGTTTTCCCATGGATCTGAACCTGCAGCTTTGTACAAATGGATCAGGATAAAGCTCTGGCTGTGCTACCCACTGATACTACCAGATACTGACAGGACTGTGTTACAAGGCACTGCTCCATGTGCCATGTGCACTTTTCTACTAACCTCAGTGTATTGCTGAACCACGTTTTCAGGAGTCGGTCCCATGAAAAGATAGAAGTCGAGGATCCCTCCAATAGTGCGGAAAGTTAAAGATGGGCTTGGAGACAAAGTAACATCTAAAAGGGAAAAAAAGGCCCTCAGTACAAACCAACTCTGCACTATACATGGGAATAGGTCAAGAATACATCAGGGGAGGTTGAGACTCAACATTAGGAGGCATTTCTTTACTGAGGGCAAGCAAATGCTGGAACAGGCTTCCTAGAGATGTTGTTGATGCCCTGAGCCTGTCAGTGTACAAGAGGCATTTGGAAAATGCCTTAACAACATGTTTAGCTTTCGGTTAGCCTTGAAGTGTTCAGGCAGTTGAACTACAAGTATGTTTTATGTCCCTTCCAACTGAAATATTCTATTCTAGCCTATCCATCCTAGGTGTGTGCATGCTGGGCTCCTCCGTGCACCTTGTGGGTACGACTGGATGAGCAAACAGGGCCTGAAGGTAGGCAGGCCATTTCCCAGTGTTTCTGTAATCTCTGCTTTCAGACTGGCATGGTGCAACAATAAATCACAGAAACCCACACAGAGTAGGTTGCACAGATCCATTTGCCTCAGTTTCATATTTATACAAAGGATCAACAAGTTTGTGTTTAGGGTTCCTCTATGCTATTTTAATCTTATTGAAAGCCATTGTCTGCCAGGGGAAACTGATTTTATAGACTAAGTGAAGATTCCCCTTTTCTGAAATTATACCACTAGATTAATGCAGTAAGGTAACCATGGCAACATACAAAACTGTTCTCCAAAGACAGACTGTAGGACTAACCTAAATGGATTTGATTTTGTTATGCCAATCTCAGAGGAAATTTCTTCCACCTTCTTCTTTCCCTCTATTTGCATCTATTTTCATAAAAAAAGTTAAGAGTGCATTTTCCCTGAAGATACCTAAAAATGCCCAAATTCTTTGTTAAAAATTCATTCTACTGAAATCCCTTTGAAAAATCTTTGAAAAATCTCTTAGTCCTGTAAGCTTAGCTAGCCGTGCAGTCACTCATATTTGTGCCACACTGAAAAAGCAGTCAGTAAAACAGTATTTTATACTTACTAATCTATCATATTTCTATATGCAGTCCATATAGGGAATCCATATATCTTTTTACCTTGTGCATTGGAGTTCAGAAGGAGAACACCGTGGGCATTGGAGTCTGGTTCTACACACATGTAGAAAGGGTGAACTCCATAGAGGTTGGCAAATGACTGAAACGTAAACAACACATGAAGTATGACTTGACTTTGCTATTTTTGATAGCTTTTGTCAGGTAGATACATATGCACAGACAAGGAAATAAATCCATTCATAGTAAGAGAGTTATTTTGAAAGATTGGGGATTTTTTAATCTAAATTGGTGTGAAGTCAAATTGACAGAAAAGAGTTATTTTTTCCTGCCTTATCACAATGGATTTTTTTTAGTCTTTTCCAGTTAAACCTTTGATATTCTGCTAAACTCTTCAAAATGGCATGAGTAAGAATCACTTTTCTAGTTAAAACAGACTCATCAACCACTGACTCCAGTTCAGCCAAATATCTAATGAGTCCTGCTGGAGTCCAGCTTGTTTGGATGAATACGGATTGATCCAAGCATGAAATGCAAAGCTCTCCTGAACCAGGATCTTGGCACACAATATACTTTTTCCTGAAAACTGCACTGTGAAAAAAATTCTGATAAAAGGTTTCAAAGTTCCCTCAAAATAATTCATGGCTTAGTCTTTAATTAAAACTGATGACACCTGCAAAGTTTGTGACATTCCATGTTTGCCACCTCCTTTTGGTGACACAAGCTAGGACAAAGTGTTGCATAGAGTGAATTACCGTTGGTGCCTGGTCCCTGGCGTACATGCCATAGGTAATGAAGTCCATGTTGTGCTTGAAGGTTGGGTGCTCATGTTCACCAAACCCATACACAGAAGTGGATGGCACACTGGTGGTGATCTCAAGGAACTGGTTGGAGAAAAACAGGTCAATCAGGGGACTGTCCCACCTGTGACAGAGGGAGACAGGATTAGTTTGTTTCTCTTTGGAAGGTATTATTTTAAGTTAATGTCTGGTTATTTATACTTTCTATGTATTTTGGAGAATAACAGTATTAAAAATCCATTAAAATCTATGCATGCGTCTAAAGTGCTTAACCTAACACATTAAATTCATCTTGCAATGGTTGAAGATATCTCATCTACTTATGCAAAAAAAATGCATCAATATAATTTTTGAAAAGAGCAACTAAAACAACAGAAGACAGACTATAAATTTATTATCAAAATAAGTGGTTGCTTATGCTATTTCTAGGACAACCAACGTGAAAGGCTAAAAATTGTTATTACACAGTGGAGTTCAGAATACTTAATGAGAACAACAGACATTTTATCAGCTTTCTTTTAATGTTTTGCTGTATCAGGACCCAAATACTCCCAACTTCATGCAGGTGCCTTAAAATAGAGGTATAGCTTTCTCCAGACTCTGCTTGAACAAGATGTTTTTATTGTGATGACTCTCTCCTGCCTCTCTCACCAGCTTAATGCATTTATTTCTATTGAATCATCTGTGGACACAGGCTCACATTTTAATTAGGTGCTACATTCTGTTTCCTATCTCTAGCTATAATGAGCTGCAAGTTAGATGAGGGAGAACATAGTCAAGCTGTGGAGAAGTGTTTTGTTAATGGTCATGTGTATGCCATGAGTAGCTCATTTAGATAGCACCCTCTCGAGCCTTGTTTAACCATGAATTTGTTACTGATAATTAAAATAAATGAGCCCAAGCCATAGAGTACAGAAGTGGCATAACTCTCCTTTTAATGTTCTTCTGTCAATGATTTTAACAAAATTAAATGGTTGATCAAATGGACTGGTAAATCAGAGAAATGGGAGACGGGTTGTGTTGGTGGAGAGCAGCTCTACCCTCATGAGGAGAGCACTCTGGTGAGTGGCCTGCCACCTGTGCCTGGGGACAAGTCCCTGCTGCTGGGAGGACTGGGAGGGCACCACTGCTCCCACCACACCGGCAGGCTCTCCCCACGAAGCTGCAAGGAAGGCTGCTCATGAGGATGCTTAAGGCACTACCTTGCCTCTCCATGCAAAACTCAGGCACAAACTATCCCTAAATTTTCCTAGACAAATCCAAAGTCACACACAGGTACTAAAGGGTCTGTGTGGTTTTTTAAAAGTCTGTTTGTTCTTTCTTACAAGCAGAAGAAGTAAGAATTTGTATATAACTCTTGATTTGGTTTTTTTGCCGGCAGGAACCCCTCCCTCCCTCCTTCCTTTCCATCATCTCCACCTACATGCAGTATTGAATAAAATTATTTTCTTTTAGGAGGGTTATGCATGCAAAACATCATTGAGAATTAGATCCAGTCCTTGACAAACAGAGGCCTTTCTGCAAGAAGCAGTTGCTGTGCAGGAATAGGGATGGGCTCTGGAGCTATATTCCTGCCCAAAGGAAAACTGTCACACAGCTCTGCTCTGTGCCAAGACAGGAAGGGTCACTGCTCTGAGCAGACCACAGGGTTAAGCAAACCTCAAACTATGCCAGAGGGGAAATGCTTTCGAAAAAGTTTAAATATCTGTCCTAAGTCATTGAGCTCTCCCCATGACGTCTGTTCAGAGGACGTGAGGCTTTGTACATTTGTAGTACCCACATTATAGCATGGACACTTCCTATCATGAGAACTCTTAGTGTTACCATGGCATTAAAGTACTACTTCATTAAAGTACTACTTCAGCTCAGCAAGTCCCCTCCCTGACCAGGAGGGTCACTGGGGTGGTGCAAATGACAACCCCAGGAACAAGCCCTCTGCCCCACCATATCTTTACAGTTGTGGAGAAACTGGTTTATGACTCATGCATTCCTTCAGGCAACTCTACCTCTGCATGACATTGCCATAACAGTGCCCTGCTCTGCACCCCTCCATGGCTCAGCTTCCTGGGGGCTGCCACCCCCACCAGCACAGCTCCCCATCAGCCTTGTCTTTCCCTAGACCTCTGCATGCCAGCATAGCTATGCGCTAAATATAGCATTAACCATGACATAAAAAGGCTGGTAATGACTCTCTTTTTTTTCTGGGCATCATTATGTCATCTCCATCTGAAGGAAAGCATGAACAGGTTTTCCCCTGGCACTATTCTCTGCCTTCACTCCCAAGCAGCTTCCTGAGTCCTTGTGCTCTCCAGCACACCATGGTAGCTGTTATGCTACTTTATGTGTTTGCTCATGTGGTGTTGGCAAGAAGCAATCATTTAAATGAAAAAAAAAATTATGCCATTCCTTAAACCTTTGGATACAATAAAAGAAAATGTCATATTTCTCCCACCTTCCCTCCTGCTGGTTTAAAGCAGATAGAAGGAACAAAACAGGAGGGAGCACAAAATGACATCATGTTTGCAGGAATTTGCGTGGTTCTCCTCCAAGAGTCCTATGAACCATAAAACCACTGTGATGGACAACAGAAGGGGTCTAAAAATGTAAAAACACAGCTGAAGCTGAACAATTGCTCACTGTCAAAAATGCAACCCCTGCTAGAAGTTAGACAAGGCAAAGTCTATGAGGACAAGAACCCTTCTTTTTTGCACAAGAGGTAATAGTTGCAGTCACATTTACTGCTGAAAGTCTTAAGCTGTTAGTGGGTCCGTGGTAGGAACACTCCTGCCTATGGAAATACAAACCAGCCTCCCCACACATCTGCCTGGCCCATTGTCTTTGAACAGTCAGCTGTCACCTGTCCAAGGAGTCTGATTGATAAAAGCTGCTCTTTTCTTCCATACACGGTGCACTCTACTAAAGAGTAAACCTCTCTAATTTTTAACCTCTTATCAGAAAAAAAAGAATTACTCAGATTGAAAAGGTCTCTGTAAAAATTAACACTTTTGGCCAGCAAGGGAACTAGTCTCACACCCAGCAGTCAAGCCACTGGCTATCAGGATGAAACATAACTGGAGCGGACCAAGGAAGTAGCATTAAAGGAAGGTGAGTGGGCAGATAGATAAAACATCCTGCTCATGTTGAAGGTGTAGTTCATGACTAACATTGTCACAATGTTTGAGGGGGATGACTAAAAGGCTGTACAAGATGGTTTTCAGGAGTACAATCACCATTTGCATGATGATTGCACTCCTGAAAACCATCACTGGACATGATGTAAATCACTGGACATGATGTAAATCACTGGACATGGTGATTTACCTCTCTGAACAACTACTCTGTTGAGGTTTATTGCAGGCCAATGACTGCAGTGTGTGCAATGGCTCAAAGCACTGATTCACCTGCCATGAGCAACGGGCTGGTGGCACTTCTAGAGGTGGTCTTACAAAACCTCCAGAATTAGGAGACTTGGGACACAGATATGATACATCATTAGGGCAGGCATCGTGCATTATCTGGACATTCGAAAAGAATTTTAAGTTGGGAGAGGTTTGGTCTTTTTTTTTTTTCCTTCCTGTTGCAATGAATCCTGGAGAACTGAGCTCATTAATTGAAGTTGTAAACAACTGGTCCACTCAGTCACTTGGAGAAAATGTCCTCTACAACATCTGCTTTTCTTGGCCTCCAGACCACCCTGTATATTACCTGTGTGCAAGTTTAGTTGTAATTTCCCATGGCTATCCAAAAAGGGGGTCTAAGCCTCCTGGCAAAGCTTGGGCGCACCCTTCCAGAGGGCCTGGTCTACCACAGTATGCACAGGCTGGCTGCCCATAAAGCACCTTAGGGAGTGAGGAGTACACACCCTATTTTCAAATGAACCTCAAATATACTGATTGGCTCAACACACTTGAGCTGATGAGGTGCATCACCTAAGGAGTCCAGATCTCAGATTGCTGAAAATACTTCCACTGACTGCTGGTTTTGGCTGGAGCTAACCTTGTTCATAGTAGCTGGTATGGAGTGATGTTTTGGATTTGCACTGGAAGCTGCTGATAATTCAGAGATGTTTTAGTTACTGCTGAGCAGTTCTTAACAGAGCACAACAGGGCTTTGCTGCTCCTTACACTGCCCCACCAGCAAGAGGGCTGGGAGTGCACAAGTAGCAGGGAGGGGACACAGCTGGGATAGCTGGCCTCAAGGGATATCCCATACTATATGGCTTCATGCTGAGCATTAAAACTAGCAGGAAGGTTGGCTGGGAGACTGCTGCTCAGGGACTGGAAGGCATCAGTCAGATGGTGGTGAGTAATTGTTGTCATTTGCATCACTTTTCTTTCTTGGGTTTTATTTTTCTCTCTGCTATTTTCCTTTTAATTACATTATTACTATTACTATTACTATTACTACTACTTTTTTTTCTGTTATTAAACTGTTCTTGTCTCAATCCATGAGTTTTCTCACCTTTACCCTTCCAATTCTCTCCATCTTTCAGGCAGGGGTGAGCAAGCAGCTGTGTGGTGCTGGCTGGGGTTAAACCATAACACTGTTTCACAACAGCTGTATTCCTTATTAGCTGTAAGTCTTGGGACACCATTGGAGTGCAGAAGGTCCACCAAGACTGAATTTTTATATGTTTATCTTACTTTAAAGGTGATTTGTCAAGTAGGTGGAGAAAATCAGCAGGAGTAATCAACAAATTTTCCACAAATACGACATTTATAAAAAAAAAGAAGTCCAGAGTATATTTACAGTTATTGACACATTTCTGCTCTACTTCTACTGTATTCATTGCTGTGATACCAGGAAATGTCCTATAACTCACTGGATATAAAATGCTTCATTTTTGCTCTGAAAAACACTTGGGTAAGTGATATACATACAATATTTCTTGCCTAGGTAACAGAAATCTTAATGATTAGAAGACTAAAATAATGGCTCTTACAAACTAGGAACAAACCCATTCTACCCATGATGTATAGAATTTCCTCCCCTTGCTTTTGGCAAAACTGCAGTTATGACAACAGCATTATAAATCATTCTAATAGCCTTGCCTAGGTAAAAACACCTTCGTGGTAAGTGGTGTCTGTGCTAAAAATAAAAAAAGGCAGCTGAACTCTACAGCAGCCTTTTTGGAAATTAGGGAAAATCTTGATTAGCTTTTGGTTATTCGTGCAGTATATTTCCAAGTGCAATAGCAAACAAGGTATTCCAAAAGCTTAACAGAAAGTAGTCCCTATCTGGCTCATTAAAAAATGTTCTGCCTTCCATTATTTGTGTGACATCATGAAGGAAAAGTCAGGATATTAAAGTGGAGAATCAAATCAGTAGTCCATCCCTCTGCAGCCTGTCTCCAGCAATGGCCCAGGCCAGATATCACAAAGGAAGGCATAAGATGTCACTCAGAGCCAGTCTTGCAATAATCTGCTTATGGAGGAAGTTTCTGGCTGTTTTCATAGAATTAACTGATGTTGTGAAACATGGAGACAAAAGTATGTGAGGGTTTTATTTTCCTACAGATGATTTTTTTATTATGCCTGAATGTGTATCCTGCTAGGCCTCCTGTGCCAGTGCTGCCCTGGGGCAATGAGTCCCACAGAGTAATCACACACTGCAAAACAAGCATGTGTTTGTTATTTATCACTTCCCAGCCTTTCACTCTCTGTTCTTGAGAAAATCTACGCTTTCTTGGAGCCTTCATGCTCTCAGTTGATACTACCTCCTCCAGCAGTTGCTGTTGTTAGTGTGGCAGGAGCAGCAAGGAGAACAGGGCTTAACCTGAGTGTATGTGCCACAGAACAACTCACAGGCTGTTTAGCTTGCTCACCTGCCTTATTACAACACAGTATTTTCTCTCCTGTTTTTTACTAATGTAGGGCCCTGGCCAACAATAGGACAGTTTCCCATTAGGGCTGCAAGATCAACAAGGATATCCTAAGCAAGGATTTACTAAACTAAAGTCAATCTCTTGACAAAACATTTTTCCACTGACCACACCTATTTTGCCAAAACAGTTATTTTCCAAGCATGACAGAAGTAAAAAGAAGCTCCCTGCAGTCTCCACTGCCCAACAATGATGGTAGTTTGGGAGTTTCTCCTCTGGGGCAGGAGATTCATGCACTAGTCCCTGTCCCTCATGGTTCAGAACTGTGACTTGCAGCCTTAAATCAAATGCAGGTTTCTAGTTTTCTCGTGGAAAACAGAAAAACCTGACATCTGGATGGGAGCAGAAGCTTTGCTGTGTCTCATCTGATCCCCTTGGCATCTCCCTAATGAATGTGTGGACATGGCACCTCTTTACCCCTATGGCTTTGGATAGCTACCGGCACAGGAAAGGACCTTCCCTGACTAGTGGCAAAACAGCAGGAGCATTGGAGAGGGAGAAAAGCAGAGCAGAAGGAGGCAGGATGGGATGGGACAGAGAACAGGACGGCAGTGGATGAGAGTAAGAAGGAATAAGCCAAGAGGCATTACTGGGATGACAAAGGGAGGCAGCCCAAGAGCTCCTGGTCCCAGCAGCCCCCAGCAGCACATGGATCATCTCCCTACATGACTCTGTCTAATTTTCGCCCCATGCAGGCAAAGCAGCAGCTGTCAACTGATTAGCTTGGAGCAAGCTGAAAATGTAGCAGGACTTGGCCTTTTATTCTTGCTCCTGGCTCTGCTTGAGGTTTGCAATCAGCTGTTAATGTCTTTCCCCTCACACAGTTTACTCCTTTCCCTTGTTATTGTGATTACATGGAGCCCCGAGTTTGTCCTGCCCTCCTTGGGTAGCTCAGCTACATCTCCCTGCATGCAGCGTGAGAAATGCCTGTAAAGCACACTCAAAGCCTCCTCTGCCTCTCCCCTGCAGCATTTCCAAGTGGAATGAAATCATTGCTCACAAGGAGGAGGCTTTGTGCACAGGAGTGCCAGAGCAGGGATGGGGTTTTCTATCAAACAGACAGGCAGGAGCCTGACACCCCATTGCTTCCCAGCACAAAGACACGGACGGTAGGACAGACTGCAGCTCGGAAGGGAGGGTAGGGAAATACAGGTGTGGGCTTTGAAACAGCAACCCAAACCTACACTGTGTTTCTGCTTGGGACAGGATTCTTCCTTCCCAGGTGGACTGTCAGCTGTGCCAGAGCATGCTGGGCATCATGAGGGAATTAAGGCTTTCTTGGGGGGTAGGTCATCCAGCAGCATGGCTCTGCTAGCAAGGGATAAGGAGCATAAGGAAAAGCAGATTTCTGAGGATCTGTGATTGCTTTCCTATGGGAAAGTTTTCCTCAGAGATATTTAAAAGGTCCAGGAGAGAACCCTAACCTGGTTTGGTGCAGACACACGTTATTATCCACCCACACCTGGGGAGTGCAACTGCAGCACCTGTTGAAGAGGTTTTATTTGCCCACATCGACTGTTCTGAGCAGTGTTTGTGTGCATATGGAAATCAACAATTGATTCAGCTGTTCATTTAGACAGTAAGGCCATGGCTGTTCACATCTTAAAATAGGAGGCTAAAGTCCCTCCAGGTGTCAGGCACTTGCCTGTTTCTCAGGGACACTCTCCCACACAGTCTGCCCTAACCTGGCTCAGGCACAGATACCACCAACTGTGCAGCTTGGTGCCTGGGTGCCCTGGAGCAGCTGCTCCCACTTCTGGAGGGAGCCCAAAGGAAAAGATTCGGGTTTTAGCATTCAAACCTGCCTTTGGGGAGGTTGAACTAACATGAAAGTCTACTTAACTTGCCAGATGCCACCAGTGCACCCGTGGACCCAGCCAGTCAAGTGCAGCCACTGATGGGATGTTCCTATAATGCTGATTGCTGAGGGCTCATCCTTCCCAGTAAAGTAAATGCAGCCAACCATAGATTTTAGGCCAGGGTATATAACCCGCTTTCCTGTTTTGAAAGATTCCATCTGCACAGCTCTTTTGGTAGCTAAGGAGATTGCAAATCCCTCTAAGACAGGCTGTGGAACTATCTCTGAGCACCTGCATTTCCTCACTCTGACAGGATGGACAGGCAAACAAATGAAGGGGAAGCATTTTTGCTCCTCACATAGGGAATACAACTAAACTAAATATCATTCATCTGTGAGAGGAATGGCTCCCTGGCAGGATCCTTTGGACCACAGTACTGGCTGTGCCATTTCACATGAAACAAGAATTCCCAGGAACATACAATTTCCCTTTCTGTAGACAAAATCCTGTGTCTCTGCTGGAGACAATATTTTGGGAGCAGCCTTGCCATTGCTTGCAGAATAGAAGTGTATTATTTGTGCATTATATTCACCCACAATTTCCTCTTTTTGGGCTTGGCTGGGTTTCAGGAGCATTCCTTTACCTGCCTGGAGGCAGTGTACAATTTCCCACGGGGATGCTGGAGAGCAGAGCATCACTGCTGATGCTGTGCCGGTGCTGCAAACCAAGGCTGCCCTCTGCCTCCCTGGGCTCTGCAGCACAGCACTGTTGCAGCCCACACCTCTGCTGCTGCTGGGCACAGGCCTTGGTGCACAAAGAGATGGAGGAGAATGGAGGAGGCTTCCCCAGGCCCACAACAGGGCACTGAATGTGCCCTCCTGGAAACCTGCTCAGTGGGGACCGACTTGTGCTCCTCTGCCTGTCACTGGAGTTGTGCCTTTGGCAGACCCTGCATCTGCTCCATGGCAGGCCCCTTCCCTTAGCTGAGACATCCCAAGTTTGATCAACCCAGGCTAAACCCTTGGAGTCTGGGTGAAGGTGAGGAGGGCTGAATGAGAATGGGCCATGAGCTAGGCACTTTTTATGCATTCACCCCTTACATCAGCATTCCAATTAATAAGCCTTTACAGAAAGAAGAAGAAAACTGGGCCTTTAACTTTAAAAGCCCACTGTTTACACAGAGCTGTTAAGTCTAATGAGAAATTAAATTATTTTTGTTATCAGAGTAATACATAATACATTCATTTAAAATAGCCTGCATAAATAAGACTTTACAGAATTGACTGTGACATGTATAAAGAGATGCCATGAGTCTGTAGTTCAAAAGGATGGTCATCTCATTAAAAACCCAGCATGATGGCTCCATCTGCAGACCATTCTAGAGGCTGTATTGTCTTATTTGCATCACTCAAGCCATCCTTAAATTGCTCACTGCTGCATTCCCAAAAGCAGCTGGCAGGAATTGGGACTCTCTTTCTTGATTGGGACTCTCTTTCTAAGTAGCATTATGCACTAGAGATGTGTTGATGGAAGCCAAGGAAGAGGGAAATTATGACACTTGGTGACATTTGTTAGTGAGAGGAGCTTTTGCTGAAGTCAAACTTACAGTACTAGCTTGAGAAAACAAATGGTATTTTTGCAGAGAGACAAACTAGAGCCAGTGCCATTCACTGACATCAGTGGAAATTAGAGGCTTACAGCTTCCATTGCTTTGAGCTTCCTAGACCTGCCTGCTGGAGAGTGTCAGGAGATCTGCTGCTTAGTTCCTGACACCTCAAATTTCAGAAATTTTAGCTCAGTGCTTTGATGAGTTGAGTTTACCAGCATCCCAAGCCATGAAATTGTAGCCTCAGAAGTTTTTTGACTTACTGAATAAACTTTTATACATGCACATAGATAATGGTCTGTTATACAGGCCCTATTAATAATGAAAGTCCTTCAGGGACAAGGCATAAATCTGCATTTACACCATATCCTTTCATCTCTTGTCCCACAGACCCAAGCAACAGGGTGTAAGAAAAGAGTGCTCACCCCATCACACCTAACTTTTACAAAAAGCAGTATAAATCACGTGTAGTACTCACAGCACGGTGCCAGTGCTTTTCCTCTTGATCGTCAAGTGCGTGGAATCATCCGAGAACTCCACCTCATAGTTGGCTTCTTCAGCGGTAACCCCGGGGCCATCGATCTTGAGTGGGACTTCAAACCGCTGCTTGTTGGGGTCGTAGAGCTAAAGCAAGGCGAGCAGGGGGCAGGTCAGCTCACTCCTTAGCATGTGTTGCTTTGGTTAAATGATTCCAACCCCCAGATACTCACCCTGAACCGCAGTCTGTCCTTTGTCTGGAACTCCACTTCGAAGACGATCGGGGAAATGTCATTTCCGAAGAGGGACAAGGCCTGGCGCTTGTTCAGCGTGACCCTGCAGTGGAAACACATGCTGGTGCCCACCACGGGTGATCACTGGCTGAGACCACCCTGGGCAGGCCCGGGGAACCACCCAGCTACTCTGTGTCAGCTCTTTAAAAATAATCATTGATTTACTGAGAGAAATAACCCCTGAGGTCAGTTTAGGCCCTCCTTGATGTTAAGGGATAAAATAGAGGCCACCAAAGAAAGGAGACCTCGTAGTTTCCTGGGACACAGCTCCCAGAGTGGGAGGGACCACTCTGTGCCTGCACCTGGTTTCCTCACCTGAGGTGTGGTGAGAGCACAAGCCCCAAGTCTATGGCATATGCACAGGGAAAGGTGTGCCTTTCCCTCCTGGCCACATGTGTATTGGAGCAGCTGGGGGAATGTTTGCGGCACGAGTGCCCGGGGCGGCAGCGGTGGCCGTGAGGAGGTGGCAGCCTGCAGCGCCCGAGGAGCCACACGCACTCACCTCCAGCCTTTGTCCGTCTTCTCGGCATTCCCACTGCGGGTGTAGCCGTAGGGACTGTCCTCAGGGAAGAAGCACCAGGGAGCGTTGGGCACATCGGTGGAGCACCAGGTGCAGCCCCGCGCCTCGCAGGCCTCCTGGGAAGCGCCGGGCTGCGGGTGGCAGTCAATGCGCTTCTGCACCGCTATGGCGCCGGGGCACTGCTCCGAGCCGAGGCATCCGCCTAGGGCTGCACGCGGGAAAAGCCGTCAGAGCAGCAGAGAACCGCGTTAAAAAACCCCACAGCACTGCAAACTTCAGGTTTGGTGGTTTTTTTGTTTTTTTTTTTTTTGTTTTTTTTTTTTTTTTTTTTGTTTTTTGTTTTTTTATGTGCTTTCTCCCCATCTCAGGGCTAGTACCCATTATCCCTTGGACTAAGATGACGGCCGAGCAGCTATGTGCTCATTACGGAGCAAGAGCAGCAACCACTTTCTTTTACAAGCCGAGGCAGCGGGTCTGTATTATTCAGCCCTCAGAGCTGCCTGTGCTCAACTGAAGCACGACTTGCTTGAAATACTCATAGAAAGTTAAATAGCAGCGTAATGAAGCTGCTGGTGAGGCGTGAGAGCAACACTGCAGGAGGGATTCTTCAATAAGGACTGCTATCAATATTAAAGTGTTACATTTTCTGTATACTTATGTTATACACAGATGTTTTCTATCAATAGAGATACAAATATGTGACAAACACATGCACTTGTATGATATAAATAGAAAAATAGTGAGTATATATTCATACCAGGTTTCTTTTCTGTATCATATGACAACTGTATCTACATAAGTATTAGTAGTTTGTGTTAATACAGGTATGGTTATGAGTAAAGGGAAGATGCCAGCAATAAAAAAGGCATATATTAGTCATTCACAGAAACATAATGAATAAAAACCTGTTAGTAAGGTGCTAAATTTTCCCTTTTTACAGCTGCAAGTCAAGCCCTCTAGTTGAGAGCCTCCAAAGAGCAGGGGGACAAGACCAGCTCCCTGCTGTGCTGACAAACTGCTGTTAGTAAATATTCTGAGAGAGAGCAGGCATATCACAGGCAGCATACTTATTCTGAAGTTAATTTATGTCATTTTAGTCATTACAGCAATATTCCAAGATTAAATTTACTTGAAGGATAATTGCCCTTTTCTACAAAATGACTAATACCTCTGCTTTTGGTTTTGGGGTTTTTTTTCCCATGTGGACTGTTGTGTGCTTGAAAGCCTAAAACATGATTGCTGATGCAGTCTGGGCTTCTCCACAGAAAGAATTCTACAAGCAGATGTGCACAAGCAGTAATTATGTATACTGGGAAAATTTACAGAATGAAATAGTAGATTTTTGCTAGAGAATGCCATCATGCTGCAATGCCAGAGTTGATTTCCAAGCGGGGGATATGAACACAGAAAAGCAGGAGTGCCACCTACATTTTTTTTGAGAAAATTCTCATGCCCCTTTTAGACAGGAACATCTGACACTCAGGTCTGATGCTCCCAGGCTGCTCAGCAGAGCTCACTGCTCACTGCCACAGTGCCTCATTATCATCTTCTAGAGGCTGGAATTGACAGGAATTATCTGGCTGTTAACCTTTGCCAGCTGCTGGGCAGGTACGATTGGTTTCCACCTCTGTTTTCTGGGGCAGAGTCAGGTCCCACAGGCTGACTACTCTCTGTCCAGCATTCACCCCTCATGATACATCACATAGAAAAGCTATGAATTCTTATTCTCTTTTTCATCCAAAGCATAATAGGAATATGAGCATCCTTCTGCAATCCCGCAATTATTTCTTCTTGGAGCACAAAATAAACAAAACCCATCACATTTCATTTTGGTCTGGGGTGTGTTTTCTAATGAGAGTCAAATGCAGCATTAGTGTTTTCATTGCTGAAATCAAGAAAAGTATGACTGAACAGACTACAGCAGATTATTAATGTGGTGTCATTTTACACAGGATAGGTTTGTGGGAGACTTTTATGAACTAATTTGTATTGTAAAATACTTTCAAAATACTTCTTATGAGCAATATTGTGAATGAAAAAGCTAGTTCAAAGGAGAAAACATTCCCCCAGCAGGAGCTAAGAAATTTCTTCCATGTTTTCTCCCATTAATGCAAAGCTTACATTTTCCAGCAAATTTTAAAAACAAAGACTTGCAGGTGTAAGCAGCTGAATAAGGCTGCAACCTTGTTCATCCCTTGTTCCTGGATTTACTTCTATTGTAGTACAAATGTGATAGCAGCAAGTGGGAAGATACAATTTTCCTTCCCTACTTTTAAGAATAATTTAAAAACCATAATTTTCACTGTATTTACAGCCCATGTCTGTAAACATACAAAGAAGACAAAATCCAAACAAGCAGTTGAATATATAGCAACAGCTATGGCTACTTGCTGCTTTTCCGTGATAATTTCCATGGGAACAGAAGCTAAAGCAAGGCAGTTGGAAAGATACAGGTGAAAAATAATCCTCATTGATTTTTAAAAACCTTCACTTTAATATTGAAAAATTAGATTAAAATTAAGGCATAAGGAAGGAATTGAAGTATTACCACACAGTTTTTAATTTAACAGTATTAGTATTTACATTTTAGGTTCATCTGTACATTTCAAAGGCATTTGCTGCAGCGGTTCCATTCTCCAGCAACAAAATAATATGTATTCTCCCTTTACTATGCTCTGGCTGGAGTAAAAATTACAGAAAAAACTAACAAAGCAATAGGTAACTTTCAAGAGCTGAATGATCCCACTGATTCCCTTTTGACTATGCTGGTGCCCAAGTGCTGAGTACACTGTAGGACTGGGGCATTTTCTAAACAAGTCAGCTCTGCTGTCCTCCCACAGTCACCTCAGGTGGAATCAGTACCATGCCTGTTCTCTCCTTTTACATGGAAAACAGTCATCTCTTTTAAGAGCTCTTCTGTCATTAGCACATTTATATTTTGCTTTTGAAGCCTAGGACAAAATACAAATGTGGTGCACTTACCTGCGAGCACAACAGCCAAGAAACATAGGCTCCTCATCCTTGCCATAGTTGAAGGAGGATTTCTGCAGGCATTCTGAAGCCTTTTATACAAGGCAGGGGCAAGATAAGCACTTGTTCTGATACACAATCAGAAGCATTGCAAATATGTTCTCAGCATTCATATCATTGATGAGATTATTTGTAACACATGACCTTGCCTGTATCTAAGCAGATAAGGTGAGATACAGTCTAATTTTTCCACACACTTTGCTCAACTTCTGAATTCCAACTTTGAGAGGAAAACGTGATTTTTCCAGGACTTCTTAGAAAATTAATTTTTCAGAGACCACCTTCGTTTTTTTTGACACAAACATATTCAGACAGTGGGAGTCCAGTGCTTACCTTTTTCTGATTTCATATTATCTTTTGTCACATATATGGGTTTACAGCACAGATGAAGTTTGGCGAAAAACAAACAGTCAAAGAATTCTCCATTAAAACAAGACAGTGATACTGTGACCTTTACAAAATGACATTTTTCTTCCAATTACTTGATGGCAAGAACTTCCAGAGTAAAAGTGTGAAAGCTTTGTTCTATGGTAAGACTTGGTTTAGGTGGAATATCTTTCTGGAAGAAAAAAAATTAAAACAAAATAGTTTTATGAATACATTAAGTAACATTGGTGCCTATCAGGAGATAAGCCAAATAAAATATATGCACTGCCAGGCATCACTGGAGAGGAACATCTGCAGCTCAGGCCAGGGCCACACAGCCCCATGTGGTCTGTCAGGGTCGAGCAGCTGGACAGAGAGAGGCTTTTCCCAGGTCTGCAAGGGCTTTTGTCCTGCAGTTGCAAAACACAATATTCACATGAATCTTGCACACACAGCCATGAGTGTTCAGCCCCAAAACCAGGGGTCACCAAGCTGCTGGTATCATTTGCGTAGCTTGGGATAACACCTACTGGGCCAAGGGGAATGGGGATCCTCCACCAGGCACAAAAAGCTTCTCACGTGAGTCTTGCATGTAAATCCACTCTCCACTGGAATTTGCTCAAGGCTGTCATATAGTCACAAATAATTTGTGTGTATACCCTTTGAGTAGCTAAGAAGCATGACAGACAAACACTAAGTGGTAGTGCTGCTGCTTATTTTAACTAATTTATACAATGTTTTTTAACAACATATATCATTCATGACCCATTTCTATCAAAACTTGGAATATATTGGTAACCTCGAATTGCAAGCAGTATTTTCATCTCCTTTCAAGCTGAGCAGAGAAGGAAGTAATTCCTCCAAGATCAGTAAGAGGCATCAGCACTTCTCCTTGTTTGACAGACCATATGCAACAAGGTAAGAGAAGTGCCATCTCGTAGGAACAGGAGTCATCTGCTCCATTTTATGTCTGTACTGTACTAAGTGTGAGGGAATCCTCCTAGGGTTCCTAAGTACTATAAAAACACAAATAATGGCCAAGAAGAACACAGACATGGGATATGATGGGATATATGGGCTGTAGTACTCACCAAGCTACTCTACTGCACTGTGTAAAACCATGGGTTTTATATTCAACACCTTTGCAAAGGAAGTGTATTTTTAATAAGGAAGTATGATGGACAAGGCAAAAAAGCAGTTCACATTCACATCTTTATTTGTTACCTACACAAGCTATAATTTACAGACTGATATTTTCTGAAAAATAAAAACAAAAAAAGCAAAAAACCTCAATATTCAAACACTGTTTCTGAATCTACATAAAATTTTAAAATTTGCAGAATTTACAAATTAATATTCAGAGCAGTTGGGTAAATTATACATCCTCCCTCAATATCCAGGTTCCAAGAGCTTTAAAAGTCATACAGGCACAAGATAAGATATTTTCTTTATACAACCATCTATTTACATAGCTTTTCCCAATAAACGTGGTTCAGTTCTCAAAGTAACTGTCAAAGTTTGCAAAACAGTGTATTTAAAATACATTTAGCAGCATATAAAATTAGATAAAAAGGAAAGACAATTTGCTTAAAAAAAGAAAATGTGAGATGATAGAAACAAATCCATAAGAAAAATAGATTAAGATATATTTATCATGACATTATGAACATCTAGTCATTGCAGAACATAGGCAAAACACAAATAAAACATAGTCATTTGTGAGCATTTGAGTTCTAGTCCTGAGCACAGAGTATACACAGCTGCACAACTTTGGTCAACACAGATTTTATGCTATCAACACACAAATCATATGGCGTTTGCTGTTAGCAGAACACAGCCATGTCAGGCAGATGTATTGTTAACAGCTTCTTCCCATCTATTATTCACTCCACTTTCCTAACAGTGTAAGTGACCTTTAAAATCTTCAAACTGCCTCTCATAATCAAAAGCTTATTCCTGGGACAGGTTCCTTCCCGTTACCCTAAAATGCAAAACAGCTGATCATACTTGTGAGTGAAATACAGCAGCGCACTTTTGTTATATATTTCAGGTTATTATTTTGAGATGGTCATTAGAGAAGACTGAATTCCAGTTAATTTAAATTGCAAGTATTACATATGCACACAAATTCAGCCATAATATATAGAGATACACGTGACTGTTGAGACTCAAGCATGTTACCAAGAGGTTATTAAATACAGTACATATTTTAAGGACAGCAGGTCTAGTGGAAGAGTTCACTCATTTTCAGTCCATTCCAGTCATCAGTGTTTAACAGACATGCAGCAAACTGCATAGAGTGCACCTCAAATTGATTAGTCTATTCCTTTATCCCCCGTAATTTCAATTACTGGCAAGATCTTCACTTGCATCTCCTGTGTCTGAGATCTGTCCATCTATTACATTTCGAGCTTTCCAGATCCTCACAGTGCGATCACTGAAAACCAAAACAAAGCAGCATTAGAGAGCTGTGATTACACTGGGGAGGGAGAGAAGGCCAAGGGTGGGGCAGGGGATGCTTCCTTAAAAGCTTGAGTGTCTTATTCAGAAAGGTATTGTTGGCAAAATAACAGCTCTTTAATGGACATGCAAGGAGTCTCCACCTCCACGAGACTTGTCATTAAACATGTACAACACTGAAGATTCCCTAACCTTATCACAGCACTGGCTATGACACTTAGCCATCTAAGAATGTATAAAGACTTTATGCCTAAGGAAAGAGGTGTCAGTCTGTCATAAGAAAAAGTAAAAAGAAAAAGTAAAAAAAGCACAAAACCACAAGACAATATGAAATCCTAACTCTCCAACAAAAAATACCCAACAAACCTAAACCCGTTTGCAAGGTGCTAGATAGCACATACCAGTGAGCTGGCTCTTACTTTTGGAAAAAAAGTCATTATTTACACAATTTTAAAGCATGTGTAAATAAAATATCACATAAAATGTATTACAAATGTATTACAAAACAAGCCAATAATTTAGAAGTAAAATAAAGAGTTAGTCTTGTTAAATAGCAATTTATTCCATGAAAGGGAAGTTATGAATTTCTCATAAACATTAACTTGAGTGACTAGCCAACATTGATTCATATGTTCCTCACAACCCCCTCAAACGAAACCAACAGGCAGAGCAGACTTTGTGACAGTTAAAGGTGTTTTCTGACTTGTGCCTTCATTTCACTGTAATTGTTAGGAACCATCTAAATTTTTTAGACCTTAAGCCCACTGCTAGAAATACCAAAAGACCGAAATTTTTTTAATGACAAAAAAAGAATGAATTTCAGATGCGTGTATGTTCTAAATGGATTCATAATTTTTAGGCAAACAGAGACAGAAGCTTTGACATCTCTACCCCTACCTATTAGTGCTTAAACATAAAACCTGACCACCAAATAAGAAAACTTGGCAACTTTGAAATCCTGCTATGATTCAGAAAGACCTGCTTGTAATTCAGAAGGCCAGAAGCTTCCACAATTGGCACAAGAATGTAACACGTCAGCTTTCACAGCTCCTGTGCTCAGACTACACCACAAAGAGGCTCTGTTGCCTCTCCTGCATATTCTCCATAACAAAGTACTTTTCTTGGTCAATTCCCCTGAGATTACAGGTCCTCAATTGGTTCACTTTTACTGAGCAAACAAATATTCAAATCAAGGTGTTTAGAGGACAGTAGGATGGCTTGCAAAGCTTCTGTTGTATGCCAGCACTTAACAAGCCAAGCACAAACCAACAGCCACGTGCCATGGCTTTTAGGAGAATTTGCACAGGTAAGGAATGAGTCCTACCAAGAAATACTCCAGCTGTAGAGACAAGCTTATAAAGCTCTCAAATACTGCCAAATTCTCCCTGCCATCATGTAGATCAGTGGTCTCCAAACTTGTTTTGATCATGCACCCCTACCACCAAAATTTTTTTAAGCCCACACTGCTGTGTATATTTATTAATTATATACACAAACCACTGAATTCTAATCATTTATTCCAGCACCCCACTGGGTCATGTTGTGCATCCTCTAGGGTGCAAGCACCCTACTTTGGGGATGGCTGTGATAGATATTAGCACTGAGGGGCATGGACTGGACAAGGTCTCCTGATGCTTTCCGTGAAGTGAGTTATACATGTCCTACACACATGTGCACGGACAGAATTCTATCAGGGGACTCAGAAAAGAAAGATTCATGGATAAGAACTCACTCTGCTGCTGTAAAAATCTGGCTGGAGTTGGTGCAGATGGCATTTATAGGGCTGTCATGTCCCTTCATCTCCCCAATGGGTGCAAAGGTATCCACGTTCCAGAGCTTGAGGGTGCCTCCCCTGCAGCCGCTGAGCAGAACCGGCACACCGGGCACCAGGCCAAGAGCACAAACCCAGTCCTTATGGGCATTAGGAACTTGCTGAAAGAGAGAAGGCAGACAAGTCTCACAGGGCTGCAAACAATTCCAGAGAAACAAGCAAAGAAGTGGAAAAATCCCAAGTTGTAAGCCTGATTCCTTGTCCTGCAGCAGTTTTGCTACATGGCTCTGGGTGGCTTCTGCACCTTTAGAGCAAGGAGAGTGCTAACTTCCAAGAGTGTTTCTTTTTGCGAAATAATACTGCAAAACAAGAAGAAAGTCTAATATGCACAATTGACCTAATGTGGAACAGAAATCAGTTTAGGATAATGCAAAGTCTGCATGTTTTCAAATGCATATTTGAATGCATTTTTGAACATATGGTCTCTGTATATGTTTCAAGTCTCTATAACTGCTATAAAACTGCTATAAAAAGAAAATCCAAAATACTGCACAAAAATACACCAGGAGGACAGAAGCTGTTTCTGTGTTTGCCTTCTTTCTTTTTTCTTTTCCCACTACACATTATAAATTGATTTTGTGATGTTGCACTTCACAGAAACACATTAATTCTTTACTGAGGAAGGGCGCTAGCATTTTAGTTCTCATTCAGAAAGCAAAATGCTGCACCGACCAGCTGAGAACAACATCCTTTTGTTGTTCTCGAATTTATTTGAACACATTTATTTGTTCTCACAAATAAATACACGAGGAAAAATAAAAACATGGGGAAATAATAGCCAAAATTTGCTGTCTTTTGGGGATACCAAATGTGGCTTTTCTCTAGTTCAGTTTGGTAAGAATTGCTTTGCTTTGCTGCATTGCTCATAATGGAGTACATTCAGCTTTCTAGGATCACCTTGGTGTTTCATTTATAACATACACAGCTACCACAGCACTGGTTGCCTGATTCTGCAGTGCTTCATCAAACTGGGAGTGGTGGGGGAGGGTGGGGTGGTTGTGGTTCTTATAAATCCCAATTTTGTCACAGCAGGGTTTTGTGACTTGGGATGTGCAGCACCAAGTGAAGTGGATGATCTCCAAATTCTTTTGAGCAGCATGCTTGTTAAGGGATTTTCATCAGTTACAGAGGATTAGACCTGGTCAACACGTGTATGCCAAACCAGAACCTCTGATGCAACATTAGCCTTTCTGCTGTAAAGCAGCTTGGCTCTGTTTCAGGTTTTGGTTGGTGGGTAGATTAAGGAGAGCAGCTGTTCAATCTGCGACCTTGGAGGTTTTGAAAACTCAGCTGGGCAAGGCCTTGAGAAATCAGACCTAACTACAAAGTTGGCCTTGCTTGGACCAACAGGACAACTTTACATTGTGTGACCTCCAGTGGGCCCTTCCACTCTGAATTATCGCATGATTAGCAAAGCAATAGCATTTCTCATTCCCTGAAAAAGACAGTGAATAAAAATTATTTCTATTCTGTCAAATGCTTCAGTCTCACCTCCTTGAAAAACATACAGCATTTTATAGAAATAAAAATATAAAGAAAGAAGCAAGTGTGAGATTATTCTTATCAAGTTCTACTTTTCAAACCAACAAACAGGGGAAGGCAAAGTAGAGAAATTATGAAATGCACATATACCAAAAGGAAAACAAGGAAAGTGATATAACTAATCCAATTTACATACTTATTCACCCCTGATCCTGTACTCTTTCTGATGTTAAATTAATTGCAATAGCAAAAATGCATACTGCATTATATTTTATTAAGCCTAAAATGCAAGAGTGAAGACACTCCTTACAACTTTAATGAAGTCACTCTGAGAATACAAAACCTTTCCAGTGCCTGTGATTTTGGTACAAGCTGCTTAGCACATTTTTCTGGACAGACAGATGTGAGGGCAGATGTCCCAATACGGCCAAGTGAAGATTTTCTGTAAAATGCTAAATTTATGAATCTTTATTTTAACTGTGAAGTCTTCGTAGTATTCTGAAAAGGAACTGGCACTGAAGTGGATAATTTTGAACGAAGGTCAAGAAAGTTTATATATTTATGTAATACTAGGTATGCCCATATAGAAATTTTCTTTTTAAAGTAGCCAGTCCATTATTTTCTCGTGTCCCAATACTTTAAAATTCTATTTGTTTCCTTGCTCTCAGTCTGCATATTAAATGCATGCTCCTCCTTTCCCTAAAAATTACTGCAAAAACAGCACTCTCTTCTGGTATTTGTTTTTCTGCCTTCCAGTTCTCACTCAGCCTCAAGTTAAATAATCATAATTATACCTCAAGAACCTCTCATAAGACCTAGAAGAACAGAACAGCTTATAGCAGGTAGGCAAAATGCGAAGTTCTTCATGCCAAACAAATTGCAAATTCCCTGGATCTGAGGTCCTTTTACACCCATACACACATAAGGAAAAACATACAGCAAATGTGTTCTGACAGCAAGTGTTATTGTAAGTGTGTTGTATACATAACATAACACATGCACTGTGTAAGGAGATGATCTAAGGTCTAAGACTGGGTGGAGTGAGATAGGCTGTAAAACCTCTTCACAAGAAAATATTCTGTAGCCTGATCTAAAGTATTGTTTCTCATTAATGAGTTCCCAATCCAAAATTTACTAACTTGTCAAAGACAAGTATTCAATGATTCCAGTCACAGAGGAGGCAAATGCTGCTTTTATTCTGAAGCAGAAAAACAACCCCCATGTACTCAGAGCTAAAACAGGATAACCACTTCATCAGAATTTCCTGATGCTACATGCACAGAAAAGCAACTGCATGTAAAGATCAAGTACATTATTGATTTCTTTCTTAGTCAGTGCTCTATGCTTTCCCTATTAAAAGCATCAGTGTCTATGTGAATAGTCATTGTATGAGCCTGAACATTTATACAGCCTGAAAACAGTTCTACAGCGTGACTGTCACAGCAGCTGCATGATTGTTTTCATTACCTGAAGAAGGTCTTTTTGAGACAAATCCCATTTCTTAATTCCATTATCTCTCGATCCACTAAAAAGGTTATCTCCCATAATAGCAAGTGCTTCAATGCCATCATAATGAGGAGGTTCAAAATTGTGTGTAGGACTTACGCTTCCAAGAGCCCCTTCAGTCACATCAAACATCTAAAATAAATAATAAAATACGTTATATGAAATTTTCTGCCATCTAATCTGCTTGAAAGTCATGCAGCAAATAACTTTAGGGAAAAAACTTATATAGTCTTATTACAGGCCACAGTATCATGATGTACATTTGACAGAATTTATCTACCAGAACCACTCCTTTCTCCTCTTCCACCTCTTGCCTGAAGTGGGAATACTCCACTGACTTCAGAGAAGACTGCTCTGGGAAGAAGTACTACTACTTGAATATCATACACACAGAAGCTTCACAGGAAGGGCCCATATATACCCTGTGTGGTGGGCTAGAGAAACAAAGTTCATGAGTGAGTTTGGGAAACATAACTCACTCTGGAAGAACTGCACAGGTAAGTAGCTTCAGAAAGAGGCATTAATATGTTTTTCCGGACAAGTTGCTTTGCTAAGGGTTACATACTATTACACACTGATGATTTTCATGGACTAGACACACCTCTCTCCTTGCCTATTGCTCCAAGTGTTAAACTCTTTAAGAAAGGTTGTTTTAAGAATTTAAGCCATAATCAATGCCATCAGGTCTTTGTTGCTAGAGCTGCAGTGTAAGCAATCCTGATTCATTTTGCATTGTAGGGAACCAGAACTCACCCAGTGAGACTGAGCTGAAAGAACAGATGAGCTGTAACTTTTTAAACCATCAGCTCTGTTTCACAAGCAAATGTCAAACTTTATTCTCTATTATTTGCTCTTTATTGGCCTTTTAGAATGAATAAGCTTGACAGTAGAAGAGGGAGAGCTTGGTAGTGTAAAATAATACCTTGTGAGCTAAAGGTATTTTAAAATAAGTTACCGCATTCAATTAACATGCATCAGTTCCAATTGTAACAAAAAATTCAATGATAAGCTAGAAAAATCAGGTACCTAGAGATGACTAATATTACTGACTCAGTACAAGACAGTAGTTTCCTGTGGCATGACTGTATCTGTCACCAGACCTGGTAACCCAACAGACCTACCCATGCAGAGAACCACAGATTGTTAAGGGGTTAAAATGGACCTTAAAGATCATGTAGTCCCAACCCCTCTTTGGTAGTAGGGACACCTCCCACTATACCAAGCTGCTCAAGGTCTTATCCAGCCTGCTCAGTGAGAAGACTCACACAGTTTCTGGATCTTGCTCCACCCCCAGCTGTGTTCATACACTTTTTCCAGTGTTTGAGAAGAAGAGAATAAAAAGTATCCCCTCAAAACAAGCTAGGGTTTCTTGTCCATTCTCTCTTTGGCCTCATGCATCACACATTCTTTGCAGTGTGAGGGTCGGCTTTACAGATGATCTACAGTTCCTTAGGTCTGGTGAGCTTGTGGGTTCAAATAGCCACTGGCTGAGGTGAGCCAAAAAAAAAGAAAAAGAGAAAAAAAACCCCTCCTCCCAAAAAACAGATTCCGTAGCCTTGAGTGAATTAATCACAATTCTGAGAAACAGAAAAGTTTATTGGCCACCTTGGCTGAGAAGTGCTGACCTTGCTGTCTTCCCCGCTTCAGAACACAGGTAACACTTCAGAAAGAGCCGGGACTAAACCCTGGACTCTCTTATGTGAGGAACACACAGGGTGTCTCTGCTGAAACAATCAGGTCTGCACTCCAAAACAGAAGCATTGACTTAAGATACTTTAAAGAGCTAAATGTTACCTAAAAGTAGGTGTTACGAATATTTCTCCAAGACTTTATACACCTGACATCCAATTCAATGGGGATTAAAAAAAAACGTAACTGGAGACAACCATGCATCCATCTTCCTTGGTGAAACAAAAAAGGCACTGAATTGGCAAGTATTGTGACTGAATATTATTCATGATCCAAGACTGTTGAAATAATTTTCATCTTGGCTATCACATTTTGAATATGTAGATGTAAGCCACTTCTGCTGAAGCCTGCATCCCATGCTGATGTGCCAAGTTAAAACAAGTAAATACCAGTGGTTTACCTTTATATAATGATCCTTTGAACCAGTGATAATAAGGTCTTGTCCATTGGAGATCTGATCGACAGTAAGGCACATAACAGGACCCTGGTGACCAGTTAGCTTTCCTGTAGACTGAAATCTTTAAGGATAAGAGAAGAAATGAGGATTTGTTAATTTTTCATATATCCAATACAGTCCATAGCACAGCTTCTGACAGAATGGATCATTTTATTTTTCCTATGTCTTCAGTACTCATCCTCTTGTTTACCTGTACTCTATTGTTCATATCCATGGATAAATATTAAATCTACATTAAATACAACAAAACCCCTCTACATATGTAAAATAAGAATTAAAACATTTTAAAGTAAAGATGAATCAGTCCCCTCATAAGTATTTTCTGTATTTTGAATGCAATATTTGGGAGCAGGTTCTGTTTGGAAAAGTGTAATTATATTGCAGCTATCATAATCCCATACTACATTACTTCCATTGACTTTCCTCATCTCATCAACAATTACTAGTCAGGATTCTCATTCTCACCTTACAAAAGTATGTTTTGTAGTGCCTGTCAAATGAAACGTTGTGTTTTTCCAGTCATTTTTACTGAAATGATTCACCACAACCTCAACACATGAGAAAATCATTATCTCAGTAACCACCACAGATCGGTTAGCTGATCTGTAACTGATACCATATTTTGCCCAGGTATGGACACTACCATATAGAAGAAACTGACTGTTTCATGTGCACAACTTTGCTGCCTATGCACACGTAACCACCTAAAGAACATTCTCTTTGGCTGGTGTTCAGTACCTTTTCAGGTCCCACATCCTCACTGAGTTTCCGGCAGCTGCATAGAGGAATGTGCCAGTTGGATTTAGTGCAATTTGATTGATCTGGTTCTCTCCAGCTGGGATAGCAACTGTTCTGTTAGTACTTCCAGAACACACATCAGCAGGCATAGCCTGGCCTGAAGACCTGAGTACAGAGAAGGAGAAAAAGGAAAAAAAAAAGAAAAAACCCAAATTCTACAGTTTGTTTGCCATACTTCATATACTCTCTAAAAACAAACCTATTTCACTGAGCAGAAAAGGCTATAAGCCAATTATGAATACTGAACATCTGATAAAACTCTGTATGTAAATTGTTTTGTGTTCCCATTACTTGTGCCCCATACTGACTTAGCCTGAACATGTAAAGAAAGCTTCCATCCCCAACAGTGTACTTATATTACACTGTACTGCAATATTGAATTAAATATAAAAAAATGTATCTAAAACCAAGACTCATTTGAATGCTTAGCATCTGAGGCTCAGCATACTCACGTCAACGTCCGAATGCACTTTGCAGAATCTCTGATGTCCCACACCTTGATATAGGAGGTTGAAACTGTGAAGACCAGGATTGTGTAGCTGCAATATTTAATTTACTACATTATTTGGATGACACCCTAAAGACATAATCTCTTGTCCAGTTACCAGATTCCAGACTTTACAGGTACGATCTAAATAAAGACAAACAAAAAGGGGAAAAATATTAACAATAACAATAAAAAAAACTTTAAAATCTCATGGTTTTTCTAAACTCAATTTAAAAAAAAGTACACGCATTCATTTGCAGTCATACATTTTCCTCCATTTCTGTAGACACTGCAGAAAAACAGCTAAATAAAGTAGTTATTAAAAAATACACATAGGCATCCATCTATCATCATCAAAACTAAGCAAGGTTAATCATTAAATGTGCTTTCAAGATCTGCATATTAGCTCCCAAGGCATTTTAAAAGAATAAAAATCTCAAGGGAAGTGAAAATGTAATTTAGAGGCTGCAAAGTGTGGATGATGATAGATGAGGAGAAGAATCCAATTTTTAATTCAAGAATTCATTATCAAAACCATAGTTCAGGACAAGTTTTGAGACTTAGCATGGCTGAGTTCTGACTGCCACAACAAAACTACAAAGGTGAGAAGGGATCCAAACTCTTCAGTGTTTTGGGGGCCTCTGAAAATCCCATCAGAGAGTGCTTCTAGTCACTGTTTTGATTCCATAGCAAAGGAATTTAAATACTGCAACCTTTTATGTGTTAAAATCCCAAAGATTTAATCCCATAGAAGTTTTCAAGAAATCTGCAACACTATTGGCAAGAACAGGAAACTCTTCTTGCTGCACCATATCTGTATCACTCCATGTATTTTAGACATACATTTATACTCAAATAAGTACTGGAAGGATGAAGAGGAAGCTTCAGGTATAGACTATAGTTATGATAGCATGAAGGTAAGTGTAGCAAGACCTGTCTGCCACTTTAAAACACCAACTACCAAAATCAAAGATCTGCAGTGCACATGAGAGCTTACTGGCATTTCTGAATTTGTGTGCAAGTATTATCTGATGTCAGTGAGCTGAGACTTTCTGCTTCAGCAACAATTTCCAAAAGATTTAACTTTATTTAATTAAACAACTGTCTACACTCTTGAGTAAAAGCATACTTGGTAAACTCCTCTCAAAAAATATATGCAGGAAAAATTCTCCCATAAGTTTAAGAAGCTAGGATATGACTTCAAAAAGGTAAATATTTGCAACATCTGCAAACATCCATTAAAAAAAAAACAATCTACCAAACCTTTAGAATACAAATTTAGATGTAAAATAAAATTTTAAGACATGCCTTTTTTTCCCCTCACATAGCCACTAAATTCAAAATCTCAACAGAAATAGACTAAGTATTATTTACAAATCTAAATCAATATCCTCCTTTTTGCAGTTGTATATGCTTGTACAAATGTTGAAATGTTGGTTTAAAACCTGCAAGATCAAAAGTTTGCCAACTCACCCAAAGTGTGTGATTTGGTATTTTTAACAGTCAGCTAGGAGAATAGCCACAGAAACCATATCTGAATATTAGCAGCGGAAGACCTGCATCTGATGGGGTTGTCAACTATGCTAATATTGGGATAAAAGGGATGTCCTGAAATTTCAAGGTTTTTTCATTACATGAACTAGTGAAAAGGAGAGTCTCCTTGTCAAGAGGTGTTAACTTCTTCCCGGCCACTCTAATTCCTCTTAGCTTTGATACTTTCAGAAAAAGAGAGTCTGCCATAGTATGAGCTGCACAACTAAGGATATAACAAGTCCTTTATATTAAAGTAGGTTTGTGAAAAGAAACCATTCAGCTCCAGTGGCCTCTGGTGGTATCTTCAAGCCAAACTGAGCAATGATACTGGAAATTCGCTACAGACAGGAGGAAAATGTTTTCTTCAAAACACTGCTTCTATCAGTTTGAGAAATTTATAGAGTGACTGCATCATCCTGTAAGGAACTTAGAGGCTACTAAAATTCCCTCCCACAACTGCCATACAGTTCTTATAACAGCAAAGGACAGGCAACGAGATGCACAGAGGAAGCAGAAGACACCCTCAGATGAAGAAGATAGCTCGAAGAACCAACTATGGCATAAGGGTATTCAAACCCTGTGCAGTAGAGCCAAACGTGTGCCAATGCTCACCTCCACCCTTACCCTGAAGCTCCATCATATCACTCAACAAATGTTAATGTTACTGCTTTTTGTGGTTTTCCACTACAAATAAGCAGCCAAATACTACACATTGGAGTTAGAAACCCGTAGATAATTACTGTAAATCCCTCTTCAGCTTATGTTGAAAAACGGACCCTTAGAATTTTCCGCTGTGTTTACAGCACTAAGCACAAATTGAGAATTTCACAACACCCCAAGTTGTCAAAGCAGCCTCTGTAGGCAGCAGAGGTGCACAGAGCTTGCCCAACCTTTAGATCCAGTGAAGAGAAGATCGTCAGTTGCATCAACACAAAGCACAGCCTTGGTATGTCCCTCAGCTGTATAGACACACTGAAGCGGGGACGATCGGATGCCTTTTGAAGTAGGAAATGGGTTAATTATCCCCCTAAAGAAAAAAAAGGAATGTGAGTTGAGCATAGTAATAGATACAGATAAAGCTAATTTACTTGTATCTAGAGAAAAAAAATTAACCTAGTGTTCTTAGATGTGAGGGCAGAACAGCTGAATGCCTTTCATAAACTATGTAAGGACTTTTACTATTTAGCCTCAACACATGTCAGCTCTGGACTATCAGTTAAAGGAAATCACATACAAAAACAAACAAATGAAAAGACAGCAAGATGCTAAATGCTGGGTACATGGCAAAGTCTGCATAATTCTGAACAAACCAGGACACTTAAAGCTTCTGTATGTCCAAGATCAACCATCTAAACAGCACAATCTGAAAAACGGAGCAAATGTAATGTGCACTGCCAATTCCAAACTCAGCATGCATTTCACATCATCTGCATTCTATGGGCAGACACAGAGAACTGCTGTTAACTTCTGTGCCTGAAGAAGGTTCCCGCTGCACTCTGTACCCAACAACATGCTCATGCTCAAATGGCCAAAAGGGAGGATGACTGGAATGCTGACACTCCAGAGGAATCTTCCTGGGCACTTTCAGCTAATTCTGTGGTGATGCCAAAAGACTAACTTGCCTGAAATAAACAGCTCACAATTCTTTACCAAACAAAAATTACTAGCAGTCTAAAATCCCATGCATACAAGTGCACGCACACAGACCCCTTTATTTCTGTGAAGTGTAGAAAAGCCTCAAGGTAATGCCCAAAATATGCAACACAGCTGTGACCTGGCCAGCTTGCAGTTAAGACTCACTGTCATGCTCTTTTGGGAATCACACACATAACTGTGAGGAAAAGGAACTAAACCATATAGCCCTATCTCATTAAAAAAAAAAAAAAAAAAGTATCAGATACTTTAGGAAAATGTAAAAAATTCGTCATATTGTCCAGAAGTTTGCTATAGAAAGGAGAAAGTCCTTTATGATACAAGCTAACTTTGTGACAACTGGTTAGTTTATCTAGTACACTAAAATTATGATTTTGAATATTTTTACAGTTCAGGATATCTTCACTCATAAAATTCATTACTCCTCAGCAATTGTTCAATAGATTTTACTAGTATTAATAGCGTCTTAAATTGTGTAACATCTTCCTCATTTTGGAAAGGCATTCACCTTTCATCTGCACTGTTTTATGTTTTCAAGAAAACAGGAACAATTTGCTTTTTAATTAATTTAGGTCTCTATGCTTTTGTTTTCTAGCATCACACTAAATTAACATGATTTTCTCTGTAGTATTCCCTAGTGGATCATGCTGCCTCTGAACTGAGTTATTCCCTCCTGCTGTTCTCACCCTCTCACTTCCATGATAAGTGATGTAAAATACATGTCCTGGAGCTATTTATCTACCTATATGCAATGTTCTAAAATCTACAGATAAAAAACCACTACAACTGCTACAATGACCAGCCAAAGCCACCATTACATTATTAGCAGTTATTTGACTGCCCTTCTCTAGATAAACTAATTTTTCATTGAGTACCAAAATCCTAACCCACAGGGACACAAGTGGCAATATTTCTTTCATCTCTTAAGCCACTGTGCATTCTCTCAGAAAGATGCAATAAAAAACTACTCATTTTTATTTACACTAGGATTTCATTTTTAGTGATCAAAGCATACAACTGAAAAAGAAAAACAAAAATAAGGAGAGAAGCAAATAAAACATGAGAAAATGTCTGCTCCTATTTTTTTTTAAGAAAACAAAGAGAGAAACAATGTGTCTAAGGAAATGTTTACACCACACTTCAGTTATAATTAAAATACCTGACATGCCAATGATAAAAGAATACCCTAAAAAAGGAGAGGGGGAGACATGCTTGACCCAAATCTCAGATATTTCATGTTCCAGCAAAAGCAAGAGAAACAATGCACAGGTATCAGGAAAAATCATGCAGCAAAATGAAATGTCTTAAGAACTGGAATAACTTTGGTGAGAGATGCCAAGAAAACAGAAAAGAGAAAGAGAGAGTACCTTTGTACCTCCGACAGAGAGGAATCACTTTCATCAGACCTACAATCAACAGTGGTGGAATTGTGAGGAGAAAGAATATAGGTATCAGCAAAGGAACGCCTCCATATGAGAAGAACAAACAACAGCATGGCCAACTCAGAAAAGCAATGCAAATCCACCTACATTATGCAGCATTGCTCAAGGTATAGCTCAAACCCATGATGATATGGGGGGTAGGGGGGAAAGAATAATTATCCTAAAATATCACTCTCAGCGTAAGTTACAGTAGACTGTTTCAGCTCCAGAAGATGAGTAACAGCAGCTGAGCCATTTCTTATCTCCCCAACATTTTCTTAGAGAAGGCAAAAAATTAAAAGGAGAAGATAGATGCACAAGTTAACCTCCATAAGATAGTGCTTGCTGAGAAGATCAAAAGAAAAAAAATACTCTGAACATCAGTGCCTGCTAAGTGTAGAAGAGACATGCAAAATATTAGTCATAGAGATATAAATGTTAAATATGATAACCCACTCAAATAAATATAGCAATTTGCAAGCCATGCTAAGTTCAAAATCCTTCACCTCTCATTTGGAAAAATGTTTAAAAATAAAAACCAAGAAAACATACAAGACAATATTTCCCCAAGACATGATGATTTTCAGTAAGTCTTAAGATGTCCTTCATTTTCAACTCAAACAGATTCAGCAGTTTCTATTTGACTTCAAAGTCAGTTCAGAGAAAATGAAAAGGGTTTGGTGGGAGTTAGCAATAAGAAAGGTAATCTAAGATAAAGAAGTCACAAGCACAGTTACTGAAAGCCTTGCAAGCCACTGCTTGGTATGTGGTGGCTGTAGACCTCTGGAAAAATCCCATTTTATTCAAAAAAATAGCATAAACAGACAAAAGCAATTTCTTATCTTGCTAGAGTTACAAATAAAGGTTTATTTTAAATCTGAGTTGCAGTTCATAAGCACTGCATGGTGCATTTGTATCAGTACTGAAACCTGTAACAGCGATTCTAGTCAAGTAAAGTCCACTGCCATTTGGAGTAAGGCTCCTAAACAGATGCCTAATGTGAGAAAAATCTGTTCTACTTCTTCTAAACAAGATATGAATATCATCTATTCCTGCAGATCACCTCCTAAAGTCAGTCTGTTCAGTAATTTGGATAATCTCTAAACGACTGTGTGCTAGCCATTTCAATAGCCCATCCTCTGAGGTGCTGCTGTGAGAGCACTCTGAGCAACACTGGAGCAACTGAGTAACTGTCAAAAGCACTATTTCCTAAATTATCACCTAAAATCTATTTTTGAGTGTAAACACACACACAAATACAGAAACATCTAAGAATTCTACCATTTTCTATTTTGGGTTTAAAACTACAAATACCAGACATAGCCTAGAAAACAGGAAACAAGGTTCAGCAGGAAATTTCTCTTCTCAAATTTTTACAGTGGTTCCATGGTAGTTTAAAATATTTCCTTTGAAAACTACACAAAAACATGAGAAATATCTCCTCCTGTCTTGCAGAAGGGCAAAATTTCTACCAGACACTACACTGAAAACTTGAGCACACTTTGCATTTCCCTGGTTGGGGGCTGAGGCTTCCCTTTGTGACTTACTTATCCTGCTGAACTGATGTGTTTCCCTGAGAAACAGTAAGACGACTAAAAACATTCATTTCATTACGGGGCCGGCTTGGTGGGGAAGTAGGAGGTGACAGACTAGCCTCTGGGGCTCCAGAATCTGAGCTACAAAAAAAAAAGAACATCTTCTTTAACAGGTTATGAATGGTTAGAAAAGTTAAATGCAACATGCCTCAAACGTTAGAAGCTCTTTTCTTAAGCAAATAATTAAGATTGTAATACTAGCTGCAGATATTTCTCAGAGAAGACAAAAAGCTTAAGGCTGCAGAGTGCAAGATGGCACAATGGTCAAAGATTAAGTGGTAAAAGTGAAAGCTACAGGCAGAAAACATACATGTAAAACAAAGACATTCTTATAAAATGGAAGGATCCTAGATATATTGTTGACTTTGATTAAAAAAAAAAAAAAAAAAAAAAAAGAAANTAATTTGCAAATGCTCCAAAGGACATTTTCTCAGGGTTCTGCCCCTGAGTTATTTTGTACAGAAAAACAACCTGGAAAAAACCCCAAACAACCATGCATAAGCTGAGCAGTGAATATCAACACTGACAACAATACAAACTGTCCTGGAAGAAAAGAAATAGAAAAATAGATTTATTTTTCAAGAAACTTTGAAGTTCAAATAATGTCAGAGGAAATAAATTTAAAATAATCTTACAGTTTTTGTTCTTTTGTCTTTGTCTTTTCCATTGTTTTCTCATAGGCTTTTCTCTTCGCTAAAGGCGAAGGCTCAGGTATCTTCTTCTCTGGAAGAGATGGCTGTCTCGAACTAAAACAAGAGCAATCATTATCTCACTCTAAGGCCCTTAACAGAACATTACTTGTCATTCTCTCACTGTGATTTCAAATTTTAGAATGTACTTAATCTATTGTTGTCTCTTGAATCTAAGGACTATAAACTTGTTCTCACACTTGAATATAAAAATATACCAAGTTATTAACGTTCCAAGTTGATCAACATACAGTCAGATACTGAATAGTTAAAGGAGATTTACTAATTCAATAATAAAAGACACTCACTAAAAGAAATAAAGCGGAGTATGCAACCAAATTAAGATTGTGGAAGTTCTTAAATTTCAGATTCCACATTTGCATATACAATAGACCATTTACAGACATGAAGAACACATGATTCTTATACACAAATGAAACTCTGCAGTAACATATTAATGTTAATTAGGAAGTGAGAAGAGGTACTTCCCATTGACAATCTGACTATTATAACATGGCTTCTCTTTGTCCCCCCCACTTCCCTTCTCCCTTGCTTTCCATCCCTCATTTGTCTCTCCAGTTCTTGCTCTGAAACAATTCCAATCCACAGTCACTGTGGTCCTTCTCCCAACCTTTTATTCCCCATTAAAATTATCCAGAAGACAATATTAAAGCTGACACCCAAATGTTCTCATTTCACCACAGTCAGACAAAAGAAAAAAGAAAAGAATCTGAGTGGTCTCCATTCTTCTGAACTTCCATTTCTCACTAGTTGAGCAATCACAAAAGCAACATTTGTTTTGTACTTTCCTATTTCTTTGTATTTAGAAGGATTTTTTCTATGAATATGAAACACTCATTAAAAACAAGAAAACAGATTCTGAAAGTGTTTTTGCTCCACGCAACTCCATTGATCAGATAAAGCTCATTTGGCAGGCCACCTGCCTGACATGGTTACGACCATCAATCTCAGAGCTCTACAGGTTCTGAATATGCATAGCTCCAACTTCTCTACATGTTTCCCTTTAGAAGAAGTCTGTGCTACATAAAATCCACCTGGATACTGGAATGCAGAATAACATGATTTAATATGGACAGCACAACCACAAACAGCTGCTTGACTGAAGTAGATGAGGCGCTCTCAAGTGATCAAAAACCCTGGCTGGAATGTGTGGGACCTGTAGGACCTAGTGCCAAGAACTGCATGTCAACCCTGGAGTTCCCTGGGGTCGTCAAGAGATAGGAAAAGGAGGACAAGCGATAACCTGCCTGGTTTTGCACAGAAGCCTAGCAGTTAAGTCATAAAAAAAGGGGAGAAAGTGGGTGCAATTCCCTCAAGGCCAGAGCACCTATTTCTACATAGGGCTCCCTTACCTCTAGGCATCCTGTGCAAAGGACACCAAAAAAAGTGAAACGGGACACACTTCCTTCCCTCTCTTTATGCTGGACCAGTATGCATTTAGGAATGCAAAAATCCTGAGTTCACAAGGCAAATTCTATGAATCAGGCTGACAGGTCTTCCAGCAAGGATGACAAACAGGCTATAGTGTCTACTGCCAGGGTTGCTTATATGTCTAATGAGCAGCTGCTTGATTAAATAAACCAAACCAGAAACTGGAACCCAAGCTCCTCTGCCTCATACTGGCAATCCTGCATACTCAGACATGGAGGCAACTTTCGCTTGCTAACTCTCTACCTGCCCTTGAGTCTTCCATCTCTGACTCCACAGTGGAACATCGTCAGAAGAGGCTGTAAATAGCATCATCATTTTCTGAATTCTTTCTGAAAGCCTGGGAATGCAGGTATTATAAAAATACAGCTATCTTGCTGGAATGAACTTCCAAAGCACAGGTGTAAAAACCAGGTGCATGATGTCAATGACCTAACTGAAAAGGAACGGGACACGTACTTACTTCCAGGTTTCCAGAGCCCTTTTACATTTGCCAGGACATCAGACATCTGAACAGAGCTGACAAGTCCTACAGAATACAACTATACTCTGAAAAATCTGCTGTTGATGAGTTGAGCTATCAAAGGACAACAACACAAACCAACTTTGTAAACAGAATTCCAGTTAAATTAACTGTTGGCCATATGTATTTAGGTGCCTCCCTAAATAACAGAATCACACAGTGGTCTGGATTGGAAGGGACTTATAGATCACCTAGTTTCAACCTCCTTCTCTTAGGCAGGAACACATTCCACTAGACCAGGCTGCTCTAAGCTCCATCCAACCTGGCCTTGAACACTTCCAGGAATGGAGTATCCACAGCTCCTCTAGGTAACTTGTTACAGTGTTTGACTCTCACAGTATAGAATTTCTTCCAATATCTCATGTACACCTACAATCTTCCAGTTTGAAGCCATTGCCCCTTATCCTATCAACACATGCCCTTGTAACAAGTCCCTCTCCAAGGACCATGGAATCACCACAAACCTTAGAAAACCGAGGACGTTCCAGAGTGGAGCAGTTTGTACATATGCAGACACCTGAATTTGCACCTAAACATATAATTAATTTCTGTCTCTTTGAGAATCAATATTTTGGATTGCTGTTACGGCCTCTACATTCCCGAATGTCGCTTAAGTAAGTGGCATGAGGGAGAAAACATTTATTGCAGACAAGGTCACAATCTCCTCCTGAATAATATATTTTATTACGAGAAATATGCTGGCACCACAGGCCCATAAGGGAAGGCCAGATGGGTCATAAAGACAAGCTTTCTTCAACTATGACCAGATAAACCAGCAAGAGTTCTAGTTTTGAAAAAACATATACACTTGCAGTGAGAAGGTCACTGCAGATTGATTGTGGGAATTTTTGATCACTTAGCTACTAAAACATGATCCAAAACAATTCAATATGTGAGGCCTACTGCTGACTGAATTAACTTTTGGACAGTATGTAACTCTCTAAGTCTTGCAGAACACAGGTTTGGGAAAATCCTGCTTTGCCTTTTTGCTGGCTCACTTTCATAAATGGATACATTCTAGAAGATGGAGTGAGGCAAAAGTTGGTATTACCTGAGTCTTTGATGTCAGGTTATAACACTTGATGTTTTAGATCTTGAAGCTTCAAAAGTCTCTACTCATCTCACGCTAACTGCTGAAACAAGTGGGTTTTCTCCACCTATGCTCACCCTCAAGAGCATTCTTTCCAAGCAGATTCTATTTGCACTGAAGCCATCAGCATGGGTTAATAATTGCTGTCAGCAGTGTTTTACTGTTCACAATTGCCACCTCAAGCACATGCCAGAAATACATAGTAAAAAATACAAATTGCAAATGTACATTAGGTAGAGACTGCTGTAAAAATATTATGCAAATAGAACAGATGAATATTAAAAGATGCATAACTCCAGAACCTGTAACGTGAAGATAGCTATGGGACGCTGATTTCCACATCACTGAATGTGGGAAGTGCATTGAATTTACACATGAGCTTGTGCAACATAGGAGCTAGTACCTAAAAAGCCAAGAAAAGGGTCTCTTGCAGTGAATGGCTAATAACTAGCAGTGGTATTGGTAGATACAAAATGAACAGCAAGAGCAAGTGAAAAGAAAAAAAAGAGTGCAGGTGAGAGACATCTGCTGGTCCCAAAGTAAAAAGACAAAAATATTTTTAGTTCTGTTTAGAATCAAGAGATACTTTCAGTTAGTAATATTGTTCTGCAGGTAAGTGCAACCTGCAAACAGAAAGGATTTTTGAGGATTCATAATATCTAACATTTTCCTTTCAACTTTTTATTTGAATACTCTATTGTTGCACAGCCTTCTTCATTTTATGCATGGTCCATACAGGACAACTCACAGAAAGATTCTTCCTAATAATTAGGAGCATATACAAATACCATGATAAAGTTTTTGGGTTGTGTGTTGTTGTTTTGGTTTTTTTTTAAATCTCTCTGCTGTTCTAATTCTCACTATGTCCCTAGAATGTGCATTTCTCATAGTACTAATATAGCAAACTATTCAAGGTATTAGAGGCATTTTCCCCTCTACATAGAACATGGTTACAATAACAAAGCAGCTTAACAGAACTTACACCTTCAAGAAGAACTACAGTACTTAAAAGACTGAATTTATACTTTCTAGAGTGGTGATGGTAGAAAGGAAGGAGCTTTGTCAGTATTATTTAGTAAGTTAGTAAGTTTCAAGTATATCAACTTCATTTGTAAAGTTAAAATAACGGATTACAAGAAATTGGCAACATGCATTTTTTAAAAGCAAAGGATAATTAGTACAGCATGGCCAAACTTACATGCTGCCTATCTTAGAAGGTAAGCCAGATGGTGGGGGGATAAACTCTCTGTCCCTAGCAGAAGTATCATGTGTGTCAGCAGCCACCCCACTTTCTTGGGTTTCTGCAGCTGATGCGACAGAGCAAGCCAAGGCAGAGTCTGCAGCACTGCTGTCGGAGACCAGGTCGCTGTTGGCTGCATACAGCAATTCCATCTGGGTGGTGGTCCTGCGGCGGGCCTGGAGACAGACAAAAACCAAACTGCCACTTCAACATGCAATGGTGTGTGTCAGGAGTCCTAAACTCAAGTTTATCATGATTAGCTGGCAATTAGCATCCCCCTCAAACACTTGGCAACTGCCTTTGGAAACTAAATCAAGAAGCTCGCCTCTGCTTTTGGGCAATGATTTCAGAGGAGGCAATTCAAATTCAATGGCATGAAACACTGATTTGACAACTGGTTTCCAAGGATATCCTTTCAATGAGCTGCCTGCCAATACTACATGAGTACAATATTACTCACCTACGGTTTATCCAAATGAAATGTTGTAAAGCAGAGAGGAATAAAGCAAAGTGTCAATTTAAATAGCTACAATTATACTAGTGTGACTTCTAACATCAATGCTTCTTCTCATATACAAACTCTGCTTCTTCCTTAGTTTAAGTCACCTCAAAAGTCCACACGAATTAAAATTCATTCAGCGTTTCAACAATTTGAAAACAGAAAAACTGACAAAGGAGCTAAGCTTTGTGCAACACAGTAATTTGTAAAAAATGGATCATACATGTTAGGTGTGATTTTACAGTGAAATTAAGATCTGTTCATCAGGGAAATAAAGACCAATAGGGAAGACAAAGATCCAGTCTGAAAAGAGCCATTACAAAAATGATATGTTTATTTCATTGCATTTTTGGACCAAACTCACTTAGTTAAACAGCCCAAAAAGCAGCACACCAAGGAACATTACCAAATAATTCAACAGCCAACACAGATGCATTCTTCCAAAGCCAATTGCAGTTGCAAAAGTGGAGGCTAAGCTTCTATTTACTTTGCAAACTTGGTTTATGCTCCTGTGAGCACAGAAGCAAAATTGCCATCAGTGCACATTTCCAGTTCCCACTGCCATTAATATTAAACTGTAGTCAGCCTAGATAATAGTCCTCCATTGTCAACTGTAATTAAGATCCTGGAGGTCAAACTTTTGTTTCATAAACTTCAAGATTTCTGTGACAAATTACAAACCATAAGCATGTTCGCAGTTCCCACTGGCAATAGCATTGAACTGTAGCCTAATTAATACTAATCTGCAAAATGACACCAGTTTGGAGTGCAAGTAACTGGAACAACATATCTCTTTCTGGAATTCTAATAACTTAACCCCAAAATACTGAAGAAGTTATTTTTAACATTGCTTCTTAGAGAGGAGTGTCACACAAGATCATATTGCACATAAATCATATGTAAAGTACATCAGTTCACCTTTTGCACATCTTCTTCATCATTGAAGTCTCATGGGCAAAGCAAGAGCTTTTTTTAATGATACCAGAAGGTATCATTAAATTACGAATTACTATAGAATCACAGAATCACTTAAAAGACATGTAGAAGAATTATCATCATCATTATTGTACATCCTACCTTGCTTTTGGGCTTGACTTCACCACAAAGCTTCAAGAGATCTGAAGATAATGAACTAAAAGAAAAATTGCATCACAGTTAGAAAGTCATACTTTTTGCAGATTTGCAGATGTGTATTTTTATTTTATTCTTCTTTCTACTGAAATCGTGGGCAAAGTATAATGAAACAACGTTAGAGATACTTTCTAAAGGATACATGATTCTGCATTACAAAAGGAGGAAATTACAGTAATTTTTCCAGACTCGGTAGTAACAAAGGTTTCCTCACCTTCCTTCTGTTCCAGGACTATGCAATGGGGCATCCTCATCAGTACTATCTTCCAAATTTTCTAGAAAATTTCCAGAAGAATAACATTAGTCTGTCCCTCTACAACAGGATGTGAAGGCTTTAAGTGCTATACAAAACAACTCAGACAATGTTGAATGTAGATGAACAGAGTACAAAAGACAGGGATATTCAAAATATCTTGACTATTTTCTATCCAGCCCCCACTGAATTTTCCTGACACCTAAAGTAATTCTCTTCATAAATTCTAAATACATCATACATCTAGGCATACTGTGCCAAACGTGGTCCTGTCTACTGTAGCAGAGCAACAGAGATGATAGAAAAACAGAAATTCTAGAAGGAAATCTGTAAGAAAGCAAGATAAAGCAAAAAAATTATCTGCAAAACATGGAAGATATGGGATGTAAATCAATGAACAGTAAGAATGTCTCTTTCTCCTCTTTTTTTTCATCTTCTTGCTCCAAGACAGAATCAGCCTGGCTATAATGAAAAAGAAAATTATATTTTAACTAGCTAGTGAGCTGAGGCTCAGCCTCCTCTGATACAGAATGCCACCAAGCATTTGAGCTGACAAGAAATAAGCACTTTATTAGTATATAAGGATTCATTTCAAAAGAGGATGATGCTACCACTTAATACTACAGAACGGCTTCCTAAAAAGAGATTAATTTCTAAAGGAGGCTGCTCAGTAGAAATATTCCTGAAGCAAAAATGGGTACACAAACCTGTCCACAGAAGACAAAACCAGCATGCATGCCACACACTAACACTGTCAAACATCCAAATAATACATCTGCATGCAAATGGTGCGGAACATTAAGCTGAGACAATGAGTCAAGGGCACATGTACAATCAGATCCAAACTGCTGGGAAAGCAAATCCCCTAAATTGTGTGTTATTCTAATAATACATTTTAGGCATAGATCAAGGACATAGGTAACACATTTTTGCAGGCAAAGTCCCTTATTTTTGAACATACTCATGAAATATTAAGGATTAAATAACCTTGTAATGACATTCCATTACCCCTCCTATTTACTAGGAGAGATACTGAGTTTATTTACTTAATTTCTGTCAAAAAGCAGATACCATTTGCAATGCATAGAACAAATATATTTGTAACCCATATTAAAACAGGTTTGCCCATGTATATGTTTTAAGCGCAAGTTCATGCTTTGGAGAAAGGGAGGAAAGATATGCAGCTTTCAGCTGAATTTTCAGAAGGAATGGAAAAAAGAGAAGGAAAATACTGCCTTTTGTGTATGCTGCATCTAAACACGCTCCCTGAAAAAGTTAAAACCATCAACCTACAACCAACACCAATAATGCGCTTCAGAGTTATCAAACTGCTGAATTAATCTTAACGATGTAATCTTAATTATCAGAAATACAACAATATTCTAAAGAAAGCAGCGTCACAGGAACAGCACTCTGAATTTTCAGGTTTCTTTTTGTTCCATCATGGATTTGAGGCCAGATTAAAACCTTTCAATACTTATTACTGTCATTAGTGTTGTTATTATTGCTATTATTATTATATGCCTCCTGCAAAAGTGGGGATTTAGAGTACTGCTCCTTTCAGTAAGACAAAAGCAGCATCCTTAAAATAAATGCATTTTTAAAAAATATAGGATTCCTACTAGAATTATGTTACTTCATCCCCTACTCATAAAGAACTTGTGATCTCTTTTTACAGGTAACTAAGTAGAAAGTGTGGAATGACCACAAAAGGTGGGATTTTATTTGTAGGCTCACTCTCATGTGACCTGATGAGTTTCTTCAGTTTGCCTGCAATTCAAGACAGGAAGACTGCCCAAAGCCCCGAGACAGAAACCAGTGCACAGAATCAACAAAAAGGTAGAAAGAGCAAGATTCTGTGAAAGTGAGAAGAGATGAAAGGAGAAATTAAGTTAGTAAAGACAGTAATGTTTGCAGGGATAGCTGCTAGCAAACTACTGCTTGCAGAACAGGTGGAGAATTTTCTGATTATTCATCTTCATCCTCATGCAGTGGCAACTGGACGGTACCAGAACAATGCCATACACCAGCACAGTCCACCCAGAGGAAATTATATTTGACCAGCCCTCTCAAAATCTGCACATAGTTGGTTGTGACTCACATCCATGAATGTCCATACATCACAGTGGGAAGTAAAAGCAGCTTCCACAACTCCTCAAAGAGGAGTCACTTCAGGAACATTCAAAACTCCATTTCATGGTCATTTTAACTCTTCACAAGAGCAGATGGGATAGTGAATGGCAGCTGGTTCATCCACCAAGGTGGATGTGCACTCAAAGTCCATTCAAGTCAAAACCTGAGCCTGGGATGTACTTTTCTGCAGACTGAAACTTCTTCTTGTCTATAGCTGAATGCAAGTGCACAACTACACTGGGGAATGTTCAAGCTCTTCTGAGCCAAGTGTATTCAAATGGCTAAGAACTTTTGAAGACGGTGGATCTGAAAGCAGGCATCAAGAGGGCAAAACACAAATAGCACGGAAGCGCAGACCCTTTGCTTGGGATAGGGCTCTCTGTGCTCTACCACTGAGATGTCAGGCATCCTGGTGAGATTGATCTCAGGATCTGCTGCCACCCACACTTTTACCTGCAGGAACTGTGTCAGGCCCTGCACCAACAGAGTCCCTGCAAACCAGCTGACAATCCCAGCATCAAAGCCTCACTACAGTGGTGTCTGAGCTCCCTGCAGCTCAAAAGGTTTGGTCACTAGTGAGCCACAAAACACAGACTACTAACAGTCTTGGACCTAGGTTAGTACAGCATATTCAGCTGCATTTCCTTCCTATAAAGTGTTAGGAGAGTCCTGAGTGGCTTATATACTCTAAAAGCTTCAGGTCATGCTTGCAAAGTGTTAAAAAGCTTCTTTAATGAGACAACACTCTAAAAAAAATTTGATTATAGAGCTACTGTTTCAATACAATTAGCAAGTGGCTTTTCACTGTTTTAGATATTGTGAGTAAGTAAAAGATTGTCCAGAACTAAAGAAAATGCAATGCTGTCAGGAGAAACAATGCTCCAACAGGGGTGAACATGCACACACAATAAAGACCTGTTCTAGAGACACTATGATACTACAAACCACTGAGGTTCCTGAATAAATAACTGGCTGCATGCAGCAAGATCCCCTGACACAGATCGTCAGGTGTCACCTGACAGGAAGCTGGCCAAGTTCTCACCATCTCTACATTATGATCTATACACTTCCATGTAGTTTTGTGCTTTGAAATGCTGCGCAAACTAGCACAAGACAGCAAAATGTGATTAAAAGTAGCACAAGACAACACTAAAGGAATTATCACTGGTAACAAGATTATTTTTCTCAAGTTCCAAATATAGCCAATTCTTTGGAGGGAAGAAAATAAGCTTAATTCATTTGGGAATAACTTCAAAGCAACAGCAACAAGAGACTTATCTCAAAATCAGTGAAGTCAGTAACTTAAACCCAATTGAAAACGTGGGATATAATCCTGCATTCTGTACAATATTTACATTACAAAATGAGCTATTTGCAAAAGGTTAAAAATGACCTGAAAGTTAAGAATTGCCTTTTTTTCAAACCTAAAAAGATGAGCAGAATTTGTCACAACAGTAGTATATCACAAAATAGTTTTATGTAGTCTGAACATACTTTGGGCTCGCAAGTACCAAGTTATAAATTTGAAATACAGCTCTGCTTACTGTCTTCACTTTTAACTACCACAAGGGCTACTACCATGAGAGCTAGGGGTGGTTTCAGAAAGGAAGAAATGCTCTTTAAGCTCATGATAATGAGTACATTTACAGAATAGTTCATGCAAATTTCACACACTCACAAATTCTAAGATGCACCAGTTAGTGAACATGAATGAATTAGTAACTCATGCAGCTGTACAGTACACAGAAAGCTAAAGATACTTACCCAGTGGTATGCTATCTAGGTCTGGGTAAATACAGCAACAAGGAAAAAAAAGCAACATTCCAATCAAAACATATCCATTTATAAAAAGAAATAAAACAAAAAGTACCCAAATGTATTCTAAATTTTTCTTAGTATCATCTCATGAGAAGTAGAATAGATGCCGTAACGACATAAAATGCCAATCCAAATTCCCTAGTACATGATGACTGAACGGGATTGAATTTTTGAACTTCCCATTCAGAAGTTAAAACAGTTCTAGATTGCAAAAATAACAAGCAGATTATTTGAATTTTAAAAAATCTCAATAATAAAAAAGCTTTTTTCCCTACATTTCACTGCTGAGAGGGTCTACTTAAAAATGTCATACGTGCATGTCAATTGTGAATAATAAGATGTTACAATACAGCATCTATTCAGAAAAGAAATAGTCTAGAATGCCCAGTACAGCATGCACAAAAGGCAAACATGACATGCAGCTGACTATTCAGAAAACAAGATTTAAAAACTACCTTGCAAAGCATGACCCAGAAAAGCATCAAGTTCAGGATTTAATTCAGCTTTTTCTTTTAGCATATGAAACAGCAGTTGGTTTTGAGTAGCACTAGTAATTTCTGTCTGCTTTAGGCGTCCCTCAAGAACTTTGATCTGAGCTTCTTTCTGAGCTGCTTGGAGACCCTAAGAGAAAGAAAGATGACAAATGTTTTACCACAACCCTTGTTTTACAAAATGAAAATTGTCAAAAATTTTTAAAAACTGCAAACACAAACAATGTGTACATTGCAGCCGCCTTCTCACGTCTTGAAGATCGGGTGTCAACAAAGGGTCTTTTTCTTTCCTTCACCTTTTAAAGAGACTCATTGAGCATTCCTTTAACTTGCATTCCTCAGACTGCCTTGCAAATATGCACCTAGTGGCTAAGTGGGACATGACTCCCAAGTGCAATTCAGAGTCTTTGCAATTTTTAAGAGTAGCAAGCATCTGAAAGATTAACACCTCCACTTTTCCCAAATAACTACTTTTTAAAAAACTATTACCTATGGTACTCTATGACAAGGAACAGGGGAGAGGTGGAAGTGGGACAGGGTGGGACACAGAACTGTAATCTTTCCTACCCAATCACTCAATGAAAGATATTATGGCCTAACTTATGACAGAATTCATTCTAAGAGAACTTCTGTAGATCCATGGATTTGTGGGAATTTCTTAGTTGTAGAAAATACAGCCAAAGAAATTTATGGAATGGTTTCCAAATAGATTTCCAAATACCAAAAGAAACAGCATGGAAAAATGAAGGTACAACACATCTTCTCAAAGGCTTGTAGGGCAACAGCAGACTTTGAGTGTTAGTGCTTGAGTAACAAGTGTAGCCCTATGAATTTACACACTACATTTTGATTGAACTAAAGCTACATATCAGCAGACACATTCTGCAGGTGAAAACAAACAATAGAATAGACAGTAGGCATGACCAATTTTGCAAAAAAAAATCCCTTCAGCTTTTCTATGTGATAATTACTAAACAAAAAGATTATAGAATCCTTCACATAATGGAGCTTTTTATCATAATAAAGAGAAGTTGTTAACAGAGTGAGTCAGAGGTACTTTTCTCACATTAACTCTGTTGCAAGATCCATTGAAACACATCCAAGGCTGAAAAAATAATAAAAGATTGGAATTTCTAGAAGACAACGTGATTGTGGGAATTTTCTTTACCCTTTTTTTTTTTTTTCCCCACAAACCTTTTGGATTACCTGCATAGTAATGAATCAAGAATGCAAAAGAAACCCCAGAGAACGGGTCAGGGGGGCTGACCCAAAGACAGTTTCAGTATCACTGAAATCTTTCATTTGACTCAATGAGACAGAAAGAAAAGCAGCAGCAAGAGCACATGATACATGTGTGCACAGCGTTATAAGCTGCCAAATACTTATTTTGAAAATAAGAGAGTAAACGTATTTCCCCAACACCTTCAGAAGAATCCCTGTGGCTCTACTCAGACTGCAGTATGTCATGCATCAACATATAACTTAAATTTTTTGAGGTTCATATTTGTACAAAGGTGGCTGAGCCCATCTTTTAAAAAAAGATCTTGAGCTCTCTTTAGGAGTTTGTTGAAAAACATAGAGATTTATTTGATTATAAAAAGTTAGTGCTCTTGTAAGAACAACATGAGCTAATTAATACAGTGAAGAAGGCTCTACTGGGGGTTGAGAAACAGGCAGTAAGTTGAAGAGGACAACAGATCTCAAGAGCCTTCACACTGAGAATCAGGATGACTCAGTAATGTTGACCAGCTTTGCTTTGTTTAACACATATTAGTCATGTCTTCATGTCAGCACAACATATCTGCTCCTAGCACATGCCATAGTCCTGGCACACGCCATAGTCTTGGCACACACGTACTTCACTTAACACATTACCTTATTGATACCCATCATAAGGAAATGATCAAGCAAATATCGAGCTTCTGTCAAAGTGCAAGCATTAATCACTGCTGTTACATCCAAGGTCTCTCCTTCTTCCTATGTGTGCAAGAATAAGCCCAGTCAGATTGTGAAAAAGACCCAAGAATTATATTAATTTATTGCCAGCATACTAGAAAGCATCAGCTTTGACACTTAAATGCTTTGCAATCTTAACTTGCATTACACTATTGACACTAAAACTCAGGTATCAATTGTATAAGTCTTAATCTCAAATTTCATATAAAAGTTTTCATCAATTTTCACTTCCTAGACAAACAAAAACTAATTTCTAAATGAGAACATTTTCAAGGCTAACACAGTTGTGTTTTATTGTCCCCATTTTAGCATTTTTGCAATAATATTTGACCTACCTTTGCTTCTTCCATTTGCATAATGTTTGCTTGGCAGTCAGAAATGCTGTCGTTGATGTAGTCTATATTTGCAGTTACTGATTCCATCTCCTCATTTATGTTTTGGACATTTCTATCTGCTTCACTGCCACCCCCACCCTTGATGAGCTTCTCCCTTTTCTTTGAAAGCTTATCTCTTCTTTTGGTGAGTTCTTCACGTTGCTATTTTCCACAAAGACATAATATTACAGAAAAAGGAATTAGTAAACCCTTAGAACTCTGAAGTGCCTTTTTGTTTTCCTTTGTTTGCTACAGTTTAACCAACATATGATTCCCATGGGAAGAAGTTACACAGGTGAATACAGTAATCTATTTGCACATGATGACATTAATGTGTTTCTTAGTTCTTATTAAGCACAGCAACCCCATGGTTCCAATATTTACTGGAGCCAAAAGTGTCTTCACTGACTGCAGTAGATTCCACCCATTTTGCCAATGCTGCCATAACAGCAATTAATTTACAGTAAACATGCTTGCAGTGCTCCCTATTTAATACAATGACACAGGCAACAGTGCACAGCAGAGCACCCACCGTAAGCAACCTGTTCATATCTGCCTCCATGTTGGAAATAGTCATCCTCTGCATGATAATATCAGTCACTCTGCGCTCCAGTAACTGCCACTTCATCCTGGCTGCCTTCGAGGAGTAAACTCTGCTTGTCACTGCTTTCCGCTGGTACTTCCTCCTGTGACACGTTCGAGAGAAATGTACAGCTAAGTCTGAAGTAGTCCAGTTACAAATTCCAATGTGGAAATGATCAGGCTGGAATATTTTTCACAAACAACTTAAAAATTTCATGCAGAGGTTGTTGTAGGTTTTCACAGCACCAGACAGCTGCCTCTACCCAGCCCTGAACTCTACTGCACTCTAACATCTGCACTTGAAAAACAGGTATCAAACACTGCAGGATCTTTCATGATGCACTGTTGAGTTCAAATGCTACGTAGGTGTTGTTCCCTATTTAACAAGGAGATCTGCTTCAAATCACAGTGGAAAAGCACAAATAAACATGATACACTGAACTGCATTTTCCAACAAGTTTTTCCATGAACTTAACACAGCTGGCATTGGACCACCAAGGTAATTTCTCTTGAAGAGCAGATTTAAAATCCCTCAAGATTAAAAAATCCAGTTTATGTGACTTGCCCTTTAATGCCATTTTATATTATTATATTATTGTCTTAAACCCAGAAAACTGAAATTGCATTTGATAATGGTAAAATGCCCATTTTATGAGCATTACATGGTAACAGTTTGACAACTAACAGCTCCTGCAACAGTACCTGCTAGAAAGTCCACACAAATTTCAGTTCTTGTAAGAGAGTCCTAAAAAGTTTTAACCCTTACCCTGTTCCATTTGTTGCAGTTACAGATAATGCTTGAACCCTTGCAACAGGAATTCTCATTTTCTGTTGTGCTGCTGTTCTGGAGCCATCATGCTCGCCTGACAAACTAGAACTTGCTTCCTGCGTGGAATGCTCAGGCAGACTCAGCTTTCGACTCACTTTTCCTGCCACTTTATCAGACAGAGGCCTGACTTGCCGACGAAGGGCTGTGACCTGGAGCACAGTGCAAAGATACGATTAACTCTCCCAAAACTGAGTTCTAAGTTACAGCAATACAACATCATTCTGTTTTCAAAGATGCATTGCTGTTTTACCACAGTACCTCTTCAGTTTTGCGACGTAAGATAACTTCTTGGTTTCTTTTCTGAGCTTCCAGAAGCTTGAGCTGATGCTGTGAAAAAACAGAAGCAGCACATGATATTTTTTCCATTCTCTCACAAGGACTGCATTGTAAAAACAAAAAAAAAGACCTCTACACATTAACACAAATCTGCAAAATTGCTGTGACATGAAGACTCAAGTCATGATTATTTCTTGATCTTCCTAGTGCAGAACAAAAATAAGTGTTTCACTGTATCAATTCTATCAAAAACAATAATTCCATGCAAGCAAGGTGGTAGCAACAACTTTGTGAAGATTCAGTAATCGCTAATTCATTGATAACATTGATATACATACTCAATAAGCACAACAGGAAATAGAAGACTTATCACCTGAATCTAGGAACTGTGTTTGCATGGAAGTCAAACCAAATTTTGTGCATTTTCACTGGTGCAAATATACATGCCTGCCTCAGTGAATGCATATACATGGTGTGTGCCTGCAAGCAGAGGCACATCATAATGACAAGTGCTTATTCCAAATGAAAGTTCTCTATCTGTCAAATCACCTCTCGTTTGCGTTGCTCCTTTTTAAGCTGTGCAATCTCCCTATTTCTTCTAGATTCAGTCATTCTAGCTTTCTCCTGCTCTTCTTTCATTTGTTTCATCAAGCGAACCTGTAAAGAAGTCACCACTTAGAAAAGCTGTTCACACTGAAGTGCTGCTCCCTGCCCCCAGCCATATAGAGTTTTCTCTTCAAATTGCCATTTTCCACTATATTAGATGCTTTTGGCCATTTACGTCCTTCCATCTAATGTCGTCTTCACTCAGCACTGAATAACAGCTAATAAGCTGTGCAAGCTTATGCACGTTTGACAACTTAATTTCTGTTCATTAAACCTAAAATCTGCCCCTCTCCCCCAGGAACAGCCTGGTGCTCACATCTCTTCTATTTTAGGCAGATAACAGCAAGAACACAGTTATCAGATAGATGGACGCATAGGAGATTTTCAGTAATATTCAGTTACTGAAATGTTCAATTTTCAGTAAACATTCATTGTGCAACACTTCAATTTACTGAAACATACCTTGGTTTTCTTCATCTCTGTCACCTCCTGCTGCAGTTTCTTCAGCTGCTTTTCATATTGAGACTGATTTTTAAGCAATCGTGCATGTTCCTTTTGCGCTGTTTGAAGTCTCTGCAGTTCTTTATTCATGGCTTGGAGTTTCTTTTCATATTCTGACTTGATTTTTTTTGCCTTTTCTTCTGAATAGGTCTCTACAGAACCTAGAGTAAAAGGGAATTCTTAATCTGCTTTTGTTCAGGGTACTTTTTCTTTGCCAGCCACAGCAGATAACTACTTCCTCTGCTCTAGCATTGCTACAGTATTGCTCTGCAATACCTTTAAAACAATCTAATTTCTTTCTAGTTCCTGCCACCTGCACTGCTTTGAACTTTCCAGCCCGTATACATTCTGGGATAAGAGATCAACTATTAACACTTTCCTCTGACTTCTTTGCAAGAAATCTGAGCACCTGAAAGCACAAATACACACATTCACACATGTACACAGGAGTATAACAACACTCCTAGAAGGCATCAAGCCTAGCATTCCTCTTCTGACACTGCTCAACGGGGAAGGTCTAAGGAATAACAGGGGAACAGCAAAAGCTTAGACAGTGTATAACTATAAAGCATATATATGTTTAAAAATAAAATCAAACAAAATACTTTCCACAGCATTCCCAAAGTGCAGTTATTTGTGGCTTGGGACTCATGAGTCATAGGTAGCTTGCCATCTCAATACTAATACATATTCAGAAAAGTTTGGTCAGTAAACACCTCTGAAAGGTGTGTTTCGCTGATCCTTGTTCTTATTCTTGTGCAAATAAAAAGAAAATGGGGAGGAAGCAACACAAAAAGAAATTTTTAATCAGGAACTATCTCCAGGATTATGAGAGCTCTTAGAAAACTGAAAATGCTTATTCACCCAAATCAAATACCTATCAATAGCAATATATTTCAAAAAATTCTTCTCTCAATTCTGATAGAAACTAGAATGAATAAAGAATGATTCACTGCCATTATGGGTACAAAACATACTTCTGTTTTCTGCAATTTCTCATCAAATTTGAAAAAGAAAATGAGAGAAGTAGAAAATGGTTCAACAGCTTATACAAGATCAATGATTTTGTACTTCTTACCCAAGTTTTGAAGAACCTGATCTCTTTCAAGCTGAGTGTCTCGAATTTTATGTTGGAGCATCATTAGTTTCTCTTCATACTGTTTTTTCAGTGTTTGCAACCTTCGCTGGCTGTTTTCTAGCTCATCTATCAGTTTCTGCTTAATGGCTATTTCACAGGTGATATTTGCCAAGTCAGCTTGATAATTTTCTAAAACAGAAAGATTTCTGTTAAAGTAAAGCAAGGACCATGTGAATACAGATAATTCTTGCAATCTTAGGGTCACTGTAAATACATATTGTGCATGGGAGGATTCCACACAAATCACAGTGAACTCTGTGTTTGTCAATTTCAAAACCCATACAGGGACACTCAATCAGCTGTCTATTACATGTTTTAGCACCATAAGCAAAAAAATAATTCACAGAACATGCTCTTCACAGAGAATTACACACAGCTGGTTGACAACACACTTTCTTGCCTACCCAGACCTGAGGTTTGACAAATATTATTTGCAAAACTCTACAGAATATTGCACTGACATCACCTTTTTCATCAGAGTCAGAATCTGATTCATCTGAGCTTTCAACAACTTCCATATCATCTTCGTCCTCATCATCTTCCTCTTCTTCATCGTCATGATCACTGACTTCCTGAATTTCCTCCTACAAAACATACAGACATTGAAGCATTCCCACACTTTTCCATGCCTCAATCATTTTTGACTATCACTGTGAAGCTGCAGTATTCACCTAGCACATTCCTAACTTTCTTTCTATAACATTGTAAATATTTAAACAGACAATGAAAAAATAAACCAAACACTTATAAATACTTACTCCCTCCAATTCATTATTCTCTCTCTCTGAAGTGCCTTTTTCATCTCTTTTCTCCTGCTCGTTGTCTGTGTTATCCTCCTTAACACTAGTAGAAGAGGCAGACACAAATTATTCACAAACTGAAATGGCAACTGTTTCCCATCCCCCAAACCAGTAAGGTGTAATTCCAAATAAAGATGAAAAACAAAGTGTAGTTAGAAAAACGTAAGGTGTTGGGCATGGGTAAAACACAACTTCCAAACTTCTGCAGATTATAAAATAATGCCTAATTACTCTTAATAATGGTTTGCAAAGTAATAGTAATGATTAGCACACTGTTCAAGCATACTGCACAACTGGGACAATCAGAAAACACATCTTCATATACTACAGCAGTGCTCATTTTGCATGGAATTTGCAGTGTACCCAGAGTAGCTTTTACAAAACAATAAAAGCATATTGTATGCACAATGTACATTACAGGTATTCCTACACTTTCAAACTATAGCAAAGCCTACTGTACTTAGAATAGTCTTAAAATTTATGTATAAACCTTAAACAATATCCTAATTTATCATAATATAATTTATTCATATCAACTCTTTTGATTAGTTATCTACTTTGACATAAAGGGAATGCTCAAAATAGTCACTGATACAACAATAAAAAGGGTTTACAGCACGGTTTTTTGGTTTTTGTTCTAAACATTTGGTGTATTACCCATTAGGGCAAGTTTTAACATTTTAAGTGCACATTTAAGACATCATATGCAAATATAAAACAAAAAATCAATGGCACTCTGCAAATTGTCACAGATCGGGTATCAGTCCCTCTAGTGCTACACGTACAAAACCCAAAGCTCCAATGGATGGGAAGCTGTGACAGAATAGAGCTAGACACCATAGGGGGTACTAATGAAAAAATGTGGTTAGGACTGCATAACATGGAATCCACCTCAACTAACATCAGCTGCATAAACGTTTGGCAAGTTGTGCTGTCACTGATCAGGCACAGAAACTAGAAATGCACATCTTCCTCCACTGATACCAAGAGGAGCTCAGATTCACAATCAAACTCTTGGGCAAATCCAACAGTCAGCGCAAGTGACAAGAAATATACAGTAGATTCGAGACACTACGATTTGGTAAGTGACACCTTTAAAACAGAGCTCGAATCTAAAAAGTTCCTGTTGAGTAACACAGTGCTGGGTACACGTGATTTTCTGTTGTAGTACTTTTTAATCCGTTCAATGCTAACTGATTCCTTTCTGCCGCACTCATTACCAGTTATGAGCTGACCATGCATAAGGCAGAAGCTTTTGCTTGGACCACCTGAATCCATGCAGCAGCTGGGGATGCTGGAATTTAAAAATCTAACCAGATTTGTACACAAAAAAATGCGTAACACTGTGTCATACAATCTCATTTCCACAGTTTCTCCTCTCCCTTAAACCAGAATATGTTCTATGTTGGTTATTAAGCCTAAAAGACAATGGAACTTAGCTGCAATCCTCATGCAAAATTGAGCAAACCCCCAGTTCCCCTTCCACTCAGTACAGAACTAACCACTACAGAGAACTTGTGTTCTGTCTAAGAAAGGGGAGAGACAGGAAGAAGGAGAGCCAGCAGCTCTCCCAGGTAGAACTGTACTGCTTCATGTGTATGGCACTGGTCTGTGCATTCACATCATCTGCATCAATTCAGTGGGTGGGTTTTTTGGATCAAAGTAGACAGCAGAAAAATAAAAACCTCTTTAGTTTCACTTTTAATCATAATATAGTTCTCTTTTTAGCGCCCTCAGCTTAACTGCTCTCTGTGAATGACTACTCATCTACTGGTTTGGCTGAAACAGAATGGAAGGAATGATCAAGGCTTTCGTCACATGTTTTCAGAAACCAAAGCAGCAGATTTGACTGAGGTGTGATGGTCCAAGACACTTTTGATCTCACATGCCAAAATTATTATTGTCATATACTGCCTGCTAGACATTTCATACTGTATGTTCTACTGCACCTTCCTCCTGCGTTTCATTTCTCTTAGGCCATGCAAGAAAGAAAACAATTAATTCAACAGGAATTCTCAAAGGTGCCACCTCCCCACAACAGCTTGCTCAACAATGTGTAACTCCAGAGTCAACCTCAATTCCACAACAGAGGTTTCTTCCAGTTAAAACACTAGCTGAAAGTGAAAACCCAGGAAAGAATTCTGAAAATTAACTACTCCTGAAGTACCTATGAATCTGCCCAACTTCTTTTCATGTATGACAACCAGTTAATTGAAATGACAGGTAATTAAAAACCTGGGAAATATTCCAACCTTCTTTCTTCTTGACTGCTTTCCTCAAGTTTCTGTAGCCTTCAAAAGCACGAGGTACAGTATTGGAAGGCCAAGCCAATGAAGGACAAACCAGACAGTGAAAAGCGAAAAGTGATAAGAAGGTAAAAAAATGATATATATGAGCTTGCGGAGTTTAAAATGAAATTTTAAAAGATACCATCAAGAGACAACAAGTAGTAAAAAGGCAATATATCCTGGACAGTTGGAAAGTAAACAGAAAACAAAAAGAAGCATGTGTAGGTTAACTAATTTGCCACTGATAACAAGTAAATTCAATTTACACTAAGAAAGAAATTTTAGACAATATATTTAACTTTGAGAATTATTTCTAATAATGGATTAAGAAAATACGTCAATTCTAGAAAAGCTTTCTCCACTTAAAACTGGCTGGTAAAATACTGAAAATTGCAAATACTCCCACTGACCCAAAGTTATATATTCTCAAAAATATAACAGGAAAAAAACCAATGCAGTAGTTTTATATATGCTGATAACATATTGTAATATAAAATAGGAATAAGAAAACTTTAGTATTAATATTCTAAATAACATATTCTGAACATAATTAATACAAAAAATCTTCAAACTGCATTCATGTTTTTGTTTGGGTTTTGTTTCTGTTTTTAAATAAAAGTTAAAAAACTGCAGCTTATTTTTCTGGGATTCAGAAAGTATATGTGAATAATTTCTAGTTATTTTTTAATAAATTAACAAAAAACATGCACCAGAAGCAATGAGATGGAGAAAATGTTAGTATGTCTGCCTGCACTTTTTCATCTTGCATAAATGTGGATTTATCAGTAAAAAAAGTCTGCATGACATATATAAGCATAGAGATGGCTTAAAATTCATCAACTACTGAAATTCCTCATTTCCCATTACGACAAAGTTTCAAGCAAGAGCTTTTGCTGCCTTTTCACCTTGTACTGCCTACCACCTTCCTTTGGTATCAGCTAGGAGCTAGCAAGCTGATCCCCATGTAACTTTAATCACAAATTTAGTTTAATTAAGGTTAGGGGAGTCAAAAGAAAACAGTCAGAAATGGCTACCAGGTATGTAACGCTGACTAACAACTGAAAGGAATGTGCAGGATTTGCTCAGGGGCTTCTAGGGCGTAAGTCACATTAAGTCCCACTGTGGGATACTCCAATCAGTAGGCAAAATATTACTGCTGTGTAAACTGTTTCCAATAAACTTTATGACAGGTGCTTATTAAGGCTACAGATATTTAACACTACATACCTGCTGCTCATTCAGAACCTTGCTCTTAGACCTTCAGGCTACCTCACAACTATTTAAATAAGTTGTATGTATTTAAAATTATGCACGTTTTGTCATACTGACCCATACCCAGGAAACAAAAGACCAAGAAAGGCAGCAGATGGGGCAGAACTAGTAGCTAGGCTTACCAATACCATTTAAATAGAAACATGCTAGTTAGACAACTTTAAAAGAATGGCAACACTAAAAAGAAATAGTAGAGTAAATGTAACTAAATGCCTGTAGAAGACAGAATTACAACAAAGAAGCCTCATCAAACTGCATGGCAAAGTGCATTACATTAACGTACACACCACCAATTCCTGAAATTTAAACAGAATAAAAATTCACAGTGGTATAACCTTAACACAGACTTTTCACTAATTGGATAGAAGCACTCTGCAGATAGCAAGAATGACAATGTACAATCCCGCAAATTCTAACATTTCTTAGCATCTAAGGAATTTTCCTCCCAACACATGCACCTCAGAAATTTCTAAGTATTTATTACAAAGCAGTCTGCAGATAGGCCAGTAGATAGATTCAAACCTTAGCAGCACTTTGAAGAGTATGACCCCATTTTATAGAATACAAGGCCCACTTTAAGATGAAGCCATCAAGAGGCCTCTTCCAACTTTAATTTTTCTACAGCTCTCAAATTTTATAATGCTAGGATTCAAAACTGATCTCAAAAATAATTTATGGTAAGTAGTCCCTACTTTCGGACCAGACTACTTGGCCATCCCATCACAATATTATTTTCTTGGTGTGAGAAAGTATGACTGGCTTTCAAAAAAAACAAAACAGAACAAAAACAAACCACAAAAACACAACCTAACAACTGAGGCTCTATCTAAGCATGTAGCTAAATGCCTGCTTGATTTTAAAATGCGTTAAAAAAACCACAAAATCAAGTCTCTTTGTTCCTGCATTTACAGTTAAAGGACATACTGAAGTGCTTGGCTGAAAAGAGGACAGAACATTCTGCTGATTTTATTTAATACTTCCATCTTCCCCTCAAGTTCCTACAAAAATGAGACAAAATCTATCAAAATCCCCATAAAAGTATAAGAGCTTTATGAAAAATGATATGCAAAGAATCTAGTTGCACTTAAAATAACTGTTCTCTAAAAGCATCAGATATTTGTGTGGTGAACAGATTTATAGATATAGGACCTAAAATTAAAGATGTGACTGATCCTCATCTACTTTATAATTTGATTATTTCAAGCTTAAACTGTTATAGCTTTACTCGGAACTTGTAGAAGTCTGAAGGACCATTATTAAAAAGAGTAACAGATTAGAAGCATGGAAAATTTCAACTAAAACTGAGAGATTTCTAATGGACGCAAAGTCTCTGGATATACAAAGCCTTGCTGTGCTAACTGCTATCTAAACAGGCATTTATGTCAATGTCTATGAGGATTTTAGTAGATGAGAAGTTGGACAGCAAAAAAACCAGCAAAGCATGATGTTGCAGAGAATTAGGAAACCTCAAATTAAAAAGACATTCATAGAAGCAAAAGATAAAGCAAAAGAAGCCATTTCAACAGCTACTAAAGAATCCCCAGCTATTCAGAATATCTTTTCTTCAGAAAGCTGTTTCAGTTTTGACACAGAGTTAAAAGAAATTTTATAATTTTTTCAAACTTCCGTTAACTTTCAGATGCATTTTAGAAGAAATTTTTAAAAACATCAAAATTTAGAGAGAGCACCTGTGCTTTTATCATTGTGCATAATTACATAGAAAAGTTCATTAGAAAGGAGACTCTCATTCTACAAATACTGCACCACTTCACTGGAAGAAAAGATGCAAAAGAAAAACTGTAACTTCAACATGTAAAAGGGTTTGAAAGAACAGCAGTTTAGGGTCCAAACCCACACAAAAAGCCTTTTTAAGTCTCAGTAATTTAAAAACTAGGCCTTTTTACTAAGAAAGAAAACAAATAACATTATAATTCATACACCACCTCTTTTTCTTTTTCCTTTCTTTTTTTTTCAGTTTTTCTAGATCTTTCTTGGCTATATCTAGAATTTCCATTGTCTCTTTCTCTGAGGAAAGCATAGAAGCAGAAAATGCTGATGGTCCACCAAAGTACGTGGCTCTCGATGAGGCTCTTGACAAGTTGCGCCGAAGATTTTCATTTACTGCTTCACTTTCTAATAATTTTGCTCTTAATAAAAGACAAAACAAGGAAGAATTGTAGACCATTAATTACAACTATTGCCAGTACACAAGGTGTACACTCTTTTGTCCCTGTAACTTCAATGCATTACATTCTGTCTAAAAAGAAACTACAAACCAAGGTGAAGTCTAAAAAAATACAATGTAGTAAATTCCTTTAAAATACCATTTTACACAATGGTTATATATGTTGTACATTTATCATATAACCTTGACAGAATACATGAAAATATGTCTGTATGAACATACACACAGACATATATATATACAGATACAAACATACTTTATGACTATAGATAGTATATGAAAGCTACACAAAAGTTCTAATATAAATTGAGGATAGGCCAGATAATTTTTTGCATGGTATATGTCCAAGACATAGGTAAATAAAAATATCTAAAATATTCAAGAGTTTTTGCATTTTAAAAGGAAGTATTTTTTTTTAAAACTGTTTTTTAAACAAGTAATTTCTCAGTGCTATCATTTTTATACAAGGTTATAAAGTTACAAAAGAATCATTCTAAGTTTTACTGTCCTTGTGCAACAATATTAAGTTATCACCATAATTTAGGTATCATGTTACTCTCATTTCTATTGTCAGTTTGATCTCTAACATTTTACATTTTTGTGTCCAAGAGCAACACCAGATGGTCTTAGAAGCTGAAGGACCACTCTCCTAAAGTAATTCCCACAGGAAAACAGCTGAAGTATTGCTAACACTTCTATTTTTTTTTAAATAAAAATTGTCCAAATACATATAATGCAAATACCTGAGATCTTCAATTTCCTTGATATAGTTATGAATCATGTTGCTAATTTCTTCATTTCCTTCCCCTTTGAAGGACAGAGAGAAAAGGGGAATGAGGGAAGAGAAAGATTAAGGGCAGTAACAGTATGAATATCTGAATGTAGCTACTAGGCACAAGGTACCAGCAAAGGGAAACAGTCACATGGGCTACACATGTAAACCTTAACTTATTCGTAAAACAGCTTTCCTTCTTAAACTGAATTAAATTTTTTGTTCCTCTCTCATGTGATCACCATATGACTACCAGTAACTTGTTTTCCATATTAGTACATTTTAACAATGCTTTAATCAAAATTACTCATCTGGTTTAATCTGGAGTCAAATTTACTCAGTCTGGTTGTTAAACCACTACAGGGGCTAAGCATACAAATAATTCCTACACAAAAATATTTTTTCATAGTTCCTGTTGTTCACATTTCTAAATGGATGGTCAAATCAGGGTACCAAACTATTTCTATTATTAAAAAAAGACTCTAGTAACAGAAGAAATAATCACATGGGGGCCTATCCCTGCCAAAGGAGGTCCTACAGTGCTAATAAAAAAGGCATCATTTCATTTCAAGGGATCAATAAAGCAAGAACACATAATTAATTTAAGTTCATGAACTTATGCACAGTCACAGCATACCTGTCCTGGCTAGCACTTGGTTGGCCTGATCACTCATAAGCTGCGTTATTCTGGCTCTAAGAGCATCGATAGTCTCTTGCATTGCTTTAATTCTAACACGTAGGTTGTTGTTTTCTGTTTGCAGCATTGCATTCTCATGGAACATGTCATTGATGCTTTCAACGCCTTCTTCATCTATAATCCTTTTACCCTTCAAGAAAGGAAAAATATTTTATTAGTCAATAACTAACAATTAGTTACATTTTGTTAGTCAAGGCTGACCTACACTTAAAAAGAATTCTAGCTTAGTAAATGCAATCCACAGATGACTTAGAATTCCAAGCACACACTTGTAGCATAGGATAATCCCTCAAAAAGTTTAAAACAATGGTAAAGGGATTTTCAAAAGACTGAGGTCTGGGCCAACACCTTAGCATCTGGGTTTTGTGTAACTTTAGTCTGAAATACAACTTCTTGAAGAGCTTAAAAAATGAGAAGATAACTCTTTATCAAATCAGAATACTACCTCAAGAAGAGCAAAAGATGATCCTGTTTGGTAACGACCTTTATTGCTGAAAATATTGAATAAACTTCAGGAAGAAACAGGCATGAGTATTTGCCTTATATACTTGAGACTGGATTTTTAAAACAAACTGTTTTAGCCATCTAGGAAGTTTTCAAAAGCAATACACAGTAACTGTACACATTCACTTATGCACCAATCTAAGTTGTGGTTTGGTCATTTTTCATTTGGAAGTGACTTTCTCATTGCCTTTCAAAAAGCAAATAGCACACATCATCAGTAAATATCGCTGACATCTCTTTTCTTTGGGGATACAATCTATGTTTTCTAAAAACATCTGGTAATCACTGAAATTAACTGCTGTTTAAAAGCAACAGGGTTGCTTTTCCAATGTTTTTAGTGTATGAAGTGGAAATAGTCAACAGGAAAAAACAAAAACCCTGTGGAATTATAAGCATTTTAAAGCAGAAGAAATCCTAAGAGGATAAACTCACAGTTTTGTATTCCATGAGTTCCATCTGTAGCCGTGCAATCTCACTGCGCAAAGCATTTATTTGTTGACTGGCCCTATCCTGATTAACCATCACCTTGTTCTTGATGTTCCGTGCCCGGTTGGCGTACTTTAATGTGTTCAAAGTTTCCATGAAGTCTCGATCTGAAGGGCTCACACATGCTATCATGAGCGTTTGACTGGAAGGCAGAAACACAGGTCAGCATTACACACCAAGGAGAAAAAGGGCAGAGAGAAGCTAACAGGTCCTCAGGCAGAAGGGGAAACAAGAACAGCAACTTTACAGTATTTGTGAAAATATTTCTGCATGTAGCTCACTCCAAACCGTGAACCACAAAGGTCAGCAGGTGCTACAGGTGCTATGTCTTGTATCTCCCTAGCATAGAGTAGGAGATGCTAGATCATTACTTGTTCTACACATGAAATTGTAAAAGCAATTCATGGGTGTTTCTAGAAACGTTTCTCAAATTCCATTCAGTTTGCCTAATCATACATAAACTGAGATTAAGGAATTTATAGTCAACCTAAATTCCTGGACAGTGATTTGGACCATGCAGCTGTCAGGACTGTCTACTGTAATTCCTGAGTTGCTTACCTGCTTCATCTGAAAGATGCCCCAATGCTCATCTTACCTGTCCATACATGTCTAATGTGCCTGTTCTCTACCTCAAGTTTTGAGCTGGCTGAATTCTCCACTGCAAGTTATCTCCTGTTCTCCAAGAGAAGCCCAAACTAGGACTTACCCTTAGCATTCTATGTCTATAACTATTTGTACCACATTTCATAACATCATCGCTTAGAGCAACTTTCTGCAACAAAAAGCAGCAGGACCTGAGCTCTTGGCCCAAGAGGCCTATGAACAACCATCCTGCTTTCAGTGTCCTACAACATCCCCTAACCATCCCATCATGGGATATTATTGCAGGATGAGAACACATTCCATGCTTCAAATGAAAGATCAAGCAACAGACCAGCAGGAACCAGTAGGACAAATGCAGAAAAAAAACCAACACAATTTTCACTTTAACCAAGTGCTTCCATCATTCAACAGGTTCCTTCCCTCAGTCCCTGGAGCATACTCATTTCATGTCAGGTAAGAACAGACCTAGAAGGTCTGTAAGAACAGAATTCCAGCTGCAGATCACTCTGAAGGTGCATACATTGCCTAAATTCTCAACAGAAAGTGCAAAACACCTGCATTTGATGGACTGAGTACACTGCTGCAAGTTTTAAAGAAATTTGCTTCTCCATTGTATTTCACAACTTGGATAGTTACATTAGGAAGAGTGAACTGTCTCTGGGACAAAGGAGCATTATCTGCATCAGGCAGCCTGGATTCTGATCCTCACTTTCCATAATTTCAGACTGAAACAAATAAATGCCTGCAACACTCTGTGAGGCAAACAATTACATTCACTATACACACTGGGAAACTAAGCTAGAAAGAGTAACTAGCCTGGGGCTACAAAAAAATTCACTTTCAGCAACTCTTCCTCAGTTCTCACCCATATCTTTGTGTCAGTTCTCCAAACTCTTTTAGTCCTCAAGACAAGGCCATGCAAGATTAGGAACAAATTTTTTAATTCTGACATCAAGAATGCACTTACTTTTCTAAATCTCAGTGGACTGGTTCTGCCTTGTGTTCATCTTGAAAACTGAACAACTTGAACTCCAGTTTCCTATCTGAATTGTAAAATGGACTAGGGTTTTTTGACATTGTTCTACTTCCTTTATGTCACCATTTCTTTAAATTGCTCCCCCTGCTCCTGAACTTAGGAAGGTTTTCATTTTTCATATTATACATTATAACATTCCTTTTAAAACACCAATGCCCCATATTTTTATTTGAATAATTCAAGAAACATTAATATTTAAATGCTGCTTCAGAACTGTTACAGCATTATACTTAAAATAAGGATTATTGTGAGAATAGCACAGCAATATAATGTTTTCATCACTGTTAACTCAGTATTTACTACAACCTAATCCAAATCATTACTAGAAAATTTCTGTAAGTATTTGTTAAGAGAGAAACAATAATGTAGATGGTTATACCTAGGGTGGAAGTTGGAAGGCTACAGAACAGGCATAAAGAAATCTAAATCTGATTCTCCAGAGCAAAAAATGCCTATTTGTCAAAATTTAGCTTTTCCACACATTTTTATGACCAAAGCCAAGACAAGAAACCATTAAAAATGTGAGAGTTATATTATATAAAAGTATATATATGCTAAAAAAACTCCTTAACAGCAAAGCGCTGATTTGAGATGTCTCAGCATGTATGTCACATACAAAAAAACTGGGGGGAAGGAAGGCATCTACACAATTCTCATCAACCAGAAAAAAGACAGAAAGAATACATACAAGTATCATTAACATTCCGGGGCAGCATTTGCTATCTGTACATTTGTGCTGGTTTTGGCTAGGATATAGGTAATTTTCTTCACAGCAGCTGGTTTGGATTTGTGTTGGAAACACCTACTCTGGGTCCCTAATGCAGATATGCTTGAGTTGCTGCTGAGCAGAGCTTTCACAGAGTCAGGACCTTTTCTGCTCCTCAGCCCACTCCAACAGTGGGTGCAGAAGGGGTTGGGAGGCGACTCAGCCAGGACAGCTGAGCCCAACTGACCCAAGGGATATTCCATCCCATAGGAATCGTGCTCAGCATATGAAGCTGGGGCAATGAGGAGAAACAGGGGATATTCAGAGTAACAGCATTTGTCTTCCCAAGTAAGGCACTGTAAGGCATGATGGAGCCCTGCTTTCCTGGGAATGGCTGAACACCTGCCAGCCCATGGGAATGAAGTGAATGATTTCCCTTGCTTTGCTTGCATATGCGACTTCTACTTTAGCTAACAAGGTGTCCTTATGTCAAACCCTGACTTTTCTCCCGTGTACCCTTGTGATTCTCTCCCGGGGGCAGGGAGGGAGTGTCTGCGCGGGGCTCGGCTGCCCGCCCATCGCACACTAAATAAACTCCTGACTGCTCCTGAAGAACACAGGGGGGAGCCGCGGAGCTGTGAGACGCGAAAATATTTTAGAGTCAAAGCAGCATTTCTACAAAAGGCTGATATTAGAAGAGTTTGAAAAAACATTCTCACTAGCTGGTGTATTTGATAAAAAATTTAATGAAGTGCTTTTTGCATTTATTTACAGAAAGAGCTTAGCAGAGCTATGCTGTTTGATTTCTGCAGATTTGTTTGTAATTCTGGAGTTTCTTCTTCCCTTTTGCACTTTTGATAGGTTCTAGCCCTTATTTTACTTCGTTTTTTTGGCTCTCACAATGCAGTGCTTCGTCTTGTTACTAAGGTTATCTCTCTGAAGAGCACAGTAACAGTGTGGAGAATTTTTTTGAGAATTCTCCACAGCAGAGTTGGAGAATTTTCTTCCACTTTTCCCTACTCCTTTGTGTAAAAACTTCCTACTCTCCTAAACATAGGAGCCAGGCATATTGGATCACATAAAAGAACAAGAGTACTATCTTACTAAAATATACTCACTTGTGGTCCCTCTAATATTTGTACATGTTAGCATTACAAATACAAAATCTGTATTATTTTAATAAATTTGTTAATGTTTCCTTATATAAAGCCTTCAGAGGTCAAAGCTTTCCTTCGCTGTATGTGCAGAATGTATACAAATGGATTCATACAAACAACCCTGGTGAAAGACTACTTTGTTTTTATTAGGCTGCAATCCAACATCAGGTAACTGAACAGATGCATCATAGGCTGAGACATATAATCTCTAAAAAGATGGAAGTGACTGTGGTAAACTGACTCCAAGCTCCTGTGCACAGCAGTCAGAGCAAACAATTCACTGACATTTAAAAAACAAAGCAATGATAACAAAAAAAAAACCAACCTTTAAAGGAGAAACTCATTGCAGCTTTAAAATATGCTGTAAACAAAACGTACCATTTGTACTATCTACAGATATTTTAATGGGAAGAACTTGCCTGAAAATGGTAACTTCTAAGTAACCTGAAGCTCCATGTCTAGTAAAATAACAATAGCATTGAAAAGAACAATGCAAAAACCCTCTTTAAAATCTTTCCCTTCCATTGACAGCATTATTTGCATGACAATTTATTTCCAGAATCTTCCTGCAACAAGACTTTTGTCATTTAATGTTCATTTTACTTTCTGCAGATTATGTTCTCATTTGTGCTTATTCATAACGAACTACATAAAATGTTCCAATTTTCATACCTGTTTCCCCCAAGAGAGTCTTGAAGTAGCCTTGTAAGCTTTGAATCTCTGTATGGTACATGAGTTGCCTTCTTACTTTTATCTCCCAGTGCACTTATTACATTGCCAAGTGCCAGCTATAAAACAACAAATCAAGTAACACACAAGTCAGAATCAGCTCCTGTGTAGTTTTATTTTAAAACACCTATAAACTGGAGTCAGCATATTGTGAGAAAATTAATATACTCATAACAGTTAGCATTAAAATATTTCTGAAGATTTCTGTATTTCACATGTAGAAGTTTTTGTGTTATCAACAGTGCATCGGATGACTTACAGTCTGGTACTAGAAATGCCAAAGTGCTTAGCACAATTCATATGCATTATTAGTATCTCATGTCAGTCACAAACTAAAGTTGGTCCTACTTAATCTAACAAACATTTGCTTTGGATGATAATTAAAGTTGATCTCTACCTCTAACAGTACCTATAATTTCTTTAAAATTAATCTTATCAATCTGTTTTATGCTACATTTAGAATAAAATATGGAGCATTTACATGAAGAAAAATACCCCAGAATTTAGTACCTCTACAGTTATAAAGCAAAAAATGTCTGATAATGATTTGCGCATTTCAGACTTGAAATTAAAGTCTAGTAGTCCATGACTATCCTGTTTCATTACGAAAATGGTCTAATGCATGTTTATAAACAATCAAACATTCGGCTGTGAAATTATTTTTATGTGGAACTGCACATACTTCAGTCAAACCGAAGGATTTTGCTTTAGGTGGCGCCCTGCACTGCAAGTTCTTGCTTTGGAAATGGTGCAGCTGCCAGCAGCACATGAAAAACTGCACACACCCTGCTTGCTTTGAAGGATTCAAAGCACTTTCAATCTGTTCCACCAAACTGAGGGCTAGACTTCACTGTAAATAAAAGTTTTGTGATATTATATTAGTTACATCACACTGATTTTCACCTTCATGCACTTTATGTGCTCTTTGTTAAGGACACAACTATGTCATCTAGATCCCCCAAATCCTGCTGGCTTTGTGCTTATGTCAGTGATGAAACTGAACTGAATATTCTTTCTCTTCCATGTAATACAACCAGAAGAACTACAGAAAATAACCAGTGTCATGATGGAAGAGGATAATTGAGAAAATTCTAATTGAACAATACCCCAGAAAACTGGTACTGCACAATAGCCCAGAAAAAACGAGACACGTTTTCACACATACAGACATGTATTTCTGCGTCTTTTTTAAAAGCGTTGCATAGAGCCTCCACATAGCCATGGTGCACAAAACAAAGACATGAAACTACAATCTCCACTGATAATCACCAGCTCTACTTTTCAGTGCAGTTCAGCATTAACAAAAACATTAAATACAGTTAATTTTAAAATTATTTAATACAGTTAATTTTAAAAAAGCCAGTACACAGACAAAAAAAGTTAAGCTATAAGCTATAAATTTCATTTTTAAGTGTTTTTCCTGGGTTTGTTTTACATTATATTGTATAGTTGTATAGTCTTACTAGTCCACAGTTGATGGAAATGCCTTCTTTTGCCCTTTCTCCTGTAGCTCCTGTTCGCTTTAACCTCTCAGATCCCGCCAGATCAACAAAATGAAACTTGGCAGTAAGAGTTTCATATTCATTCATCTCAGAAGATTCAGATATTATCCTGTTATCAGTGGCATTATCCTGCAGCAAAGAAGAACGAACCCACAAGGCTTGGTGAGATCTTTCACATTAACATTTGCAAAGTTCAATCAACAATTATTTACAAAACTACCTCTTTACTATGACCATCTCCTTATTCTTTCTTTTATAACAACAGTATTTTGAAACATACTATCTCCATTTCAATCATATGATACTAACATGTTATTCTTGAAGACCTAGTTTTAGATGCGTGTGATTACAAATTAAGTACAAGCTACTATTGCTTCTTGATGAAGAAATGAGGGGAAACATCTATTAAAATATATAAGTATCCAGCAAGGTGAGCAACAAATTTGTATCTCTCCTAAAATGCACTCTTGAATTGATTGTCAAAGGAAACTGATTTAAAAAAAGAAAACTTCAATTACATAATTACCCCACAAAATCACCAGAACCTGCCAAATAACTGAAAGATGTTTTGATTTTATATCTCTCTAAACCCCATCACCAGCCTCCCTGTGGGATGATTCTTCAACTTACATTAGGAATTATTGTTGGAAACCATTTCTCCTAGCAGTCAGTATTCCACTAGCGCTTCTGACTTCCCCAGAAAGTAAGAACAGTAGAGGGAACAAGGGAAAATGAAGAGGTTCCTTTCTCCCTTCCACCTTCCTCCCCCAGGTAATGACTGGCACTTGCTGCAAGCCTCTATGAGTGCAGGGAGTCTGCCCAGGAACACACTGCACTGGGGCAGGTACCACAGCCTCAGCCTCTTTCCACTTCACATCCCAAAGCACAGCAGGAAAATTATCCTTTTTCATTAGACAATCCCAATCTTTTTTACTGTCAATTAGTTTAGTTCTACCATTCACTGTAGACTTTTATTTTACTATGAGTGTAGTAAGATTTATTGTCAGGAAAGTAACACAATGAGAAAAATCCTTAAATCACTCACTTCTTGACCTTACTGGTAAGGCACCCATTGCAGGGCAATTTCTACTAACTTGGCATGGTGTCAGATAATAGGCATATATTGAGTGTATGCTGGATTCATAACAAACTTTCACAGCCCAAACTACAAGCTTGATTAGGAATTTCTAATCACATTAAGCATAGAAAACCCAGAATAACCTTAAAATCAAAAAAAAAAAAAACCAACCAAACAAACCCAAACCTAATCAAAAAGCCAATCACAGACCCTCAGGTATTCTGTGGTGACCTTTATGTGCTTGGCCAGCCAGCCTACAGCTCCCTTTGCTACTGCAAGGGGTAATGCAGGTCTCTGCAGACCAAACCATTCTCATGGTAGTTAAATATTTCATGCATCCTTTTGTGGCAGCAACAGAAGAGAATGGGAACTGTGCCACTTCCACAACACCAGGAATCATTATTTCTGTTATTTTGATATTTACACTCTGGGGACCACACTCTCATTTGCATCCTTTCACTCTCCCTCATTTAGCAAGTGAAATGTACATCCAGAAACTTCCCAGAAGCATGGCTGGTGTGAAGAGAGCCCCAGGAGCATGTCTGTGCACTGCAGCCCTGGCTGCCTGCCAGCCCTGGGCACGGGCGACTGCGCAGAGGGGACATGGCCAAGGCTGTCATCCGAGAAGGAGAAACTGTGTTGCCCTAGTAACAAAGGTCTCCCAAAACTGTTGTCTACAGAAACTTGAGCTACATCTCTCCTGGCCACCCAATAATAGCTTGTATTAATTTAGATTCCAGGAGCGTTCAGAGGACAGTGTCAGGTCTATCCTCTACTCTCCTAAACAACACAGGGAAAGAATAGGGTGTTGCCTTAAAAAATTAAGGATTTAGAAATTCCCAACTCCACAGTCAGATTATCTTGTGCATATCTCCCAAGAAAAGCAGAAACAAAACAGTTTGACATAAGGGAGAAGATGTCCACCTCTTCCTCTAACACAAGCCTCTGTAAAAACACAGGCAGAGCCAGGCAACAGTCCCCTGGGGCAGCTCAGCTGGCAGGGAAGGCTGCAAGTGCACCAGCACAGGGGGACTGCTGCGCCAACAGCCTGCAGGAAACAGGCACCCACATGACTTCTCACTCTCCAGTAGACAGCTTGCAACAAAAATTTCCAAGCAGACAGTGTCACCACGCAGTGACTGAAGGGCCCTGTGTGGGCTTGGAGTGTGATGCCAATCCCTCCCAAGTGAAGACAACTGACCACACCACCAAATCCACAGTTTCAGCATGGAAAGCAGAAAGGAGTGCTTTTAGCAGGTGTATAAAGCAGTTCTACATACCACAAAGGACCAGGAAGGAACACTCATTTTGCCTGTAAATTATTATTTGTAGTATTAAAAAATAAAAGCAACCCCCCAAAAAGCACTGCAAATTCAATTCACTGTTCCACGTACTTAAAAATGTGATAACTATGGGTCAGATGCTAGCCAGATAGTATTTAATATTTAAAAATTACATGCAAAAGACCTTTAAAATATTCAAGTTAAGTCCCTCTGAAGGTACTGTAGTTTTCAGAAATGTGGATTTCTTCAGTACTCTCCCCTATACAAGATACACCCAAACAGCAACTAACAGCTGAACAGTCACACGCAGAATATTCTACAGAACAGCTCTATGTTCATTCATAGTTTGAAAAATACCTGCACCCCAAATATATAGCTATTTAAAATATATACACTGAGCCTCAGAATTTAATGCTTTTCTACTTGCACTTGATTGGATATCAACAATTAATCTGAAATATCCAAGCAGTTTCAGTTAGCTGACTGCAAGTTTAAACCCACTAACTGCTAAGACACTTAAATGTGCTTTCCCAATTAAAGACAAATTATATTTTAACTTTCTCATTTGTCTATGTCGCAACAAAATACTGAAGAAAACAGTAGAGGAGAATAGGTAGGTTCCTGTAAGAGTGCAATTTATGGTTGCCTCTGGCTAGAGGATGGTTACATATGCACAGATTAAATCAAATTATTATAATGCTTCGCAAATTCATCAAGCATTATGATGACTACAGCATCCTTACTAAGTGCAATTCAAATAGCAGTGGCTGCCAAAACTATCCCCATTCTGAAAAACGGCTACTAAAGAGAAGTTTACCAACAGCAAAAATACGTACAGCGTTAAATGCAGGGCAGACTCTGGTCTGACACAAGTGTATGGTGAAGATAGCGTGTGACCGTGAGCTCTGAACGTTCATCTGAGTGCTGGCAGTGGTTCGAGACAAAGCTCCCAGCTTCAAGCACTGCATCATCTAGAAAACAGGCAAGACGTACATTGCATCTCTTGCTGGTTAAAGGAAAAATGTTCCTATAACACTTGCTGTTTTGGATATATGACTAAAATTTCTCTCTTTGCTATGCATTCAGTTCCTATATGGAAAAAAAAAAAAAGGACAAAGATCCTTAAATAAGCAAACTAAAAGTTTGCTTTTTGTGATTTTTTGTGATTTCTGAAATTTTTTTCAGAATTCACAGAAAATTTTTCAGAAATTTTTCATAATTTCTGAATTTTTTGTGATTTCTGAAAAATACTTAAATCTTCGTATTCCTCTCTTTACTGTACCCTAGTAGTAACATAGTTATCTTCATTCACTTGTACAAAAAAAAAAAGTACAAATTTGTAATGTATTTGTATTTTCAGTGTATGTGACCAGCAGTTTATTTCACATCAGCCAAATGCAAAGCTTTCCTCTCAAAGAAAAAAATAACATATATAAGATTTGGGAGATCAGATTTACAAATATGTCAAAATTCTCCCAGCAGAACTATATTATGAACAAAAGCCTGTAGCTTTAAATGAAAGCGATATGCACTTAGTATCAAATATATCACATTTAAGGCTACAAAGAACTAAGAAAATAAAAATTTTAGTTAGCTTTTACACTTAAATTGCCCAGGACCCAGATATTAGCTAGCATGACCTGTATTTTTAACCATTCATCAAACTATAGAGACATTTTCAGAATCTACTTGGCATGTTACAGTGTAATTTGTTTCCAGTTATCACCTCAGATTCTCCATTCACAGTTCGGGTTGTAACGCCCACTGTATAAATTCCTCCTGCTGAATCTTCATGTATTTTAATATTTGATTTTTTATTCTTCGCATCAATATCACGTGTGGTATCAAACAGATCAAGAATTTCTTCATTGTAAAGCTGAGGAGAAGAAAAAGACAAAAACCATATCATTTTCAGAATGAATTCCTCCAATGATTAACAAATCTGTGCATGGCACATACCAAAAGTTGTAAAAATCCAAATGTCTCAGCTCCCAAAAGATGTGAAATGTCCAAACTTACAAGGACAACAGGAGACAGAGCAGCTGCAAACTAAGTGACCTGCACAACTTCCTATTATGCCACCCAAAGATGCAGTAACTTCCTTCACATTGCCAGATCTGAGAGAAAATTCTTTGGTGGGACCAGGGAAGAAGAGGAATTTGGTGCCAGCAGAACAAGAGTGGTTTCTGTGGCAGGCACCTGCTGTCTTCAGATTTAACCTTGGGCTTTTCTTTTGTGGATTCAGTTGGCTGCACCCTGCTCCAAACACTTCCATCCAACTCACTCCACTTGCTCTCCCTGCCATTGCAACTTTCCTCATCTCCTCTCTCACACCTTCATATTTCTATGGCTCTCATTTAGATAAATTCTTCCTGGGCAGGAGGGAATTTGACATATAATAATAGTTTTTGTGCAAGCTGCTTCTTAAAGACAACAAGCATCAGCCCAAAATTACTATGGCATGGCTTCTTGAGCAGGGCTTTTGTACTCCATAATAATGTTCTGAACTTTATGCAGTGTTTAGATTGAATTGAAGATATCAGGGGAAAAAAACAGACAACCCACCCAGAAAAAAACACTATGCCACTGAATTTCCTGACTCAAGTCTCTGCCTGTGTACCCTGGAACATATCAAGTGTCTCTAATTTAGTTATACTAATTCATGTCAGCAAAGCTCAGCCCAGACTAATTCAATTCCTGATCAAAATCCCTAGGTAACAGTCAAAGAACCACTACAACAGATCTGTATTCACACAAAGTGCTTTCTCATAGTACTGAAAGTAAGTGACTTTCTCCTCTCAAAGGCAAAAAAAGTCATCCATGAGAAGAAAAAGCTCAGCATTTGTGAATGTGATGCTTTTAATCCTTTACATATTTAAAAAGGAATTATATTTAATTATTAGGCATAGATATTCTATGTAGGAATCTTCTTAACTAATGTTTTACATTCACAAATTCAAACAAACTGATGCCACAATTTAGAGCAGATCCTGATACTGCAGCTGCAATTGGATGGGACTGCATATGCCTGTCTTTTGAAAAAGCAGGAAAGCTAGGAGTTAAGGGAGGCAGACTGCAGCCAACTAAAGAAAGGCAAGAAAGTAGCAAACAGAAGTCACTGTTCCCAACAGTTATCCAGCTGTAAGACTTCAAAGTTATTCCAAAAATACAATCTTGCTTCAACTTGCTCAATGACTAAATTATTGTTTATGCAATCCAGCTCTAATTGTAGACAGGATGGGAGGAAGAGGATACTTTTTGACACAAGAATAGTGTATAATATCAAACTAATCAGAAAAAGCTCCTTCTGGGAAAGCCTCAGTAAAAGCAAAAAAATCTACCAACTAAAATGACTTTTTTTTAAGGGAGAAATTATCATATACATCATTTAACCTTTCTCTAAATAGATAAACAGACAGGTTTCAGTACGTACAGTTCAGCTGAAATACATTGCAATGGCTGCAATTCTTCATACCATTCTCATTGTAACATTTAATCACTGCCCTGTATTTTGGGACTCAGTCATATTTGCAATGTTATGTCAAAAAACACAATAAAGTTAGAAACCACACTGGTTACTGCTCCTTATGCTACTCATGTTGCAGCTGCCTAAGCAAAGCTGCAGCTCCCTGGTGCACAGAGTAGAGCATTCCCACAGCATATGCTCAAGCCAGCTCTCTCTAGGCAAATATTAGCCAGAGCAACAAAAGGTTCTGCATAAGGGTAGCAACGACAAACCCAGACTGATACAAAACTAATGCCAGCTTGTTAATGACTAAAGGAGTTAGTTTACTTCAGCAGTAATAAAACCAACAGCTTTTCTCATGGAAAATATTGAAGTGGGGGTTTCTACCCCCAAAGCAGATAAAGTTGTACATACTGAAGTAAGCAAAACAAATTTACACCTGTTCTTCCTAAAATTGATTCTGCCTCTCTGTGTGCCTAAGTATCAGATTTTGCAGGTTGGTAGTAAATGTAAATACGTTCCACCTAAATCAATCAATTTAAAGAGCAGTTCCACAGTCAGGAGACACAGTATAAACCTGCAAGGCATAAAGCAACAGCTGCTGCAGGTCAGAAAGATCACAGATGTTATGGCCCCTTTACCAGTAACTACGTCTACCAGAAAATACAAAGGGAGCAGTTTTGCCACAGTATTGACCAGGTGTTTTTTCTCTGGGTCTAAGAAAGAAAGGAACAGTGACACTGAAGCCCAATGCTAAACCAGTGTGAATTGCAGAAAAAAGTATTTTCGTGCTAGGTTTCTTCATTGGTGAAAGAAAGTCTTCTGAACAGATTTTGAAAGCTAAAGAAATCTATAGCAAAGTGACAAAAGCAAGCAAAGCATGGTCACTACTCAAAGCCACAAAGTACAGTTAGGGAGGTCTTTACAATTTCTTAAGTTTCGTCAAGAATTACCAACAGGCAAGAGCAACAGGCCTTACAGAAAGGGATAAATGATGACAAACAAATATTTCTACTTCAAAATAACACTATGAAAGGAAGTAGTAAAATAATTGAAAAAAGATAAAAAGACTTTTTCATAAATTGAAGAGCTGAAGCAAATCCTGTAAATTTTCCTTTTGAAATCTTGTATATTAATTCAAAATATCTTGGGAGAAAAGAAAATTTAAAAGAAACAACCAAAAAAAATATTTAATTTGTTTTCTAAAAAAAACCAACCAAACAAACAAACAAAAAAAAACCTACCAAAAAACCCACATGAAGTTACACCCACAAATGTGTACTTTAGGATCTTTTTTACCTCTAAAAACTGTGCATTCACTTTAAAATCAGGAGGTGGAAGTCCTTGCTTAATAGCACCTTGTTTTTTGTCTTCAATACATCTGAAAAGGTGCTTAACAGCACGTGATATAATGCCTTGTTCCTCTTCTGTTATGTTGACATCAAATCCAGTGCCCATGGTGTATGTTTTGCCAGCACCTGTCTAATTTGAAAAAGTAGTAGTCACTAGAACATGTTAATAGTACCAAATCATCACAGAAATACAGTTTGTGAACACTAGTGTTCACATCAACTTGCCATCTTTACAATATTAACACACACAACAACAGGTCACTTTGAAAAACGGATAAACAGCAGAATTTGGACAAACTCTACTGTTTATCCAGAGATCACATAAAGAAGGCAGAGAGCAGTTCAATCTTTCATAACCCTTCCCCTAGAAACTCTCCCCACCCAGCTCACATCAGCCTTGAGCTATCCCCTCTAGGCCAAAAGATGAATTAATGTTTCCAACCAAGGCTGTTAACTGAAATATCTATTTTGAAGGTAAAAGCAGCATTTGCAATTCTTTACTGAAGCAGATCAAATTACTCCCTTAATTAATATGTCTGAATGTCTCAGGTATTACATTCCCATTGTTCTCACTTTATACTAAAGAATACAAGATATATCTTCACTAGGAAGATAATCTAATTAAATGTAAAGTCCAATAGAAGTCAAAGTAGTGTAGTGTTTTCACTTAATTAGTGGGTCAAGTCTAAGACAAAGATAGGATCACACAGCTGAACATAATCTGCTAAACTGGATCTGCAAACTGCTTTGTTTGACTAGGAATAGACTTCACCTGGCTAACTTGAGATGCAACACCTAACAGAGGTGAAATTCAGCATCCAAGACCATATTTTATGCAATCAACTTGTAAGGGAATATTTGGAAGACAGTAACACACTCTCTACATTGTGCTCAGCTTTGAGTGTGCCCAGAGTACTAAGAGGGTGTGTTCTTGATGAAAAATTCTCTGACTTTGGAATCTGATCTCTACATTTTGCCCAGAAGCAAACAATGTGGCCTGAAGTTCCCCAGGATCTATTTTTAAAAAGCTCCTACTCCCAAAAGTCTCTAAAAATGCAGTGGGTTGAAAAGTTGCTCAGAAAAGAATCTCAGTACAACCTGTCTCTATAGTTCAAGTGATTAGGTCAATAATTTGTATTGCTGCATTAAGGTGAATTCAGGAATTATATGGACTGATACTATTTTCAGTATTACTATTAAATTCGGATGTGGCCTATATCTATATTCTGTGTTTCAACTGCCAATCTAACAAAATTTATATAAACCCAACACTCTCCTAGAGGGTAACTCATTGAAAATAAACCCAAGATGCTAAAACCAGATTAATGCATTCAGAAATTTAAGAGAAAAATCAGTTTCAAAAAACTGTTTATTCCAAAAATAAACACTTTAAAACAAAATTGTGAAGCTTACCTGGCCATAAGCAAAGACAGTGGCATTATAGCCTTCAAAACAACCTTCAATCAGCTTTTCTATGCACTGTACATAGATCTCTTCTTGCTGTGAGTCAATGTTAAAGACATAATCAAAAGTGAAGGCCTTATCTTTTCCCAAGAACACTTGAGGTTCACCAGGTGTGACAGACGTACAAATATGGCATCCTTCAATCTTCTCTTTGGCTAACTGTGGTCTAATTCTGTTTTGGAAGAGATAAAAAGAACTATCAGAAATTCTCATCATCAAAAAGAGGAGGAGTACACAATATAAATAAGGGATCTGAGAATTCCTTAATTACTAAGAAGTCAGAATTTTTCTTCACCAAGCCAGAAGGTTTTTTGCTGTCTGAGCCACAGTACGGACTGTATCAGAACTCCAGCCATAAAACTGCTCATGCAAATGACACCATCTTTTCTGAAGGTTTACCTACTTCAAGCTGATGACCTGCCTAGAACTCTGAATGTTTCTGTATGTATATTATGCATTACTGAAGAGTCACTTTTCTATGTTGTTTCAGACTTGGAAATCAAGCTTTCCAGTTTTATCAAACTTCTGCATGCTTTCATTGTAAAAACAGTAATTTTTTTTTTTTTTTACAAGCAAGTTAAACATGAAAAAATATACAAGATAGTTTAAATAGCAATTTGGGAGCAAGGACCCACCAACACCTAGTTCAGTTGGTTAGAGCTTTAAATGATGGTGCTAGTGCTGCCAAGATTGTGGGTTCAGTTCCTGTATGGGCCATTCACTCCAGAGTCAGACTTGAAGATCCTTATGGGTCCCTACCAATTCAGAATATTCTGTGATACCATGTTAAATGAAAGCCTCCTTGCTGTGAGAGCAATGACAGCAGGGAAAAGGCTACATTTTTTCTTTCCTTTTGTCAGAAAAGGAACTTGTACAGCCAGCACACTTCTGTGAAATGTTTGGTTTCACTGAAGAAGTATACCTTCAGACAACAGAAAAAGGACAATAGTTAACAAGTTCTAAAGAGTGTCTCATTCCTCATTATTTCCCCTCTAAGGCAAATTTCAGCTTTTATTTCAGTTTGTTCAGTTTCTTATTTTACGAAATAACTTGTAGAATATAGCTTGAATTTTTTATATTCTATCATTTTATTAATTCCTCTGCATTCTTAACACTCTTGCAGCCCCATCAAAATTGAATTCATGTATTGGCCTCACGATTACTAATGACTGCAGAAGTTTATTATTCAATGGGTTTAATGATTAACTATCAAGAAGAAAAACTCTGGCTCACCTAACACACTGTTCTAGCTATAAGTAACTAATAATTTGCTTACAAAGCTACCTTTGTAAAAAATATTTCCAAGTTCCCAAAGCAGCACCAAAAAAACAACCCAAACCAAAAACCCAAAACAAGCCCAAACACACAAAACACACACCAAAATGTGTGCAGCTTAAAAGATGTGACAAAGAAGGCTAATAAGAATGATAAAAAAACAGCAGTACAGCTACATACAAACAGAATCATGGAATATTTTATATAGATCCTCCAATCATATAAAGCTTCAGAGCAGCTACTTTCAGTTACAGTGTCAAAGATCTGCATGCACAGAGTATATTCAAAGACACATTTTCATCTCATATTCCATGTTTTAAGGGCCACATGCACATTAATGCTCTGTTTAGAGCAGCTGTGCTGCCTTGAAGCAAATTCCCCAACATTTTCATATATCACATGTTGGTTTGGATCACAGAGCAGTTTCGGTGTGCACAGTTTACACCCCCTTCAGAGGAAACTAAGCCAAAATGCTTGACTCCAAACACACAAAACTTGTTCCAAAGTCTAATGGGAGCATAAGGGCCCAAAGCTACCTGCTGATCTACTGTGACTGTGCCAACACCTGCTGATACAGAGCAAGCTTGTCTCCAACAACTGAGTGGACTGCTGCAGACTAATTATGTATATGTTAGATGAAGTTAGAAATACCCTGCTTGAAAAAAAATACAAAAAAAATCTCACAGAGCATGATGTATCTACTTTTTATTGCAGATGCTGAGTTTTTTCATCCAGGGATGTGCACTGCTGTCAAGAGTATTTTTCAGATTTTTCCTTCTGAGGGTTTCATTATATCCCACATGTGACACTAGAGATTAACCTTAATTTATCTGTAAGGTTTTCTGCACATTAATTCCAGTATGGAAATTAATGATTAGGAGGTACCACCCTTGTCAGTTTACCGTCTAGTGTAAAGTGAAAATTAACTAAACCTTTGAAAAATATCATTAAAGAAAAGATTATATGATGTGCGAAATAGGCATAAATATTCTACAACTAGTATTTGCATTTAAGGATACAAAGTAATATAGGTCAAATTTTCTCTCTAGCAACATCATAAGGAGGTTTTTTTTTTTTTCCTTTAAATGAAATAAGAATGCTAAAAGTAATACAGGATTTACATAACTCCTTCAATAACAACCAACTTGATCCACTTGTACCTGTGTCAACTGAACACAGAATCTGATAAATATATACAGAAACTTGTAATACATTTACTTCCTTCTAAATTAAGGAAATTTTGGTAATAAAATAGGTTTTATTTCTAGGTAGAGAAAGTCTTCAAAGAAAAAATTAATCATATGCCTTTTCTAAAAGCATTCTACACAACTGGAAGGTCAAGCAAATAAAACACTGCAGCTTGCTGTCTAAAACAATATTTAGAAAATGCCTACTCAGTAGGTTATTCTGCTGCCTTCTTTTACTGCCATGAAGTCAGTCAGAGGGCAAGCTCCTTTTTCAGACTAAGCACTCTTATTCTTTCACTAACCCCGTGCACACAGTACAGAGGCCATCAGTTGTCCTTACAAGAATGAATTCTGAGGGCTTGTAAAGGTCCAGAGGCATGTCTCATTGCCTTCCAGAGCAAAAAAGCCTGGGAAGATCTCTTCTAGAAATCTAGATGGAAAACACATTTTCAACATCAAGCAAGCTTTAGTGCATCCCAAAAACACAACTCCTGCCCAGTTTCAAAAAGTCTTTTAGCAACAACTTGCAGAATGAAGTTGACAAGTTTTTTTTAAAAGTTTTTCTTAATATGTTTTTATTCTGCACTTGCAAAAAAATTAATTTTCTACACTGATGAACTGACGCAATTATGACAGGTGCCGAATAAATTTTTCCTTTCTACAACTAAGTAAAGGCTGACTGACCATGAAAAGGAACAGCATGCCTAAAATATCAATGATTTGCATGATAATTATTACAGTGATGACAGGACTGTAAATGGAGCAGTTTCGATGTCGCCCAGCAGAGACTTCCCATGAGAATCCTCCCAGCCAGGTCCTGCCTCGCAGCCAGGCAGCACCTCCCAGAGCTGTGCTGCACAACAGCAAGCTGCACAGATCAGATCAGCCCAGCACAACCAGCCCACAGCTGAGCTCAGGGGTATCTGTGTCACTGCTAGCAGCTTCTTCCCAGCTCAGCCACTTCCCCTGGGTTGTAACACAACATTCAGAGATCCAGCAGTGATGATGGTGTCCTTCTTCCCTAACTTACCACTAAACCTGAAGGCAGTACTAGGAGAAAAAGCACATTTCACCAGCACTTCAGCAACACAAAGGAAAAACAAAGCAAGACTCACCACAGCAGGGAAGCTTCACGCCAAAGACAGACTCCCTTCTCATTCTGTCACTAGTCTTACACAATGTCCCACTCTGCTATGGAATTGAGAGGTAGCAGAGACAGATCATGACTGCATCAGGTTTGAATGACATCTTCCCCCAAAAGAGATGTGCAGACAAGAAACCTTCATCACCCAACCTGAGGTCTTCTCATGCTCTGAAATCTATACAGCTCTCTTGCTAAGTTTGCCATGAAGCTAATGTGATCTCCTCACTGAGTAAGCAAGAGAATCCTCCCCTTCACCCTGATTTCTGGCCACTTACAAACAATGTGAGCACATCATCCAAACCTCAAGACTCTCAGTCTTACTATTTGCACTGAATGTGTGGTCTGGCAAACAGAAGTCCTCATGCAAGTCAGATTGAGCTCCAGCACTCTCTATAGGAACACCTCCTCCTTCTCCATCCCACAAATGAATTGGGAAAGTGATTTTTTCCTTTCTGCTTACAGTACAATATTTTCCACTCTCATGTCTTAAATGTGGTCACTTCTGTCAGCAAAGCAGACAGCATCTAACCTTTAAAAATGTGAAAGAGTTCATTCTGGTCATCTCTCCTTGCCCAGTCTGTGGTCTGGCAGTCTGCCACTGAGATTTTTCTCCAGGACCAATTTGACTTCACCCATTTTGTCTCCTACATGGCCCCACCCCACCTGTTTTTCAGGCTACTCTCTTAATTGCAGATAATCAGGTGTTTTCTACCTATTTCCAATCACATCTCCTTAGATGTGGCAACTTCCCAAACAACATTTTGCTTTCCATCCTTCCCTCCTGCTCCTCTCCAAAGCATGAACACACCCAATTCTTGTTTACGTGTACTTTGCAGCACCTCCAGGCCACACACATGAAACTTAATCCCCTAAATCTCTCCTGCCTCAGCACACTGGGACAAGTTGTCAAATTAGGGAGTGCTAAACCAGCCAGAGGTTGTTCAGTAATGCACTGTATTGTACTGGAACTAAACCCTCAGTAGAACAGGGGCACAATGTCTCTGCTAAAAGTATTGTCAGCTATAACAGATAATACAGTTCAGGGACTGCAGTCATCATCAGACCAGTACTCTGTGTTACGCAAGACATCAGACTTTACAAAATTTATTCCTGTTTAAACTAGATAATATCATAATAACTCTTTGAAGAGCATCCTAAATTTACTTCTAGGGATGAAAAATTGTCCCAGTGATCTAAATATATATTATTTCCATAAATAACTACATGCATATATAAGTACGTATATATACATACACACACACATCCCTTTTCACTACTAAACAGTTTTACCTCTGTGCTCATTTATTTAAAAACCTCTCCATTATTTAATTTTACCCAAGCAATCTCTAACCATCTATGATCACATCACCCCTTAGTCTCATTTCATATACTAAACAAGACCAGTGATTTTTTAAAATTTGCATCTCCATGAGAAGAACTGTAAACTCTAACAAAGGGTAATAATCAACATGTTTACCATATGCCTTCTCAGCACCTCTACAGAATAGCATTAAGCACGCAAGAACTTCTATGACTGATCTAAAAAGGGCAAATAATCAAATTATTCTTGTTTTACAGAAAGCAAAGCAGAAAAAAAAAATAAACATGGGTTAATCTTTCAGATTGCAATGACTATCCAGAAGCTGTGTGTTGGAAAGAAAAGATTACTCTGAAGCCCCATGTCATTAAAAAGGCTCTGTGGGGAAAGAGCTGTTTTCAACTTGCTCAGAAAAGCATAAATTCAAACCACGTGCTATGCTGAGCAGGAAACAAGTTAACCTGTAAACCCAAGGCTCTCCAATACTTCTCTTACTACACTAAGCCTATTAAATATTACACAATTAAGTTTCACATGTGGGTATATGAACTATTAAATCCAGAAGCACCTAATAAAATACTTAGTGAAGCATAGCAGGCAATACAAACTGGGAAACAGACAAAAACTGCCCAAAACCAGAAGAAAACAGCTTCCAATTCTTACTTCAGCATCAGAATTCCCTCACCTTACTACTCCCTTAAATTTACACTCATCAAATCACTCCCATTAAACTCCCTTTAGAGCAAGCAGGGAGTAAAGAAAGCTAAGCAGGTTTCATCTCAAAGACACCCGATACTTAGGCTTGTATAAACTTTTCGGTTTTTTTGCTTGCACACACTGGAATCTTGCTCTGCGATTAGCAACACTTTCAAATGAGACCACAACTATAATGTCTGAATGCATTCCTCTGAACTACACCTCTCAACAAGCTTTAAGGATACAAAAAGATCTGGCATATGAGAAACTCCAGGTTTATCTCCTGTTAACACAGCAAAAAGGGCGCAGGAACAAATCTTTAGGCTCGTACCAGCAACCGACACCTACAGAGAGTTTCTGAATAGTGGCATCACTAATGGTATAACTCCATATTAATGGTATCAATCACCAGTGTTACATGTACTGCTATCAAGATGGAAAAACGGACATGCAATTACAGACATACAGATTACAGTGACCACAGGAGACACGGCTCAGCAGCTGAGCCACCCAGCACATGGGCAAGTCTTTCCCCCTGCCATGGGTCAGCTCCCACCCCAGGAACCTGCTTCACCCTGTGCCAGGGGCACACAGCAGTCACCAGCCAGGGCAAGGAGCACTACCTTGCTGCGACTGGAACTCCATCACTCTTGCATAACATTTGGGCACTGCTCCCATTGGTGCTCCTCTAAAGCTGCCACGGTCCAGACTGAGCCCAGGGCTGCCAGCAGGTGTGTGTGCCCAGAGCCCAGCTGTTACTCGACCTAAACTCACACCTCCTGGCAAGCACAAGGGAGGCAGATGTTCTGCACATGTACTAACACTTACCTACTCGATGTACCTGAAAACTTCTTGGTGTCTAAAGGCATTTCGATACAAGTTCGACAATACTAGAGAAAAAAACTTCCTGAAACAGTCTTGGATATTAAAAAAAAATGCAGTAAGGACTGTGACAAAAGCTTAAGCAGGATCTACATGGTCCAGACTTTACTCCAAAGACCTATGAAGATATTGATAAAAAGGTATTAGCATCCCTTCAAACCATGTGTGGCCATTAAATATGACTATTAAGCCTTAACTTAAAACATTCAGCCACTAAATTACCAAATGTGCTCTGAGGTATAAAATTTTCAACAGCTAACTTTACTGTAATGCAAACAAAAAAAAAATTCTATTCAAAAACATACACAGAAAATATTTTGTTCCAGTGCTGCAGACTGTCACTTCCAGTTTGCATTTAATGAGAAAGCAACACATGGAAAACAAGAATGAAATTAAATTGAGGAAATATACCACTGCCATAATTAGATTTGTCCAGTTCTCCCATATGCTCAAACTCTACCTCTTTAATAGTTTTTTTTTATTTTTACACACAAATTTAATTTCATGAAACAATTACCCTTTTCAGTAGCTTGGGTCTGGTCAGCTCCCATACCCATTAGCTGTTCACGCTGGAGATGACATTGGCAGTGCCAGGCTGAGGCGGTTCCACAGGCTGCTGCTCTGCCTTGGTTCCTAAAGAGCCATACAATAGTTGTATCTCCGGGCAGCCACCACAGCCAGGACACAGTTTAGCAGTGTGATTTCAGATTAATTCTTGTGCAATTCTGTAACAGCCTAGCAGGCTGTGCAACACAGATGGCATCCCCAGACTGGCAGGCACAGCCCCGCACTTTGGCTAGGAAAAGAAAATGCAGAGGGGAAACACCCAGGCCTGCTCTCACATAATTCCCACTGCTCCGCATGCTTCCTTCCTCACACCACCCCCACAGGAGGGCTAGCAGATCCTCCAGAAGATCTAGAAGACCTCCAAAATCTTTCTTGATAACGTGAATGAATGCATTCACACAAGCCTTTGTGCAGTTTTATTGTGAACTAATTTACTCTCTAGTGAGCAAAGAAATCCACAACTTTTGAGAAAAATTTGGCTTTTGAGAGAGAGAAAAGGGAGAACTGTATTGCAGGGTTTGTACTGGTCTGGGTTATTTCTAGTTCAAGACAAGGTCATCTCTGATGGAAAAGCTGCACTACCATAAGCTTCCACATGCCTGCCAAGCACAGGACTGGCACACCTCCAGATCCAAGTGCAGTTTGAGTAAAGCTAAACAGAAGTGCCTTTTCCAAAGGCAAACAGGGTTTTTTTAATTGTTCTATTGTGCTACTTGCCTTGGTTTTCTTAACATCTATTGTTATATGTGTCACCCCTCTCGGAAAGGTAGAAGAGAGATAACACAATATCTTAGATAAAATGAGAGCTAAGCAAATGCAGTAAAGTATAACTTATGAACTAAGACTTGAAGTATTTATGGTTTATGAGTAAGAAATGAATGAAGAAGTTAGACCTTTCTAAAAGTAAAACTCTACATTAATTTCATACCATATAGGAATGCAGACACACCTGTACCGTGCAATGAAGTGGCAGAACAGAGACCTCAGTCACAGCAATCAGGGATCAAACATGCTTCAGTGCTGAAAGGGTCAAATGCACTCTGGTGCTGAAAGGGACTACAATCACCTGATCTCCACGTAGCTGATTAGCCCCAAGCAACTGCCTTTCCCCATCAGGGAGCATGAACAAGTCATTCTCTAGAGTAAGAAGCAAAAATAAGTATTTCTGCTGCACAAGGAAACACAGCACTCAGCTGCACCACAGCATGATTGGCATTAGCTCAAGCTCTGGACACCATGCTGTATGGAACATGTGGACATACACTGAAATAAACAGGTCACTCACTAGCTACCTCTCCTTTAAGGATTAACTCTGAAAATATAATCCCTGAGAATCTTTATCACCTTTAAATAAGAGGAAAAAAAAGGAACTCCAGAAGGTGCTAGGTCATTTCAGTTTTTATTTGAGAGGCAGCTTTCAGTCTTAGAAAGCCCTACGTACACTTTCAGCTTTTTGTCTGCTTACACTGCACTTGTGGACATCACCCCACAGTTGGCAGAACAGCAGAGACATCCCAAATACTTGGTTCAGACATGAACAACAGGTTTTTTCCCCAGGTGGTCTGGGAACCTACCATTTCCAAAAGGCCAATCAGGAATCAAAGAAATGTCTTCTGAACCAACACAAGAAATACACAATCAAGGGAAACTAACCAAAACATTTACTCAGGGAAGCAGAACCATCTGCGGCTATGGATTTGGATGGCTTCTCCTGATCACCCAAACTGTAGTTTGAGTTCAGAGGGTTCAACCAGTCTGCAATTTGATGGCTGTGCTCCACACATATTTATATACCAAGTCCAATATCCACAAAGCAAATTAAGGACAGGACTGCCTTTAAACTGCATATTAAATCTGTCCCTCTTACAATGACTGCACTTGATTCTTGTAAGTTAAAGGCTTCTATTGAAAAATATATTTCAGCTTTTATGACTATAAAGCTCATGCACAGAAGTATGAAACACCAACTTCATTTCACTGGTGGTGTTTCACATCAATCACTAGCACTTATAATGAATAATAATGAAGACTAGTAAAGATTACTATTATGAAAAATTTATGGCAATAGTACCTGATGATTACAACATTTAAAGAACACAGACATCATAAACTCAAGAGAAAAGGGAAAATAAAGGTCTTTTGCTGTGTCCCCATATCAGTGTCTACAACTACGGCCCTCATGGATACAGGAGGCCAAATAAGCCAGCAAATATATCCTTCTGAGGGTAAGGACTCATGAGGAAAGCAACACTACATACAAAAGAAAGAGAATGACACCCTATATTTCTTTTGCAAATCATGGAGGTTTTTTCCCTCCAAAATATAGCTTTAGGATGAAACTCAGCAGCCTTCATCATTCCTGCTCTGGGGCTCGCAGCTGTAAGGAGTGGCTGAGTCACTGCCTGAGCAAAGCTTACCAAAGCCTGGTATTAATTATGCAACAAGGGCAGCATCAGGAAAAGGAATACACTTCCTGTAGCAACTTTCTGCAGCATGACTGAATGCTTAACAGAGCTTACATGTGCTAAACAAATACCATTTTAAGTAAATTCAGATGAAAAAATCTTAAAAAAAAAAGTTTAAGAAAGCCTTTTTGAAGAGTGCATAGCCCAGCAGCCTAGTATCCCTGAGCCAGGATAACAAGTGCTGCCAGTACATTAGAGACACTTTGCTTCCAGAAATGTTAACGTCAGAATTCAGCTGACAAAGTAATGTACTGTCAAAAGTAACACGGTGAATACAGGCTATCCAACCACCCAAACCGCTCTAGTCACTGCTGCCTTACCAAGCTACAGAATAACATTTATTTAGGTCCAACGGGAAAAATGGGAAATAAAAACAAAACAAACAAAAACCTAAACAAAGCCAAAAAAATCCAACAACAAACATCCAGAACATCAAACAACACTAAACCACAAAAACCACTAAACCACGGTCTTGAATACATCCAAATCTAAATTCAGTCACATTTACAGCTCAGGGATTTTGAGATAATTTGGGTACCTCTTGTATTCCAGCAACCAATCAGCCCAACATACACAAATACACTAAACCTGAAAAAAGTACATCAGTCAACAAAAATGTGGTTCATGTCAACTCTTTTTAGAAAGCACACTTGTAACTAATGTTTTACTATCGAAGTCAAACTTTACTAAAAGCACAGTTTTGTGAGACAGCTGGTTTCAAAAACATTGCCAGCAGCATCATTACATCAGCAAATGACCAAAAATGCCCACCTAAAGGCACAGAAATGACAGTGGATTTCTGGTTCAAAAGTTGAAAATTCCATCTTGCAGAGCAGTAACATTATTTTTGCACACCTTCACATACAAAAAGATTTATCTGCAAAGCCAAATGAATAACTTAAAAATACAACTATTTAATGCAATTAAGTGAAATATTTTAAGAATAAGAACATGCATTTGGGAACTTCCTCACATTACAACTCTTAAAAGCATTGATAAGTACCACAAATATATTCAGAAATAACCAAGAAAAAGAAAGTGCTTATTCACAGTAGAAAATAATTTTTTGGTCATCTGGATAGCCTTGCATTACATCAGTTCTTTGCTCTATTAAAAAAATTGTCAGTCATGCCAACACTAGGCTTCATTCAATTTCTTCCTCTTAAATGTATGTCTGTTCTAGAAGTTCACTACTTCTTCCAAGCAGCCTAGTTTTTAAAAATAGGTACTCTGTTATTTTTAAACAAAGTTAAAAGAGTTTGCTATGTCTGCAGCAAAGAACTCTTAACTGCCTCTCTTTACCCAGATTTCCCTTTCCTTTTCAAACACCCATACATATTCACTTATGCTCCCAGCTCTTATAGCTATAGCACACAAATCAATACATGTTCATGGCAAGATTACTGTAGCTCTGAAAATTGTTTTCATTTCTTTTCCCTCCATACAGAAACATTGTGTTCCCAGTTATATAGTCTCAAGTTTAGGCCAGCTGGTTGCTTTACACCTCTGAGCCACAAGTCCAATAATTGCATTTCACCAACTCAAAACAAACACCAAGTTACCAACATACCTATAAATAAATTTACAAGCCACATCATAAGTAATTACAGTTAAATAATAAAACAAAAGAACAGGAGGGTCAAGTCAGTTTAAAAAATAATTACAACTTGTCACTAATCATTACTGAAATGACTGCTTAGCTAACACTATCAAAATAACCAGAGACTTCACAATGGGACAAGACAGCTAAAAACATTGTTTCAATAATCTGGACTGAATAGTGCCCTCACTCTGCTAACTTTCAAAGCAACATTCCTGGAACAAAAACCACTGTATGACTTTTCTGCCACGCCTTCCCAAAAAAAAAAAAAAAAAAATCAACACAAAAAACCACGTTGTATCCATAACACCCGATACACCAAGTTCCAAAGCAAACTGCAGAAAATTTCTTCATATTTATTGTTGATGTTTCTAATGAACAGAAGTTGCTCTGTTCCAAAACAGAAGGTAGACTGTTCAAGCAGTGACTGAAAGCTCTGAGCTAGTAAATCCTAACTCTGGAGTAAGGAAAAATAACTCACTTGCTTTATTTAGTACTGTCTGTTTTCAAACATGCAAAACAGAAAAAAACAATGTTATCCACCTTCTCCAGCCAAGCTGTTTCAGCTACATGTTGTTTTATGTCTGAATGTCAATTCTCAAATTTAATATATTCTTCATGTCTATTAATTCTATTTTCAAGGCTGCAAAATCATTCAAATCAGCAGCAACAGCATCAAATAGAGATAATTTTTCCATCCTTCTCTTCCTATGCAATGATACTGTATTAAGCTGCATTCTAAATCTGACTACTTTGCTGCTCTTTCTTAGCTTGAAAAGTGTAGTTAAAATCAGGACAATACAGGAAACTATGCTAAAAATTCAGTAGGTAGCATTTTCCCCACACTGAGCCATGCTTCAAAGGGATTGCTCAGTACAATGCTGGATGCTCTTTTTCTGAGAGCATTTCAGGCAAATATAAACTGTCAATCCCCAAACTCTCCCCCACCTTTCCTCCATTCCTCAATCCCCACCAAAGCTGAGAAGTCTGCAAGTCTCTTGGTACTCATTCTAAACAACACTCTCCATGAAGTTTCAACCAGCTGCAAAACTTGGGTTATCTACAGTCCATAATCCTTTGTTCAGCTAAATGCAGGCTGGCTTTCAGATGTGGTAGAGAGGGGACAGGGAAAAAATTTAGCAAGAGAGTATTTAACATTTATATGGAATACCAGTAGAAAGCTGAAATAATTGGAGCTTAAGTAACACAAGAAGTCAAAAGAATGGGATGTATCACAGTTGACTGGTGAAGTAAGTTCAGAGTTGGTACTGCTCTATATCAGGACCTCATTCAACATCATCTGTGCAAGAAATCCACTGGAATCTGGAACCTCACAGGAAAGCCAGTTTCACACAAAAATTCACATCTCAAAGCTAGAAGAAAGAGAGGTCTCCTCTGCAACAACACTTGTGCTTAGGGCTGAGCTGCTGCCATTTCAAATGCTCAGCCTCTCACTGAGTTCAGAAGGGCTTATATGACACTATATAAATAGTGACTACAAAATCCAATATATCACTGGAGATTTTAACCTAAGACAAAGGGAAAGAGAATGCTTTGCTACCTCATCAGGAAAGCATGGGCTGGTTTCACATCTTTCACTTTTGATAATATATAAAATAGAAAAGCCTGTGTGATTTTGTAACTGTTTAGCTTCCACACTAGGGCAGGTAGGAGCTCCTTGTTGCCTAGGTTAAACAAATTCAGTGTGGGAATCATTGTGGAAATACAGTCATTCTCCTGATTTAATTGCTACTGGCATGCAGACCTTGCTGCATTAGCAAGCTTACAGTTTGGAATTACCACTAGTATTAATACTGCTACATTTCACCAAAATAATAGCTCCAGGACAGAGCACATCCATGAAACAAGTGCACCCTGGTCATGCATCACAATGTAAACTGCACAAGACTCATGGCATACACTCTGAATAAAGTTTATAAAGAACAAATTACTTCCTTGCTACTTATATCTGCTTTAGATAACCATTATCTATGCTGGCCTAACAGCAAGGCTAAGCACTTTCTGCTTCACATCCTAGCTGTAGGCTTAATTTTTCATTACAGCTCAGGTTCCCTGATAAGATTACGAATCCAACCAGAAATCCAAAACTATTAATGCAAAGTCACTTCACAAAAACAAACAAAACAAACAACCACCAAAAAAAAAAAATCACGCAGCAGGGTAGCTCACACAAATTGAAAGCAACTATCTCCATTTTACATCACAGGCCTGGGATGCTCTGACTCCATTTCTGGAACAGTTCTCTGCTGTGTGCAGCTGCTGGCCTGGGCACTGCCCTGCCAGTCTCCCTCAGCTCAAGTGCACACAAAGCAGCAACACCTGATCCTGGGATCATTTCTGTCTGCTGAATGCTTGGCCTCAGCTCCTTGGGGACATAAGGTAAAGTCTGTCCTAACAAGCTGCTTCAAGGTCAAAATCCATTTCTTTTGCTTTGACTCAATTAAATCAGCTCTTCTTGGCAACTAATACTTCTAAATCAGGCATCTCCCAGCTGCTCTCAGAAATCATCAATGCAAATCACTTGTGGTTTGTCTGCATCAGAGCTCATAGTCCCTCATACACTGGAGGTAGCACAGATGCTTTCAAATTAAGTATTCATATATTAACTGTTTCAAATTGCCTTAGAAGTTTAAGTTTATGGTAACTGTCTTGCTGTAGTCCTGATCTGTAAACCAACTGAGATGGTTACAGACCTGCCACAAAATTTGTGACCAAGCATCTCACTCCTCCAAGCACTTAACATCAGACAACAGAGGAGCTGCTTTGGCTTAAATGAGGCTTAAGAGGACAGTGCAGGAAGGGAGTGCTCACAAGGTTTTCCAGGAGCTAAGAAGGAACTTCACCAGGAAATGGAAAACTATGAGTTCATACAAAATGGTGTGTTAACGGCATACTGGTAGTGCCTCAAGGCCAGGGAGGGTATTACACTAAGGCTTATATAAAGCTTTCATAATGGATCACACATTTATTAAAAGCTACAGACAGATATATCTCTATAATAATCCATAACTTTACAGCTGTTTCAGATAGTTTTCCTCACCAGCACCATGAAGCAGAAGACTGGATATTAGCACAAGATACAAACTCTGCATTGCCAACTGCTATGAAACAGGCAGCTGCCTCCCACACCTGACTTCCACTCCATGGCTGCACTCTGCTTCAACCACTTACCACCCCTGCTTTTACAGGGAAAAGATCATTCCACAGAAACAAAGCTCTAGTGTTTTGGACAACCTTGTTTCCACTTAAAAGAATTTTTCTTAGTACTACAGACAACATTTGAAGGATGGAGAAAAGAGGTAAAAGGCCATTTACTACAGCATATGCTATGGTACCAGATATTTAGAAAGAAAAATGGAATATTTAGACAAAACTTGTTCAGGTAACTGGTGTTCTACAGAAATTGTCTGCAAGTATTAAAAAAGTCTTAAGAGGGGGTCAACAGATCAATACTTTTTCCCCTGGAATGTACAGGTTTCTCCAAATAGGTACTTAAAATTTTTTCTAAGACAGTCTGCTTTTACAATTCGTGTCAAAGAGAGAAAACTCTGTGCTGTTTAAAATTTTAATATTTTGCTACATCATGCTATCCAAGCTGTTAATTGTATGTTTTAAGGGATTTCACCACTGAATCTGAAGAAAGGCTAAGGCAAGAAAGATAGCAAAGAAGGCTCTTTCAGCTTTTAAAAAGTTTTTTAAATAAAATACTGTCAGGACTGGGAGGTTTTCTGGAGGTTTTTTGTTACTCTTTGTGGGGTTTTTTTTAAGAAACATGACAGCTAAGCAGATAGCATGACCTTAAGATCCTCCCAGAAAAGTTTGTTTTATCTCTGGTTTCAACTATAGACTTTGACTGCCCATGCCTTATCACTTGACTTTTGTTTACACAGAAATACAGAACTCTGTCATCAAATGAAGTGCAACTGTAATGCAGCCCTTACGTAAGCTCTATCACATGAATAATTAGCAAGGCATAGAAAACTACAAATAGCTTATTTCCCAACTCTACTCACCATTAGAGTTAACCATTTCTAGACCACTGAACCAAGGATCAGTGGCTGAAGAATGGGAACAAGATAAATTGAAAAAGAGAAAGATTCAGGACAGGAAGCAGGATTACCTAGCAGAAATGAAAGGAGAGGATTTCTTTGACTCAGCATTTGAGGTCAGGACTGGTTTTATTTCAAATACAATCATGTTTTTAACAGAACACAAAATTAGATTCTCAATCAAATCCAGCTGACCAAGGTTACACAATATGTCATTAAGTGTCAGAATGGACAAAAAATTTACACAATCGTTTCTGTCTTTCCTATACTGCCATCCTAATCTCAAGGTATCACAGAGTTTTCAGTTCAGAGAAACAAGACTTCAGCCCTCTGTTCCCTGGCAGCCATTGCAATGCATTAAGTTGTTTATCTCTGATCTGCAGCAGCAGTGTTGGCAGAGGGGTCTTGCAACAGCAGCAAAAATGGAGCAACACAAAGACTCAGCAGCTGAAAAACAGTCCAACAGTGACACTCCGCCTAAAACTTGCTGACAAAGCAGAAACTCCTTCAGTACCTCTAGCAATTCTTGCCAGGGCTTTAAAAAAAAAAAAAACGAAACAAAAACCCACACAACAACAAAATCTGATATGTGTAGTCCTTTGTTACCTACCTTAGCTAACAATTTAAACTATCTAGACCAAGACTCAAGTGCGAAAAATAGGCCAAAAAATAGCTTTTCCTTTTTAAAATAAAAAGTCCTACACCCCACAAGAGAGGTCCTTGTGTAATCTGTAGTTCTCTAATTTTTACAGCAGTCACAAGCACACTGAACTGAGCAAGTGAAGTATGCAATGGCACATAACAAGGATATCCAGAAAGATTCATGCATTTGATGAAACAATTTCTGGCTGTCTTTGAACCTTCAGACTTCACAATGAAACTGGAAAGTCCATGACTCTACACTATCTTGGCATCCCTACCTAGCTGGGGAGGACTAAAGTGAGAGCTTTGAATGTCCATTTCTTTTGGAAACAAAACTTCTCAGCTATTTCCAAAGTAACTGAAGATATACCACACCCTTGTGCTCCATTCGTACCTAGATCAGTAAGTAATAGGAGTCTCCTCAGCACTGAATGAATACTCAGAAGATAGGCTCATTGTTACTCCAACACACAGCTGGCCCTGTGAACAGCAGTGGACCTCCAACTCTGTGTATCTTAACCCTGTTCCGAAGAAAAATACCTAAAACAAGTCACACAGATTATTTAATTATTTCCAGTCTTGGAAGTGAAGTGGCCAGTGTCCCCTAACCATGCTCAGCCTGCCACACAGAAGCAAAGACCCATAAAAGGTCTATGGCAGCACCCACCCTGATACACAGGAGTACATCCAGAGGATTCCCAGTACTGGTAACAGCTGCAGCAGAGAGAGACCCCTTGAACACAAAAGTATCTCCTACATTTTATTTTTTTTATTATCAGAATGGAAAAATAACATGATGCCAATTCAAGTTACTTGTGAGCAAAGGAGAGGACCTCATATATATCTGCTATGCTGGAGTGACCCTCCCCCTCCACACCAAGCAGGTGGCAAAACAGGAGAGCAACTGTCATTACAGCAGTGCAGTACACGACAAGCATTCTGTCCCACTGGATATTCCCTGGACAGACATACAGCCTTGAACAAAGGATGTCTTCTTAAGGTGAAAACTGCATGTATAAATTAAAGAATACACATAGAAAAGGAGCAGTTAGTTGCCTAGCTAGACTACAATTAGTCATATTTCCTTGACATATCTGATAAAATTTGGAAGTCAGTAGCATTTCCTAGCTACAATCTGAGAAATCAAAAGCATATAAATTCAAGAGACACAGATGTGAGCTTTGAAGCATTTTATTCAGTCTACCAATACATTCCTCTGTTTTAAACAGATTGAACTTCAACCAGACAGCTCTTACACATACTAGGCAGATATCCAGCAATACAAACCAAACTGAATGTGAACTTTGCCCAGCGCTCCACATGCATTTTATGAATACACAAATCTAAATAAATAAATCAAGTTTAAAAATCCATTCTCCATATATAAGACAAAAACTGATAATGCACAAATTATAATTAATTTCCAAAGAGTCATAAGAAACCACTCCAAGGTAGTCAATGCTTGGGGTTGTATTCACAACAATATCACATGCTTCATAGGATAAATCACTGACTATTGTACACATTTCTTTCTGCCATACAGAAGATACTGTCTGAACAAACCAGAAGAACTGAAAGAATGAAACATGAACTGTCACAGTACAGGACAGGGTAAGAGATTATTCTATGAGATGGCTGAGAAGAGCACATCTGAAAAGCCAAGAAACATTAAACAATGATGGAGGGTAATGCCATCTAATTCCCATTAGTCAGCTCAGTCAAAATAATAAGTTTAAACTGTGGCAGAGAAAATGCAGACAGGTGAGCACCACATATTCCTGCTAGAATAAAAAAGACTGTTAGGCCAACCTGAACCACACTCCAAATGCTTTCACAGCTTCAATATCACATTTACCATGAGACAGTCTACAAAACAGGTAGGGCTGTGTCATATGAGGAGAATGAATAGACTTTACACAGAAAGAGTACAGCAACCATGCAAATAAACAACAAAAGCCTCCAGTACTTCACCCTGTGTATGCTTACAACACATTATGTTCTAACTGCAGCCCTATCACCAGCACCACTGGATGACTGTCAGTCCCCCAAGAATCTGATCTACCATATTCCAAACTCAACTGGACAAGAGGCTGCACCACCTTTGCTGAAGGTGTCCCCCACATCTCACCTTTCCAACAGATCATAGGCACAGAGCTCTTCAGTATCTACTTGGCTTCCAGGCCTTGTCTCCTCTCTGTCAGTGCAGAAGAGAGGAATACAAAGACAAAAGGCCCAAGCTCCTTTCTGAGATTCACATTGGGAAGACAAAAGGCACTGGTCATGAAACATAGCAAGAGATTTCCCAGCTTGGCATAAGGAAGAAATCTGACCATTAAAAACTAGAACAGTCAAGTACTGGTTGCCCAGAGACACTGATGAATCTCCATCTCAGAGGTTTTTCCTAGACCTAACTTTAGACAGAGCCTTGCAAAACCTCACCTGAACTTAGTTTTGACACTGCTTTGAGGAGGAGGCTGGATCAGATGACCTCCTGAGTTCCCTTCAAACTTGGATTAATCTAAGCTTACCCTTCCAAATCAGTAAGGCTTTACTGTTCATGTGGACATTGTCACACCTCTGGGAACACATTCTGACATTTGAATGGGATCATTCAATTGTACTGAATTCAGGTCCTGGCACCCCACATGTAGCTTCACAGAACTAAAGACAATTGGGGTGGAAAAAAACCTGTGAATGTCAGAGTTTATTCACCCACTCTACCTTTCTGGGCCAAAGTACTATCAATTAATCCAAAATCTTCCCAGCAGCTACCAGTCTGAACTGTTTTGAAGAGTTTCCTGTAAGGACAATTTCACATCTCCATAGACAAAGTACAGGTTTATTTCCCTCCCTAGTCTGTTCATTCCACAATACCCATCCTTACAATGGATAAATATTTTCTCGTCTCTTTTACTTTTCTTACTGAAATTTAAAACCACTATGTTTTATCAGCTTCACCTTGGGCATGAAGAACATTTTATTCCCTTCCACTCTGTACTTGACTCTAGGTATTTTAGGATCTGTCTCTTATAAATCTTCACTCCTCATATCTCACATGGAACCAGACGTGTTTTCTAGACAAAGAGCCCTTTCCTGCCTCTTTTCAATTCCTCTTAGTCAGTCCACAATTTTTGTGAGCAGCAGGACCCAAAACCTACCACTAGACATAAGCAGTACTGAACAAGAACCGGATTTCTTTGCGCCTTCCTAAAGACTCCAGTTTCCATATACACCGAGTTTCTCCTTTTGCTACAATACAGCACTGCCGTTCCATGCTTATGAGTAATTGTACATTCCTCAAACATTTGCCTACAGCAGCAGCAGAGAGAGCATCAGCCCTTTGTTTTTAATCAAGTATCTTCCAAGATGTAGGTCAACAACATTCTATGCAAGCTCCCTCTTCCCGAAGAGGCATTTCCGCACCCAGCATCGTGAGAGCTGGAAATCAGCAGAAGCATGGGCCAGCCCCATTCTCGGGGCTGCAAGTACAGAACAAAGCACTTTCATTTAAAACTCAGCTGTACAATGTTTCTTGGAGGTCCTTTCCAACCTTGACAAGCCCATGATTCCTCTTCAGGGCCTACCAGGGCTACACTTGTTGACATTTAGAGAACAATGGAAAGTCCATCTGGTCCTACAAGCTTTGCAAACAACAACAATGAAATAGATCTACAGGGACATTTTAAAATGCAGAGCCAAGACAGGGGGTTGACCAGCCAATGTAGATCACTTTGAAGACTGTGTGAGGAAGACAAAGAAAGAAAGAGAGCAAACACAGAAAAAAAAAGCACAAAACAAAAAACTGAAACAATGAATCAAAAAAACAAATATTAAAAAACCCCACAGACACACCCCCAACAGCAAATTCAATTCAACCCCAATTCAAACAAAACCCTTCTGGGAGCACAAAAAAGAAAAAAGCACATTTAATTATACTAATGTTTAACTGTCAAATAGTTTACTTGCAAATTCCAATTTAGTCCTATCTCTCATCTCATTTTTAGAGCTTACTGAACACCAATCCACTTTTGCTGAACTCAGAGTTCTGCTTGGAAAGATCAGATTGGCAATTTTATTGTTTCTGAGTGATGGGCTGACTGATCAGATTAGACAGAAGCATAAGCTGCACTCTAAGTGAAATAGATTGAACAGGTGGCCTTCCCTCTGATCTACAGCCTCTTCAAACAACTACAAGTAGAATCCTTCTTGTTTCAATCACCTTTAGAAAATATGCATTCAGATACTTAGTCATCCTTAACCCAACATAAAAATATTTTTCTAGTCTTTAATGCCTTTCAAATAGCTTGCTCATAAACACACCAGCCTTTACCAAATATACCAGTAATTCACATGCATGATATAATTTTAACTAAAAACAGAAATACAGATATTTAGATGGTACAACATCTATAGTCTGTGAAGTAGTATGTATAGATAATAATTTTAAGGAAAAATTCAAAGGCTTCACATTACAGAGACAGAGTCTAAAAATTATTTCACATGTACTTGAAATTAAAGATTAGACTTCAAAAAGAATGCATTGAGACTAGGGAGTGAAATAAACCTTACCTGGGCAACTTATGCAGAGTGACAACTAAAGCAATGTATGGTTTGCTTAGCAGGTAAAAAAAAAAAAGTAGTCAGCTACTTCCTCCAGATCAAAGTGCCTGGTACAGACATAATTTTTTTTTACTCTTCAGAGAAATGAGCAAAGAGGAGAGGGAGAAACAAAGCCATATATAGAATTTTTAACCCTAAGACTTTTCATAGAAGGTAATGACTAACTCAGGTGTTTTAGCAGAGTTGGTTTTCTCATGATATTACATCATGTATTATTTATATCGTAAGTGTTTACTTTGAAGCTACGTCTTTGGCCTGAGGATCTTATGACATAATTCTAAGATGACAATAAACAAAGTGCCAGGGGAGCATGGGGAAGGAAAAGCAGGAAAAGAATATTTTAAAGACAGATGTTACTACCTACACTCATACCCCTCTTATATTCGCATACAGGTGGAGATGGGCACACAGGGATGGTGTCCTATGACAGAATCAAGCACAAAATAAGACAGAGGCACTGCTGCAGTTGGTAAATCAATACTACTGAGAGAGTGATTAGCAACTCTAGGACCTTGGGATAATGAGCTACTCAGAATGACACAAAAGGTTTCTGGACTCATCTCCCAGTTAGTCCCATTCTTAAGGAAAAAATGTTCAACAAAATGAATGCTAAGGATTACTGACTTTGAAAAACAAAGTTAATTAGGTAAGTATTTTGAATAAAATATATACACACACATCTTAAGTCAAGTCTACCCTTCTATCACTTTATTCCAAGAAATCTCACACACAACATGGTACCAAATACTCAAAGGAACACAGATACGCCACTTTCTACCTTTTATGCAATATTAAATGTTTTACTCTACATGAGAAATTTCCAAGCAAACCTGCTAGTGACCCCAAAATTATATAAGACTGTATTTCATCATTTGCAATTTATTTCTAGAGGATAAACTCTTCTTTTGTACTTTAGCCTATTATCGATGATTTGCATAACTTTTTAAACAACATTGCTAACAAATGCTGTATTTAATATAGTTTGACTGACATTAGTACTTCACAGCTATGCAGCTTTCCATCTTAATATACCACCTTAAATTTGTTTTAGCAGTATTAAGCAAAGGATAACTAACATAATTAGAAATGGAAGGAAAAAGCAGCTCATTGAAAAAATACACAGCCAACCAAGAGGTTGGAGAATTGACTCAAGATGTGGAATACCTTTTTTCAAGGCCCCAGATGAAATTAGATCCAGTAAATAGAGAAATCTGTTTGATCAAACACTTCCATTATCAAAAGAGAACACAGCAGAAAAGATAAAGTGTCAGACTTTGAGATGTCTCACAAAAGGGAAACATTTTCTGTCTAGCCCTATTATCAACAACATTCCATGTGTTCAGCTCTGGTAGTTGAACTGGTAATGCTGCAGCATGCTACAGTCCTTTAACTCACTCCCCTTGAAAACACTGCTTTACTCATGCTTTTACAGGATCAGTTATGCTGAACATAAAGGGAAAGGAAAATAAGTATCCTTCAAAGCCACAATATCCAAGAGGAAGCATTTCAAGGAACCTGGAGTATTTGAGAGCTAGTATGGAAAGATTACATTAAATCTAAAATGTCCTGCAAACAGACAGGTATTTGCTAACCAACTGAACTATGCAGAGTTCCTACAGCAGCATAAATGCGAGAGCCAACAGTGAGACACTAAATTACCTAGACAACAAATCCTTTAGTCCATTTTTAAATTCAACAATGGAAGTACACTGTTCAATTTGAATGCATATATAAATTGCTGTGTATAGTAGAACAATCTTAACCTTTTACTAAGGTCTTGTTGCTCTCAGCTTTCTGTGTTGAAGCTCCAGAGCAAACAGGCTCAAGGGATAAGTCATGCATTTTTGTTAGGTAGCTTAAAGATGCTTAAAGGGTGCACTGTGCCAACCTGCATTTGACAGCTGATTTAAAGAAAAAAAAAAATTCTTTACACAGAAAAATAATTATTCCAGCAGTAGCCAACTCTACCAAATCTGCTGAGGATACTACTAGAATAAAGGAACAGATGGTACTCGCTCCTCACTCTTTACTTCCATTCAGATTCTATTCAGGAAATATTTTATGCTAATCAATCATAACCTCTGAATCAGTGGGTTTTCCCATCTTAGAATACATTTCTAATGTTCTGTTTCTCTATGCATCAAACTCACTGTGACACTAACCTTATCTTTTCAGTATTCTCCATTTGTATCTTGTTGCTATACTAAACATACCAAACAAGACCATTTTTGAAAAATAAGGCAGCATTTCTCCCCTTACACTGGAGCAGATAATTTCTACTTTACCCTAGTGAAATATAACACAGAACTTAAAAAACAAAACAAACCCACAAAAAAACAACAAACAAACAAAAAAACCCCCACCAAACCAAGGAAGAATAGGAAGAAAATGAAAAAAGATTTAAAACTATTCAAAAGAAGAAAAAGAGAGCATAATAAAAAGGCACAGCTCATGCAGTTACTCTTGCTAGACTTGTTCAGATCTGGTTTGATTTCTAATTAAACCTTCTTGTTCACCAGTTCAAATGACACTTCTTGAAAGTGTTTACATGGAAATAATATTAGCATAACAAAAAAATATCTAGCCACCACAGATATTTAGTATTCTGCTGTATTTTCTTAAAATAAAAAAAGCACCTAAAAGTTGCTTGATTTCACCAGCAGTAGTCAGGCAACCAAACATGAAAGCAAGAATTCCAACAGTCATCTCTGAGTGGGCAGCGAGGGCAATCTATAAAAGGCTTAAAGCAAATCAAGGGAAAGCAGGGAAAGCAGAGGGAGGGAGCAGGACTCTCTTGATCCCATGCACAAGGATCATTCAACTACTACAGAAGAATTTACAGATGTCACACAGTAAACCTGAAAATGCAAAGTCCCAAGTTCAGTAATAAAGGAATGTCTAGGCCAACAGATCATAAGTAGTAAAGAAAAGACCATTACATGGAAAATAGTGACTAACTCGATGGTTTTTCAAAGCAAAGTAAACTCCCAAGTCTTCTACAAACTTTGGGAAGTGACAAGTTAAAAATATAATTCATCCAAAAGCATGAGCAGACTGCCAAGGTACACCAACCACTGCTTTTTCTTCTTCTTAAATTCAAGACACCCATCTTCTGGCAAGGAATACACGGCATTAAGGGAAAGGTCCAAGAAGGATTTCTTTCCCCTCCATCCAAGAATGATTTTCTGTTTACAACATGAGTGGTGAAAAGGGAAGTTTATTTCCTAGAAAGCAAGATCACAGATTTCAGCCTGCCCCAAGCAATATCAGTAACGGATGATCGAGTCAGATATTATGAAACCAGAATTAATTCAGCAGCAGACGGTGCCGTGTCTTTTCTTCAGCTAAAATGCAAAACATACCAACGGGGTAAAGTTTCAGAGGAGGACAAGGGGATGTTTGTGTAAGTCAGAGAGCAAAGAAAAACATCAAAACTAACAAAAAGAAATTAACAGGAGCTTTCCAAAACAAGATCTCTTTTGTAGCTTTCCATTAACAGACTCCATGCAGAAGAGTTATTTCCCAACATTTGCTATTTAATGCTGTCAGTAATTTCTCTTTTATTACGTGGGGCATTATTGTGTACTTACAGACTGCTGAACTTCATTAACACAGTTACATATTTTCACCAAAAAAACTTTTACAGCTGATTACAGATGGGAAATAATACTGTCTATTAAAATAAAAAGTTTGGTTCATTCTAAGGAACCAATGGATAGTACTGTAGTCTATTGCTGTTGCTCATCTACTTACAGAATGATTTATGAGAATGCTTAGCACTGTACAGGAAGCATGAAATGAGTATCTCCAGAGCATATAATATATACCACAGTATACATGTCCATTCATCTAGCATCTGAGGATCTATTCATGGTGGGAAGCTTAAACACATCTGTAATCTGTAGCAGCCCAAGAAAGAAAATCAATCTCAGCTGCCATCAAAGTGCTTCGAAATACACTTGTCTAAAAAGGACAGGCTCCTTTCACTCAGTTCCTTCTTTCCTAGCGTATCTAACAGTAGCTGGATCTAGCACAAAGGAAAACAGCCTCACTATAAGAGCTTAAAAAGAAAATGCTTAAAAAGAAGAATGCAAAAATGTGAAAAGAAAATGTTAAAAGGTAGAGGGAGGCATGACAACAAAGCAGATTCCATATGGGGAGGAAAAAAAACCCACACCAAAACTAGTGAAGTAGGAAAAAACCCTACACAAGACAACCAACTGATCACACAGTTCAAGAACTGGGGGTATGAAAAGAATTCCATACCAAAGCTTTGCAATGGGAAGCTAAAGTTGCACTGGATGAACATATTCCACTTGTGTGATCAAAAGTCAACACTGTATCCTAACACCATGACACACTAAGCTTCAGTTGCAAAAATCTCTAATTTCCACTAAACTGAGTTAGTAACCAATGTATTTTTCCAGCACACTTCATCTCCCTTTTGGAAAACCAGAAACAGAAGCCGTGTGGTTTTAATTCATCAGCTGCACTTATTACTTTGACTGTTACTAAAAACATTTACCAGTAGATCCATTACATTTTGCGCACAGTTTCCATACTTGGCAAACATCAACATTTCACTTTTGTGAAGCAGTGTCACAACATATTGCAGACACCCAAGGTGGGTATGAAAAGGAAATCTTTTAGACATCTCAAGGCAGAACTGGGTGCCCAGATCCCAGAGCCTCTTTATACACGTGAGGAGGAATGTAGCAACACTCCTGTTCTTCACTTGAGGGATGAAAACAAAGCAGATGTCAATCACAGCAGATGAAGCAGCACCACTGAGGCACTTTTACCAAAGCAGGGAAGAAGGCAAATACACACAGGCATACCTAGATGATGAGAAGTGGAAACTTTAACTATTCTGTTCTTTACAGATATTAAACATGCCTGATTATAAAACACCATCCCCTGAAGCTTCTTTGTGTTCTGCCCATTAACACAGTTTCAACTGGGCTCCATCTTTCATGAGAGCATGCCCAATGGCAAAGCTCTTCAGCTTCACCAACTGGTAATGCATGTTCTTTTATTGTCCACTCCACCTGAGGGGTCACCCAAGCATGTTGGAGTGACCATCTTCTCTTGAATACTGGTCAGCTTGTACAGCAATTCATCTTTTCACACTGTACTTATTTCTTCTTCTGTTTTAATATAGCATTTCTAACAAATCATCTTATGAAGCTTATCATCTATACATCCTGGGCCTCCACTGACTCTCAGTGGATCAAGGCCATCTTTCACCTTTGAAGGGCTAGCAGACATTTCCTTCAATGCTCTGCATTGTTATTTGGATCCTGTTATGGAGTAGACATAACAGACACCCTTCCATGTTTTATCAGGTACAGTCCTCCATACAAGACTTCTGGTTAGACCTATCCAAATGTTATAGTTTTCCAGAAGTTCTTTTGTTTAACATGTATCCAAAAATGCAAAGGACTGAAATGCAACTTTGATTTCTTAAATCACCACTGCTAGAACATCCTAACGGGGCCCCAAGCCACATGGAGCAAGGACAGGCACTAACTGTTGGAGCCATTTCAATTCCTGTGACCCAGCTCAGGTCTGGTTGGTAAAAAGGTGAAAGTAACTGCACACTTCTTGAGTGAGCCCATCCAGCCCCTTCCATGGGTCATACATCAGCTCTGAAGTGCAGTAACAGACCTAGACCACTGGCTGTCGAGGATCTAAATCTTAGGTGAGAACTTCATCTACCCAACACGCCAGAAGCCTACACACTGTATTTTGCTGGTGGACATCACTGAAGTGGCAAGAGACAAGAGTTAGAAACTATAATCTACATCCTTTTGTGAACTTGAAACAGTTGCCTATGATGTTGATAACATTTCATAGCCTTCTTGTAAAAAGTTAGTCTTCATACGCTGAAAAGACACTTAAAAAGCAAGACAAATTTTAGACTTACAAAAATGATAGTTTTTCACATTTAAAAGAAAGTTCTCTAATCAGATGACTGTTTTCTATTATGGGGGCTCTCTGACTTTATCTGAAAACAAGACACTACACACAGTCACACAGAGAGCAAAGCTCTTTGCCAAAGTTGCACACCATCATCCACAAAGTCCACAAGTCTTTCAGTGGTGGGTGACTAGAGAAAAATGTTTTCTTAATTGGGGAATTTAACATTAGTTACTGGATTATCTGCCAAACTATTTTAACTATTTTTAGTTTTCATGCTTCACTAAACCGGAGCTCATCAGTCACAAACCCATGATTACACTGAAGAAAACGGGGAGCAATTAGCATACAAGATGATAGCTTAAAGCTGGTGCTAATTGGAAAGAATGAAGTACTTTTCATTCCTGTTGGATACAATTAGGTGAGACAACCAGGTTCTGGAAAAACAATTTGCTAAACAATTTCAGTGATGTCTATTCTGTAACCTATGTTTAAAGTCTAAGCAAATTCATGCCTTTGCAGTGTATCTTGCAACCACGGGGGTTGCAAACTAAAAGCTGGTCCAGCTGTAGAGAGAGCCTTGTTCAGAAACATACATACAAAACACAACGACTAATTCATCACAACTGTGGAGATCATTACTGAACTAAGCTCGAGTTGCCAAAAAGAGCTGAAGAGCAAAACCAACAAGGAAACAGAATGTAATACTCATAATGCACGGTACAGCATGGCACCAATATACACTGAGATGCAAAATCAGTTGAATTATAGGACTACACAAAATACAAAATCAGAAATGAAAGAAAACCATCTACAAAGAGCTACTGGTGCAAAAACAATTATTGTGCATGCTTTTGTTCATGAATGCTAAACAGAGAGGGGGAAATCTTGTACATGAATAGTTAATTTGCCAAAAGGAACAAAGCAGACAGGAGGAAAAATGCAATCCTTCATTATTAGTGAACTGCACTCAGGCACAAAATGTTAGTTAGACAATTATACTGCAGAAATATACCTTATAACATTAGGGATTTGTTGTCAAAAACTACAGCTGGGTAACTTTAATTTACTTCTACAAATTCTTTACCATATATTACTCCTAATCTATTTACCACACACCTACAATTATACATGTATCTCCACCAGTAGGTTTTTTCTTTAATTCCAAGCTGCAACAAACCTTTGCATTTGTAAATTAACTCTACATCACTATTTCTTTTGGCTCAGAACATATTTAATATTTTCTTCAAATGAGAGAGCAGTCTGTAAACCTGTAACACACCCTGTTTTTAGGATCACACCTATCTCATATTTTCCTTTTTAAAAATACAGCCTAATTATGCTTTAGAATAGTACCTCCCTGAACATTATGTGAAAAATGCTTCAACAGATAGCACTCACAAAAGCATCTCTCCCAACAAAAAATGCTGCTGCAATCAGACTTTAATGAGCAACTGCAGTATACACACCACGTTATCAGGCAGGGGTGGTGCTTCTCTGTTTACTGAAAATGCTATTGCACCGTTCCCCCTACACCATGTAACAACAATAGCATGCAGTAACATCGCTTATTTCTGCATCCTTCAGAGAAAACAAAACAAACCTAAGAAATCACCCTCTTTGTCTTCCTGAACAACTCTTGAATTCTTTAATGCAAGATTGTCCAAGGACCCACTGAGACAAACAGACCTTCCCCCAAGGTCTGATTTCTTGTGTTGTAATCCTCCAAGTGTGCCAGCGTAAAGAACCTTCCTTAAAGTAAAGAAATAAATCAACAGACAGGATCACAATTAAACCCCAAATATTGACATACCTATACATCAACAGACAGAGATATATGCACACATACATGTATTTCTCCTCATGCTTCAATCATGTAACGACATCTTGAAAACTGAAGTATCCACGGGCTAAATTGGAAGCTCTTCAAACAATAAAATAGTATTTTCACGTAGAAAACCGAGAAGAGCCAAGAGCTCACTGATGAATAGCAGATTTTTATCTCTGATTAAAGAGCAATTTGAATTAACTGATGTTATAAAATTATTTAAGCTCCCCTCCCATCATGACTTCTACATACACCTAATTCCTATCTACTGTGAGCAGCCTTATGGGAGCCCATCCCTCTGGTATGTGAGGTTAGACACAGCCTCCGCGGGATAAAAGCCTTTATCCTTCTAAAAATATCAGCGTGCCGGGATCCACTCTCCTAAAGCTCCGTGATGCAAACGGCATCGCCACAGTCCAGGGGCTGCTCTGCTTCCATGAGTAAGCACTAGCAGCACCGGGCTATAATTAGTTCGAGTATTTTTAGGGTCACTGCTCAAAATTAGAGAGAAATTACTGAGAAAGACCTCAGAATGGTGGGGGGTTTCCCCTCTCCTTTGGCTATTTCCTACTGCTGTGAGGAAAAAGAGGCTCCGCAGGGGCCGAGGGGAGGCGACCCCCCTCTCTGCAGGGAAGATGTGCCTGGCTGCCGTCTCCGCCGGGTGGGCGCTGGGAACACGCCGCGGCCCCGCCGCCCGCACCCGGCCCGCAGCAGCCGCCGCTTACCTGACCGCCACCCGCACCGAGCTCTCGNCCGGCGCCTCCGCCCGCTGCAGCCGCAGTGCGTCAGCGGCCCCGCCCCGGGCCGCCGCCAGCGGGGAGACGGCGGGCACTGTGCGGGCACTGTGCTCCCGACACAGGCACAGACAGCGCCTCCTCTACACATACCCCCTTCACACACACACGCCTACACACACCCCCTGACGCGCCGTCTCTCCACGCACACCTGTTCGTTGTGTGGATACACGCTCCTCGCGTTTGCATTTCCACACGCACACCTCGGTGCTTGCCCCCGTGCACACACGGCTCTCCTCACGCCTTCTCGCCCATGAAGGCTCAGCACACTCGCCCTGCCCGCGCACCGTGCGCTGGCAGCTGCGGGCACACACGGCGCCTTCGAGGTGCCTGGGCACGCGTGCCTCTTCCCCTGGCTCGCACGGGCACACGCGTGGCGCTGACCGCCTGCACGCAGGGCTGCACACGCACTGCTCGTCCTCACACACCTCTCCACTCACGCTATCAGCACACAACGCACCAGGGCTCTGCACGCAGCTTCCGAGGCCTCCCTGCCGGGAAAGAGGGGCTCATCCCGCTGTCTGGGGTGGGTCGTTTGCCCTTGCACGTATTTCCCTTTCCCAGGCAGGAATGAGATGTCCTCATTCCTCTTCTNTCGCCGGGAGCTCCGCCGGGCCGCGGAGGAGGTGGGGGCACTGCTGCGGCTCCCCCCTCACCTCCTCCTCCTGCTCCGCCACCTCCTCTCTCCAGCCATTTTAGGTGACTGAATGAATAGGTAGGAGCCGCGGCAGTGCAGGGCGGATCGCANCCCCTGACGCGACGTCTCTCCACGCACACCTGTTCGTTGTGTGGATACACGCTCCTCGCGTTTGCATTTCCACACGCACACCTCGGTGCTTGCCCCCGTGCACACACGGCTCTCCTCACGCCTTCTCGCCCATGAAGGCTCAGCACACTCGCCCTGCCCGCGCACCGTGCGCTGGCAGCTGCGGGCACACACGGCGCCTTCGAGGTGCCTGGGCACGCGTGCCTCTTCCCCTGGCTCGCACGGGCACACGCGTGGCGCTGACCGCCTGCACGCAGGGCTGCACACGCACTGCTCGTCCTCACACACCTCTCCACTCACGCTATCAGCACACAACGCACCAGGGCTCTGCACGCAGCTTCCGAGGCCTCCCTGCCGGGAAAGAGGGGCTCATCCCGCTGTCTGGGCTGGGTCGTTTGCCCTTGCACGTATTTCCCTTTCCCAGGCAGGAATGAGATGTCCTCATTCCTCTTCTGTCCCTGTGTGGTCCTCGCGACCCTCTCCCACTTTTCTGGAGAACTGGCAGGTTTGTTTGCCGAAGCTGCTCCAGCCAGGCATCTCTGTTCTCACTTCACTAATGAAATGCCTGGCTTTGAGCTGGAAGCTGAGTGGGCGGATGACACTAATTTTTGATGCAAATAGTATCCCTGCCAGAAAAGAAGCCTGATTATTTTGCCCAAAACAATTCACATTCCTAAGGAAGATTTTTCCATCAGAATAGGCCCGGGTTTGAATTTTTAATGATATGCTAAAAACCTTGCAGTTCTAGTTGTTTTGCTTCTGATAGTGAAGGTTGGTCACGCCCAGGCCCCAGCCTCTGTAGAAGATGTGCAGGTGAGGTCTCCCAGCCGTATGGGGCCTCTAGCCATAGCCCTGAAACTTTCAAAAGTCTCTCCTTCTCAGCAGGAATCCACTGTGTTATTGTTGCTCTGCGTGTTTCTCATAGTTATCTTCCCTAACTTTTCTATTTTACTTTACTTACTTAGAAATTAGACTGTTTCTAGAAAATGGCCCACCTGGAAGTTGCTATACAAAATGATGGTCTCTTTTCTTCTGAATTACACAGCACCAGCATTCAAATCCCCAACAGCATCTGAAAATAGGGGGAACTTAAGCTACATACCATATTGCTGAGGTAAACTGAGATAATATTTATCCAAATGGCAGAAAAATGGAGACACAGATAGTTCAGTATGAAATCATTGAGGGAATCTGGTACGGGCAGAACAAAGACTAGATTTCCCTGGGCTTCTCAGTTCATTATTCTGTATTTGATACCATAGGCCAGATGATGCTTTGTTTCTCCTTTTGCTATGATATTTTTTGGGATGGGCAAGATAGCAGATAAAGAAAAAGCTCCTACAGGTGAATTGTGTTGGCATTCATACCAAACCACCTCAAAATGAAAGTGATTGGAGTTTCATAGTTCAGGGCATTTCCATCTGGAGAGGACTGAACACTCGTGACTGTGTCATGCATCTGTGGGTATTGTACTGAGCACTTTATTTAAATACCTGCAGCTCACCCACAGTGAATGGAATCCTACAGCGTAATTAGGTTCTGACAATTTATGTGCACCAGATTTACAAATCCAAATCTTATCCAAAAGTATCCAATGCAATTTTTTTTTCAGCTGGCACAGTTACAAGGTTAATGTAATAAGCATACTCAAGCCAAATTTATACCTGGGCACAGCATTTATTTTGCACGGCATCTTTTGCTGTCCAGCAAAGCTCATCCACATCATATTGCCCATGCCTGTAAAATCCTGCTAAGTCATTGTCTCCAGTTTGCCGTGTGAGCTGTGCTGAAAACCACGCAGGGAGTAGCAGCTGCAGGATGCTCAGACTCAGAATCATACTCTAGACCTTTCCAGGGCCATTTCTTTTCTGGCCATTGTGTGGCTATTAGACATTTGCTTCGGCTTGACTTCATCCAACCCTCTCTCTTCCATACTGAAAAAGAAGTCAGCAGATCAAAAAGTCTGGCAGAAGTTGTCCTGAGCTTAATGTCAGGTATATAAATGGGTTGGTATCCACAGATTTCAGACCTTAATGACAAAGATTTTTATCCACATTGGTATTAAAAAGTTTTTGTGCTATGATAAAATTATTCTATTCTAAGCTATGGTTATTTCAGTCCTACAGTATTACCCACGTATTTTCTATCTTGGATATTTCACTCAAATTCCAGACTCTTCTGAAATTGATCTAGAAAGTGACATTTAGCTTCTTACCATGTTTCATGCAAACTGCCTGATTTGTGTTCATTCAGATGTAAAGCAGGAAGAAGACATAGGTCCTGTTTCTATGCAGGATTTTTCTCTGTGCTCCCCATTTCCAGAAAACATAAAACCCTTCTGTCAAAATGAGATTTTATTTTATTTTTTTCCCAACTTGTCCAATGTAAACAAGCAAAGTGCTATATTGTTAACATGGTTGCGCCAGGAAACTTAAATCAAATCTGCTTTTAATTTCTTATAATGTGAATGGCCCATGTCCTCCAGCATCTTATTAATCTCCTTGAAGGATTAACTTGAATAATTAAGGGCACAATAACTCCCTTTTTTTATTGTCTAAGTACGTAGCTAAATTGCCAGTGTCTAGTTTATTTAAAGCTGTATAGCCTAGATGGTAACATTTACAGATTTGTCCCATCTCACAGCTAACGATGAGGCTTTCTAAAGGTCCCCTCCCCTCATGGGTACAGCACCACAGGTACCAACCACCTCTGGTCACTCCCTGAGCAGCTGCAGACAGATGGGGGACAGACTTCAGGGCTGGGGAGCAGGGAGGGAGTTACAGCCCCGGTCCATGCTCGGTGCTTAGAGGAGGACTGCTGGGAACACCCCTCATCCCTCCCTGGCAGCCGTCCCGGTGACGGCTGTCACACTTTCACTGCCTCCATTCTCCTGCCACATGACTCAGCACCATGAGCTTCATTCACTGGGCAACCAAACAAAAACCTGTGTTTGAAAGGGTGAGTGCTCTGCCTGACACACACACAGCACACCCTGCACAGATGGTCAAGCTGCCCACAGAGTCCCTGTAAGCCTCAGAAGCTGCCTAAAATCACTGAGCTGCGCACAACCTGAATGAGCCAAGCAGACCCCACTTAGGAGTCAGAGCCCTGTGCTTTGACCTATATATGTTTGCAGACAAGTTGTATCAGCTGTGCCTATGCTGTACCAGCTGGTTTTGAAATTATCTAATTATCTAATTGAAATACACTACTTTAAATGGAAGAGACCCCACTTCAAAATTTTAATTGATAACTTAACAGTGCTAAATAAGCCAATTTAATAAAAGATTTGGCTTGTTAGTTGTTTATTTCTTTGACCTGTTGAACATTTCATTTAATTTGAAGAGGAGATTCTGTTAAGCAATGGAGGTGACTTGGTTTCATCAAGACAGGCAGTAATATATAAATCACTGATTTCTGATTAATCTGTGTCAAATAGATTCATTGCACCATGACTGGTAGAAGGCTTCAAGAAAAATCCTTACATTTTGTCAAGTTAAGCACCTGACCTGGGCATCTCCCCACCATTATGAAGGGCAGAGATTCTTTCAGATTCAGACAGTGGAACACGAAATATTCAAGTCCTATGAAAGAGCAGTATTGAAGGACATTACATCTCATTATCTGCATAGTTCATGCAGTCCATTTTCTCTCATAAACACTAAGCTCTTCAACATTAATGTATACAGTGTTTCCAGCTTTCTACTTGGCAAAGTGAAACTTCTGTTTGTATTTTCTGCTTGATGCCTTGGGCTTAAATGAACCTTAGGCTTTTCCATAGTCATATTTTGAAAGATCTTCGCTACAAACAAAGGTAAACTTCTAAAAACTGTTATATCTTGATTTTTAAGAACTTTCTGAAAGTAGTTCTTTCTTCTCTGACTGGCTTCTCCTTTTAAACTGCAGGTCTTGGAAAGCAGTCAAGCCTATAAAAGACATTTAAAATACCTTCAATTTTCTTCCCATCACTCACTAAGACTTTTGGTTAAATAACAATGAGTAAAGAAAAGTGTTAAGCCACTCTTAACTGGCAGGCTAAAATATGCAACAGGGGAGCCTTTGCTTCTAATAACTGTGGAGAAGAAAGCAAGCTGCTGAAGGAAATTATCACTTGGCTCCTGACAGGATGGGGGGAAGTAATCTCAAAGTTGAGAAGGAAAAAAGGAATGCAAGGTGATGTTTATGTAATCAGAATAACAGCAGATAAGGAAAGGAAACAGACTGGTTTAGTACAGATGTCTGTGGAGAGAAGAAGGTAGAGGAACCAGAAAGGACAGGGTGGAGAAGGAAGAGGGATTTCTGGAATCCAAGCCAAACAATGGTTCTGCTGGGTTATTTCTGGAGCTGATCCGCATAAGAGGAAAAGCAGCATGGGGCACCTCTGAAGTGAGAAGAAAGGAGGTTGGTGTTTTCCATCTACCTTCCAGAAAATGAATGAACTGTACAGGAAAAAATACAATGGAAAGAAACATATGATAAAAGGATCATAGCTGGAGCTGAGCAGAGGATTCAGTGGGAATAGAACCACTACACTTGTTGAAGAAAGACAGTATTTCATTGTGTACTGATGTTTTTTACTCATAAAATTGTAATGTGTTAACTATATTGTTGTTAGTAAAGCAGTATAATTTCCTCGGCTCCTGGCAGGCCAGAGTGGTTGTGTTATATAATAAAAATGTGGTTTTGCCTATACACTTATTTATCTTTCTTCTGGGCCTAAGGAACACTGTAATTTGTACTACTATATCTGCTGTCTATACTAAGATGGTCATATCAGGGTCATATATATTTTGATACAAACATACATATTGTATTATATCCCATGTAGCACAAATACACAGTAGATCCCCATTGAACCAGTACTGTCAGACTAGAAGAAAATACATTAAAAAGAACAGGGCTAAAACATCTCTGGGGGAAACCTCCACTATGTGATCTTAAACAGATCCATGATTCAAAGCTGGATAGCACTAAGAATGAATATGCCTTTTATGTCACTGTGTTTTGAGGATTTGTTGGTTAACTGAAAGTTGGGATCACCTGTTTTGCAGTAAAATCTTGCAAGTTCACCCTGGCAACTGGAAGTCCCTTCAGGTATAAAAGGAAGAATGTAAATAATGGAGATGAGTGGAAAAAAGACCAGGAAGTAGTCTTTACAATAATGTAATTTAGTTCAAACATTTGTGATAATACTATTAAAATCTAGCACAGTATGAAGAATAAAATAAGTCTTGGCAGGACAAGACCTTACTGGGTCTTCAGGTTGTTAAATATCTCCCAAGGTTAGCCAGGTCCTGTAGTTTTTTGCAAGGGACTTAATCCTCCGGGTCAGAATCTTGTGCTTCTAAACCTGATCCTTGGGCCTGACTCACCAATGCTTTGAAATAAACCCAACATGATCAGGATAGCTGAATGTTATGCTGTCTTCATGTCACTGCAAAAGACGACAGAGTAGTAACAGTGTAGAGTAGTGACAGTGTAATGTAGTAACGTAGCCAGCTACTTTACAGGTCTTAACCAAAGCTTGTACAGCTCTTTCCTTCTTGTACAGAGGAACTGAGGCAAGAAGGACATGTGAATTGCAGATGCCTGTAGAAGAGATAGTTGTCAAAAACAATATTAGGGCTGATTCCTGTGCCTGTGCAAACACCATTAGACCACACCTTAACGAGATGAATTATTAATACAAAAGCTGCACGGGAAATTAATTTCTGCTGCCTCTCACCAAAACCAGCTGTTCAGACTTGAATGTGTCACAGTTGCACAACATAAATTTTGCCTTAAGGATACAGTTACCCAACATGATGGATTTTTCATTATGTCCTTCCTCTGTCCTTCCTATTTCCCTCTTCACCACAGTGATTTCAATTTTTGGCTCAGCCTTCTGGAAGGTACTGAATGATGGGAGTCCTGTATTTATATGGTGAGCACAGCATTAGCGGTTTCAGGGCAGATTCCTCTGGGCAGCATCCTCCATGCAGCCTTGCCAATCTGCCCTGGATAAGATAGGAAAAAAAAATACTTTACATATTTAAATGAAAAGCATCAAACCCTAGCACATTCCAGATGGAATCAGTGTTAAGTTACCCATCTCTGGTAAAATATCCAGATGAAAGCAGTTCCAATGAGGCTGGGAAATTTTCTGTTTCCCTACAGAACCTGCTGATGACTACTAGCAGAGGTTACTTGCTGGCCAGTTCTTTACACTGTGTAAACATCTTGTCCTGCTGTACTGTGTTCCCAGACTCCCTCCCACTTCTCTATTCACTACTCATGGAATGCCTAAGATCCAGATGGTGAGTTCTTCGGCTTAGAACTTCTACAATTTTTTACAAAATCCTGTTTCCTAATTGGCATTCTTAGGCATTACCACAATAAAACCAATAAATAGTAATAACAAAAAAAGGAGGATGGAAGGTGGGTGAAGACATGACTAATTACCTAAACAGTACTTGGACCACAAGCCATAGGCAACATAGGAGCTTGGGGAAGAGCAAGTGGGTGGAGAGTTACCTGAACAACAGAGGGTTGGGCAGGTAAAGAATAGATATTGCAAGACAAAACTGAGAGTCTTTATTTTGATAGCATCATGGAATTTATAAATTAAGGGATGACAGCTGTAGATTAGGCATGGCACAAGTTGCTTTACTCTCTCTGTCTGTGCAGCCTGGCTTGGCACTGTCACACAGACTCATGAGAAAAAATGTTAGTTGAAATGGCAATATAACAAGCTGGGAGATGTGAGAAGCAGAAGTTCCCAGAAGTTCCTTGTTCCCAAACAAGGTTTGCAGAAGGACCACGTGCTGTACCATGGCAGCTGCACCGTGAGGAAGGATGTTCTTCCATCTCAGGGCTGGGCTTACACTTAGGTGGAGAAGAGGCATGCACTTATCCAGGTAGTAGCAATGCTTAGACAACAACTCCTCACCTTCCCCTGGAAAAATGCAAGAAACTGAGCCTTGTTTGCCTTAATATTTATTTTAATTCATTTTCATACCACTCACTGTGTGTATATCACTTGGAAACACTTAGGCCAAAAGATGATGCAACAGTGACAGACTGAATTTTATTTAAATTTTGTTTAAATTTGTGGACTGAGAGCATAGATATAGTTGCTCCTGAAATGAAAGAGCACTTCTTTGCACAGTGGGTAATGAACTTCTGGAATTCATTGCCACAGGAGGTTGGGAAAGCAGGCTATTAGCAGGCATAAAAAGGGATTAGACAAGATTTGTGAACAATGCCTCTATTAACAGATAATAAAAGGAACAAGCAGTTCCAATGTCTGTGGGCTTAGGAGACTGGACCAGGGTAAGAGGCCAGGTACACATCTCTCCTTGAAAAGCATCTCCTATGTTCTCAGGCTATGCTATCAGGATCTGCCTTGGCCATCGCTGTTAGTGTTGTGCTGGGAATGTGGGGCACTTTCCAGGCTCTGCTGGGGCCTTCAAAACCTGTGGCTCGGCCAGGGCAGACAGTCAGCACCCTTGCAGCTACCCCAGTGCCATCACAGGCTTTGAGCAGCAACAGCACCTGCAGAACATTCCTTAATGCTCTGATGGGTTAAGCCCTAAGTGGTAGTGCTCTCAAAGAGGGCCAGAAACCAGCATGGTGGAGTTGAAAAGGAGTTACAAAGAACAAAAAGGAACTAGCTTTAACAAAAAGCAGAAAAATGAATCTGAGGAATCAGATCCCCTGAGGATCAGGAAAATATAGATGGAGGGAGACAGGAAGTTCTGTTAATATGGTACAAGTTTGATAATTGTTTGGGATAGCAACAAAGGAGCTCACTCTCCAAAAAGTGAATAAAAACAAGTATTCCTTTATTCAGGGGAACCACTAAAAGGAAGAGTGAACATCAAACTAGATATGACTTTTCAGCTGTCTCTTTTTTCCAGCTGAATTCTCTAAATCCATTTGATTCTGCTCATACAGTTTCTGAGAACTTCTACAGTCCTTTTTTGGATTCTTTCAGTTCTGTTACCTCCTGCCTGAAATCAGGAGACTGGACTGAAACTGCACTCCATGTTAGGCTGCGCCATGGATTCTTACCCTAGCACAAGGATGTTTTCTGTTTTTCCCATTTTGTTCGCAAGTCCTGAGGCTGTGTTTGTCTGATTGACCAGCACTGAGCTGGCATTTGTTATTCACCATCTAATATCTTCTTCCTGTATGGTAATAGTGAAATCTTTTTTTGTTTTGTTTTCCCTGTAAAATGAAAGACCATTTTCTCCTCTGTCTTTTTGCTCTGAATTTAATTTACCACTTTTTATCACTGAGTCATTCTGTATTAGGAGATTCTTCTAGATATTTTCATAACTACTAAAGTTATTATCTCATTGTCTGGCTTTTCATGGAAAATGTAGATCTTGGCAAATATTCTTCTGAGGGTCAGATAATCAAAGCATTGAAGAAATTAGGGCTGTTTTAGAAAAGTACGAGGAATGAGGAAGACCTATAATACGTGATAGACTGGTACAAGGGAAAAGACTTAAATTAGCTCTGTGTGTGTGTGTGTAGATATATCCCTGGTTACATAATAGCCACGGAGCACGTAACTAAAGAACAGAAATACCTGGAGGGAATGAATGAAGAATGACTTACAGAGGAAGAGACTATGATTGAGAATACAGAAGGGAACATAGAGGATCTCAGGAATGAAGTTCATTACAGTGATCTCTGTACATATCCAAGAAAATCTCTTTGGGAAAGTAAGAAATCCCTCACCACTGGGACGTTGTAAATACCACTGGCAAAAAAGGACCAGAAGCAACAGCAGTGTCCATTCAGAAATTTGTATGTCTCGGCTCATGGACAATGGCTAATCAACACAAGAAAGAATTCTGGTTTACTTCATGTTTTTTCTTCTGCGTTTTCTGTTGAGTGAAGTCCTACTGTAACAAATGTGGCAGTCTAATGAAAAAAAATCTTTCACAACCCCTGAATAGCAATATAGTAGAGAAAAGAGCACCACCTAGTGCTAAGTGCTGTTTCTTGATGCTGAGGTGTCTCCATACACTCTTATCTTATGGATGTCTTGATTTTAGTGTTTTCCTGCAGTTTACCCATCCAGAGAGGATTTAATCCTTAGCATCAAGGAGTATCCAGGCTCCTGATAAGAGTAGCTGGTTCATCAAGAGCTCAACATCTCTCAGAGTTTTGTGCACACTAAGGTAATGCCGTAGGCACCTAGTTAACATAATTGTGGTTATTTGTCTGATTCATTCAGGCTGGATTCTACTACCCTTACTCACCCAGTGAAGTTTTGTGCTCCACAGATAAGTCTCTCTGCTTTCACTTTAGTGAAAATTAATCAACACTTATGGGACAGGCTTAAGATACCAGAAGACCAGTCTTCTAATGCTTGCACTTGTAAAGACAAGGATTCATTGCATTTACAGTCTGATCTAACACTCACATTAAATTTTCTAGCTTTTCTTGGATATGTGAAAGTTGTACTTTTGTTTGTTTGTTTGTTTGACTGTTGTGTTTTTCCTGTTTGGGGGTTGTTTGTTTGTTTGTTTTTAAAATATCCAGGAGATCTTCAGAAAAACCATTGTTTTACATGAGAGTTGCCTTCATTGTCATGATAATAGATCATATGCCATCTTAATTATTTTTAAGCATTTATAGTTAAGATCTATTATTGTTTGTCTTCTTGTGACTATCAATCCACATTATGTTAGTGATCTTATTTTTGGTCTTCAAAGCCTTCCATTTTGTATCACAGCACTGAGTTTTCTGTTATAATGTAATTAAAATTTCAAAAGAAGACCAAAAGCAGGTAAATCAACTTAGAATGATTCTGCATCAGCTATCATTATGTATTATTTAAATAGCTCCAGACTTGAAGATACATGTAGCATTGGTTATATGAGTTTATTTACATATAGGTGTCTATAGTGAAATGTGATTTAAATGTCTTATTCCATTAAAATTTGTGATCCTCAGTGACACCTATGGCCAGATTAAATTTCTCTAATAATGGAGTTATTACTTCTTCCCTTGAAATTACTCAGCATTCACCCCCATTTTAACAGGAAGATGATGAAACTCAGCTATTCAAATTCCTTCCACATCCTCTGATCTGCAAAGTGTAGTTTAGCCCATAGAGCTTTTTATTTCTGTCCTTTATAGTTCTACATTTTTATTCTATCAGGCAAACTTTGCTAAGTGTAGTCTTCACCTGAAAGACATGCACCGTGACACCCAGAGCTCTTTCTGCCATATTGTTGCAAATATTGCCATGCACTAATGATAGTTTTTTATTTTAATTTCCAAAATATCAGGTGATTGGTTTGGATGTTTTTCTTTATAGGAATGTTTTCTTGTTTTGTGGAGTTTTTTGTAGTTTATAGGATCTTGGTTTATTCTTACATATTTTTGTCCTTTACCAAGAGAAAACAGCAGAATTTGTCTGTTTGAGTATGTGTGTATATATATATATATATATATAAAATACTTTGGAAAGGGCTGGGATTTTGCATCTTTTCTGTAGTAACAACTGTGGGGAGCATGGGAGAGTATGTGGGGAGTATCTCATTGCATGAGGGTTTAATTCTGTCACCACACTCAGCAACAGAACATCTATTCATAGCTACACTACTGGCACAGTAATTAACTAATTAGCAGGGACTAATTGATAAAAAGACAGCTACAGTGAATTAAATAGCCTGTGCACTTCTAACTAGGAGAGCTATGAGTTCGTACTTTTTCTCCTCAGGAAACTAACAAACTCCTGAGAAATGAAACCGAACTCAGCAGTTGAAAGCAAAATAATATTTTGCTATAAGTAAACCAAGAGCAATAAGAGACTCTGGCAACTGCATAAGTTCAGACTTATGGCCCCAAGCAAGGAGAGTGTGTAGCCCTACATTAATGATACCCAGTAGCAGTTAAGATCCCTGCTGTCACCAAGGGCCTGCTGCTCTGCCCTCCCCAGTCTGGCACCTTGGCTTTTTGTTTTAGAGGAAGCAGAGGTCACCAATCTTACCCTTCAAACTGAGTGGTGCTGGACTCCCTTTACACCAGTGCAAGGAGAGGGCAAGCCCTGCTCCATTGTGCCTGGAAGCTGTTCAAGCCTCCTTCCCCTGTTTGTTCCACAGGGTCTAGGGAAGGAAAAAAGTATACCTGTGTTAATGCCAACTTGGGAGAGTTAGTTACTTCTTTCTTTTCTCACACAGCATGCCCACTGTCAGGAAAGTTTGGCAAGGGTGAGGCTAGTTGCAAGCAAGAAGCCAGAGTCCTGCTTTGCTGTGATGATCGCTTTTGCAGGAACAAACTAATGGCATCTATTTAAAAATTGTTACAGACCAAAGGTTTTTTTTTCCCCAGACTGTCTATTTGTTCCCAGTTCTGGTTTTGCTCTGTGTTTTCAGCGAGCATATAATTACCATGAATTATATAGCAGAACAGGGTGTGTATAAGGCACACCTTGAACAAGCAGGTTCTCATTGGTTTGAGCAATGGCTTGAGAGGTGTTGTTTCCCAAGCACAGCTTGCAAACCCACGGTCTGGGAGGCTTCTACTGAAAACTGTTTTGTTTTAAAACTTTAAAAAGTGACATATCATACCTCCTGCAATGACAGGGCAATCTGTAGTTCTTGGATTAACTAACCATAGGCACTCCTTATAGCAAACATAGAAACATTAAAGATCACAGACTAAAATTATATTAAAGCAGACACAGATACTGACTGTCAATCATTTTTAGCAGATGTCTAATAAATCCATCTTTTTATGTTTGGGCAGGGTAAAGTAACCATCTTGCAGATTTCATCACCATATTTCAGTTTAGTCCTAAGATTATTCATAGAATGGTTTGGTTTTTAAGGGACCTCATAGATCATCTCATTCCAACCCTCCTGCTATGGGCAGAGACACCTTCCACTAGATCAGGTTTCTCAGGGCACCATCCAACCTGGCCTTGAACACTCCCAGGGCACCAAAATGAGACTGACTAATCAGTAGTTCCTGACGACTTTCTTTTTTCCTTTTTTAAAAATGAGGGTTATGTTTCCCCTTTTTTAGTCAGTGGTAACTTCACTTCACCACCACAACTTCTCAACTATGATGTATACTGGCTTACCCACTCCCTCCACCTCAGGACCCACAGATAGATGGTTCCTCAGGTTCCATGGACTTGTGCACCTTCAGGTTCCTTGGATGGTCTGAAACCTGGTCTTCTCCAACAGTGGTCAGTTCTTCATTCTCCCAGTCCTGCTGACTTCCTCTTTGCATAACTCCTGAGTTTGGAGGAGGTAATTCTTGAATATTAACCACCTTTCTCAGGCTTCTCTTCCCTCCAGGACTTTCTCCCATGGCACTCTATCAAGCAGATCCCTGAACAGGCCAAAATCTGCTCTGCTGAAGTCCAGGGTATTGAGCTTGCTGTGCACCCTAATCACCACCCTGAGGACCTCAAACTCCACCACTTCATGGTCACTGCAGCCCAGGCTGCCCTGGAGATTCACATTCCCCACCAGATCCTACTTGTTGGTGAGAGAAAGTCCAGCATAGAACCTCTCCTTGTTGGCTCCTGTATCCCTTGTAGGAGTTACCATCAATGCATTCCAGGAATCTCCTGGATTGCTTTTGCTCTGTTGTGTTGTCCTTCCAGCAGATACTGGGGTGGATGAAGTCCCCCATGAACACCAGGAGTTCTGAATGTGACAACACCCATAGAGGACCTCATGTGCTTCCTGGCCCGGCAGCTGTAGCAGGCCCCCAGTACAGTGTCACCCCTCCCTGCCCTCCCTTTAGTCCTGACCCACAGGCTCTCAGTTGGCTCCTCTTTCCCCCCAGACTTTGCTCCATGCACTCCAGCTGGTCACTGGCATGGGGTAACACCCTCCCCTCATCTCTCCTGCCTGTCCTTCCTAAAGAGCTGTGTCCTTCCATTCCAGCACTCCAGGCACAGCAGCCATCCCAGGACACAAGATCACAGCCCTGCAGGCGTGTGCACGTCTCTGCCTCCTCTTGTTTATCCCCTGTGCTGTGTGTGCTTGCCCAGGGACAGTGAAGCTGGGTCCCCAGTGAAACCAACTCTCTGGCTGGAGTGTCTGGAATTCCTTTGTGCTGCCCTTCAGGTGCTCTCCTGCTGACCTGTGATTCCACTCCAGTGTCTGGGCATCTCTTGCTTTCCTTGACATCAAACTGGTAGGACTGGAAAGGACTGAGATTTCCCTCCCCTGGCACCTTTACTTTAAAGCTTTCTTCACCAGCTGGGCAAGCCCTTGACCAAAGATACTCTTCCCTTTCTCTGACAGATGGACCCCATCAGTACTCCAGGTTTCTCAAAGTGGGACCCGTGGTGTAAGCAGCCAACCCCTGGTCGCAGTTCTGTAACCATTTGTTGAATTACCAGGTCTGACTGGCCCTTTCAAACCCCTACTCTTTGACCAGAAAAATTGATGAAAAAATAACTGATCCCCAGAGTCCCTCAGTCTCCCAGCTCTGAAGTCCTTCTTGATACCTCTTGTTATAGCGTTAACTCGATACCCCTGTTACTCATTCTGTTACAGAAGCCTTTCATGAAGGCATCCTGAAGGCTTCAACATGCAAGGTGATTAAAAAACTATCAAAAACTAAAGAGAAGAGCAAATCATTGTCAAACAAGCACACAGATAGAAGGAGCTCACTTGCTGAAAATCAGGGTGCTGCTCCAGTCAAAAGAAGAGGTAACTGATTATCATTGTAGGCACAGGACAAATACATAGGGAACATTTTTTGATATCCATTCTTCCTATTTACTTTTTTCTCTGTAGATCTGCTCAGTCTAATTCCTCAGTTGGGTCAATACAGCAGCAATTCAGAATTTTTTTCTGGGAACTTGTTATGGGTACCTTCCATGCTCCTCACTGACAACGTAAAATGCAATAAACCCAACCTGCTACCTGAATGGTGGTTAGCTCAGGTGCTAGATGGGGACAGGACACAAAGAAGCCCCCGGAGTATTACAGAGTATTTCAACACTACTTTCACAGAGTTAAGGCTCTTAGACTGAAGACCCAAAGACAGTCTTTGTGCTCTGAATTTCTCTATTTACCTGGTAAAACAGTGACCACCTTTTGTTGCTTGACAAACTGCGGGACAAAGTTCTAACTCACTTCCTTTTTGCTCAAGCATGAAGTGCATGATGTATATGCAGACCTGTGACATGTGTACATGACATCCCTGTCACAACATACCCTCAGTCCAAAACCCCCAGTGAAGCTCAGAAGAGACCAAAGTTTTCCCATGTCCTTGGTGAGGTGCTCCTTGGTCGTACAGCAGATGGGTGGTGCTGGTAGCCTGTACTTTGCCATGTGATTACCAATGATAATTATCAATAAATAACCCCTTCACATACCAAAGTCAAAGCCACACTGTGAATAACTGGGGTTACAGTAAGCTACCCCTATGGGCAAATTTTTATATAATTGTCCACTATGGGTACATGTTCACACAGCTTCCAAACTGTCTTTCAAATTAAGCTAAACCACTCAGACATGTGGCAGCTCATTCACTCGGCAAACCCACTCAAGACCCACAGAAAGTTTGGTCAGAATTTGAGTTAAAACCAAAGGAACTGATGTAATGCTACTTTTAAGAAACAGTTCCTGCCTCCCCTTGGCTACAAAGCGATGTGTGCAGCCATGTCATTAGAAAGACAGAATTTGTCATTAAACCCTAAGTTAGAAGGCAAGCAAGAATAATCAATGAGTTGTCCTTAAGGCCTGTAAGCCCAGAATCCTTCTACATAATAATACAATTCAATATTCATCACTATCTAATTTGCCATTTAGTCTTCAGCGTAACTGCATGTATTTCTCCAGAATGCTCAATAAAACATTCTTAATTATACATATTTTCTTGTATATTTTCTAATTCAACTACTATTTACAGTATTTCTTTTTAACCTGTGGGTCATGTTCTTTGAAATGAATCTGAACTTTAACCTCTTACTGTCATCAGCCACCTACTAAGCTATCTTCTATTACCCAACAAGCTTTTGTGTAGAAAATACTGTGATTGATGTACTATAATACAACCCTCTATTTAGTTACACATAAAATCTTATGAAATCTTTTCTGGGAAGACTGAAATTTTCCTGGCTTGACTCAGTTTAAAGGTATACACATAAAATAAAAAATAAAATAATTTTGGTTTGTTATATGACACAAAGTTATTTTTTAAATTTTGTAGTTGGGCTATATCTTGTCATGTTATCTTGTCATTAAGAATTTCAAAGATGTAATGTTTTTTGTAAAAGCCAAATACCTGCACATTCATAGTTACACAAGAGTAAAATCTTTCCAGATTAATAGGAAAGTATCCAGCACTCATATTCACAAAGAAAATATGAAAACTCAGATTAGCCACATATTAAAGGCTTGAACATTAAAAATATTAAGATAACAACAATTCAATATTTGTGGTTTTCGAAAAATATCACTATTTTTAAGAAAAACTGCTCAAGGTGTTAGCAAACATGAAACCTTGCTGCATTTTTTCTTCATGAAAGTATCAGAAGTGTTTGAACTCTGCATTGGAAACAGATTGTGCAAGCCATCCCCAGCACGTAGAATCTAGTTTTGGAGAATGAAGAAACAGGTTTTGAGTCACCAGGGAAATGGTACTGAAATATCTCTAGGTAAGAACAGGTGGGGAAACATTTCATCATGTTCTGTAACTCGCAGGTCCAGCTGTTTGTGGCACGTGCAGCAGCACTCATAAGAAAACCTATTTCCCACATTCATTTACACAATACATGTGGCATGCCATGAGAGCCATATCAAGGCAGCATCTACTGGACACAGAGAGAGGAAGAGCTATGCAGAAAAGACAAAAGCACCATAGAACTTTGCCCACATATTTCCCAGGCTGCAGCGAGCAGCAGGTTAGAAACATTCCAATCTTGCCATCGTGTTCAGGACACAATTGATAATCACCAGGAAACACACCTAAAGATATGCATGGGTGTAAGTCTGTGCTGGCAACGTTGGTTGGAGTGGTGCTGCATCTGCACAAGGCACATCAACAGCTCTCATAAATCTTGATTACAGTGGAAATAAAGAGTAATTTCACATCCATGTGGACTGGTTGGCAATTCACCAACAGCCTTCATGTGCTGCTTTCTTTCCCACCCACACAACAGTCACCAGCTCAGCTGTTCTCCTACTCTGGAGTCCCCTCCTCTGGGCGATGAGGAGCTCGCTGCTGTGGGTACTCATGTCAGCTCATGCCACACACAAAGCACTAGGTGGCCCTTGCAGTCTGTCCCTGTGCCCCACACACTCATCACGTTTATCATAGGACCCAGTGGGTGGCCTGGGACAAGTGTCCTCCAGCACAACAGGAGGATGCAGGACGTGCTGTCTGAACACAGAGAAACCACAGAAGGCCAGAAAGGCATTGCTGTGGTCATGGCTGGATGTGGCCAGAGGTTCCCAAAGGCATCTGGGGGTCCCATGAGGACCAGGGGTTCAAAGAAGTTCTACAAATGGGTTAAAAAAGAAGCATTAACATTTTCTTCGTCCCATACAATACTGGCTGAAGGGGTTGAAGGGAGCCCGTCTCTAATGATCCACTAAAGGTGGGCAGCAACTCCCCTGGCTGTGGGCAGGCTCTTCTGGAGTGGGAATGAGGGCTGTCTGCTGTGGAAAGAGTGGTTTTCCAGCTGCTCCACCTAACCCTGTCAGATGGTGAGGGATGGGTCCCTGGCTGGCAGTCCCACCCCACTGCTCTGGCTGGGGAGTGGCTCCTTCATCTCATTCTTGGTTGACTTCATGGCAGCCCTTGCACAATCCCTGGAACTACTGCCAGGCATCTCTGTTATGTGAACACCCTCAGAGCTCTTATGTACTCAGTTGGAAACAGACTTCAAAGATGCGCTGCTTCTAGTCTTCAAAAGAAAGTTCTACTGCCCCCAGAGGGGAAGCATTCCCTGGCTTCCCTCTTGCTCAGCTTTCCCTTTCCTCCACCGCACTGCTGGCTTTTTGCTCCACTGAAGTGCAGCTGCCCTTGCAGCTCTGAGCCTTTAACCTCACCCCATCAGCATGAGATAGCAGAAATGTTTCCTCCTTCCCCGCTCGCTTCCCCCAGCGCAGGGCCTGGGGCAGAGCAGCAGGGTGCACTGGAAGGTGTCCTCGTCCAGGAGCCCTGCAGAAGGACACCCCGAGACTGCTGCTGGCCTCGGCCCCACTCCTTCCTTCACTGGGGCCAGAAGGACATGGTGTTTGGGGAAGCCAGGCTGGCAGCTCTGCTTCCAAAACAGCACAAATGCTTAAGCTGGAACAGATAGAGGAACTAACCTGTTTTCTCAACAAAGCCAATTCTCACCCTTTTTATCACAAATCTCTAAGAGCTGGGCTTCACCCTGCCCTGGGAATTCCAGTTCTGTGGAGGTAAATAAAGGAGAAATAGACACAATTTTTTTTAAAAGAAAATAAATAAAAAGGAACTTATTTTTAGTTTCACAGCCAGAGAATAAAGCCTGAAAATATGAACCATAGGTAAGGCCAAATGCAAAGCAGTGCTGTGGGTGTGTGTGCTGGCTAGGTACTGCCTGTGCTGTGTGGCAGCTCCCTGTTCTGGGACTTTCACCAGCACCTCCTCTTGAGAAAGACATACCAGAGTGTAAACAGTTGTGCTCAAAACTCTGTGAATAAACAGAAGCACAAGCAGAAGAGGAAAAAACATAAAATTCCAAACTTTCCAATTTCCAAAATACATGACCTCCCCTTATTTCACCTTGGACAGAGTTGGGAGCATGTCCCTCTGTCTCTTGTCTTCAAACTCTGTGGTCTGTCAACAGACAGCCAGTGTCAGTGATGTCTGAAAGGGAGCTCTGACAGTCCCAGATCTGCTCTCTCTGAAAGCTTTTCTGGGCTAACCTCTTCAAAGTGCAGGAGGGACACACCATCTGCCTGCTGGATCAGAGGAAGAGTGTATGAATTCAATTAAGATGATTTTGCCCTCCAGTCAGGCTGTTTAAAAATTAATTTTAGTTCTCCTACCTCTTCCATTAAACTCGTAAGCTAGAGGGAGCAATGTACCCTGAAATATTGATTCTGCCTCTCAGATGGCAGTGACCTACATTCATGGGTGCTCAGCCCACGAGCTGGTGCCCAGGACTGTTGCTGTCCCACCACTTTGCAGACTGGAGGCATGATCAAGGTGCTGGTTTGGATTAGAGGCAGAGTTTGACATTAATCCTTTACTTTCTTTTAAATGCACCATGATTCATTATCTCAGGCAGGATCCCATATCAGGTGCATTAGGAAAGCTTTATGAGAGACAAGCTGAGGTTGTTTGATCAAAGCTGTGCCCTAGGCAACATGAGAGTTCTTCCCAGCCTACTACAGCTGGTTTCTGTAAAGGCAGACAGCACTGGTTTGAGTGCTGGAATTGACTGGAAGGAAACATAGATGTGTTTCATTTTTTTCCCAATTTTTTTTCTCCCCTCAGCTTATCAGTCATGTCAGTCCTACTAAACAAGGAGTAACTAAAGGCCAAATTCAATTCATCTTTGATTTGCACCTGCAAATCTTACATCATCCTCACTGCAGGCTTCCTAAGTGTGGCAGATGAGTATTCAGCTAGGAAAATGTCAGCCTGGAAGAGATGAAGTCATGAAACTCTTGAGAAATGCCGTGGTTACTGAGCCTTGCCCACAGCAGTGCTGCTCCAATTAAGTAATGTAGTGTGCAAACAGTGGGGAAAAGAATTTGGGAAGGAATTTAGGATTTGTGAATAATTTTGACTTCAAATCTCACCAATTAAATATGCAGGGTATTGTGTAGTCAGTCACTCCCAAGAACAACTAAGCACCTGAAAACTATATTCATATAAAACAAAACTGTTAAGTGCCTTCACAATGTTAGGGGCCATGAATACAGTCACTATTTTATGTGTTATGCCTGAAAGTAATGACAAATTCTTAGCCCACTAATGGCAAAAGGAGTTGCACGTGTCATCACATCACTCACTACCAATAATCCTTACAGGAAATGATTGTAAAGGAAGCAAGCCTGGATTGGGAGCGAACCCTGGCAATGCTATGCTGATAGGAGTCTGCAAACGCAGCAGGAACGTGGGCTCTTTCAAGTTCCTCTCTAATAATCTAATCAGTGTCATTAAGGAAATCTTTTAGGAACAGCTGAGTGACTGCTGACTGGTGACTCTGAGCTTTATGGTTCAAACATTTGCTTTGTTTAGTTTCCCTGACATGCTCTGTGTTTCACCAGCAACAAATTTGGCTCCACTGCTCAACATAGTGTTCAACTGAGCATCACAGTTTCGTTCCTGCCAGAAGCCCACAAGACTGGAGTTCTAGCAGCACTTTCCAAACAGCATTCCTGAGGCTTAGATTACATGTGGAACAGGAAACCTGAGCCCCTGAGGGAAAAGAGACAATACACAAAAGCTTGTGTATTTGTGCCTGAATCTGGTGCTCAGTCAGCTGCAGGACCATCTGATTGAGTTAAAGAAGCACAACAGAAGATGAAGATCTCTCCCAAATCTGGAGTATTCTTGAATGCTCATGGAGTGCATTTCTGGTGAAACTCTCAGCCTGAAAGCTCTCCAAGGCACGCAGCAGAGCTCTTACCTGAGCCACTGTGGGTGAGGACTCATCTTCAAGGGGAACAAAGCAAATAGTTTCTGCTCACACACGCCTCATTCTTCAGGAGAGCGTGTAGCCGTGCCTCTTCTGCCTCTACCCACAAGAAATCAAAAAAACCCTTGAAAAGATTGTGACAGTCAGATAGGATTAAAGCACAAGCCCAGATAGATTATAGCCAGTCTAAGACCTGTTTGGGCAGGTGGATGCAGACAGCAGAGGTCTGCTGGCCATGCTCTGGGCTGGTGTGGCAGGAGCCTGCTCTGCTCTGGAGGCAGCCCAGCACTGCATTTCATGCAGCCCAGCATCGTGTTCTGCCTGGCACTGGGTAAGGCAGGGCAGCTCCTGGGGGAAGAAGTGAGTGCCTTCCAGGGTGGACAAAGCTGACTAAAATGTGCTTTCATGGGTGCTGGGGAAGGGCAGCTCAGGTCTGTCTGTACTTGCTCCCAGCAAAAGCAGGAAAAGAGCCTTGTCCTGCTCTTGTCCTGCATGGCTGCAGGTCTTCAGTCCTTTCCTCCCAAGCTCACAGTAGCTCTTCTGTGCAGCAGCACAGCAGGGTAGCTGTGTTGTCCATGAAAGCACAGGGTGCTGCAGTCCTCCTGACTCCAGCAGCAAAGGAGTTCCCACTTTCCTGCTGGCCAGGAGGGACTGGTTTGGCACCACTTAACACAAGCCATAGATGCCATCAAACAACACCCTGTGCCAAACAAGCACCTTCTGCTGGAGTACCCCAGCACTCATCGGAAGTAAAACCTGTCCTGGCTTCATCAGAGTCTGAATTTGTCTACTTCCAGCTTCTGCATCTCAGTTATGTCTCTTGCAGCAGCATAAGGCTCTGAATTAGCAAAGTAAACACACATCTTGAAGCACAGCTTTAAACAAACTGAACCAAAACGCTTTGAACATGGCCTTACACTCACAGCAGACTAGGCAGGTATTTAGTGATACAGCCTTAAGCTATGTCATAGGTAAGAACATGATTTGGGCCCATCTGGTTTGTCTCTAAGATGCCCTTGAAAACTCCAAACTCCCCTGGAAATTTGGACAGGCAAAATAGAAGTGAAAGTCAAGAGAGTGAGAAGATTTTTTAGGAAATAATCCTTTTTTGGAGGGGAAAGAGTTGGAAAGGTTGGGGCCCATGCCAGTGCACTAAGCTGTGTTTTCCCAGAGGCACTCAGAGGGGCAGAGGAGCACCTTGATGGTGTCCCAGCTCTCACCAGAACAGCTCTGTCCTTGCCCAGTGTCAGAGCAGGGGAGAGGGTCTCAGGAAATTGACAGTGCCACATCAGATCAATTACGGGAACATCTATCAGGCTCATTTTTTAGAAACAGATACTTTTTAATATCTTTAAAACTGATGTTGCCGCTGGTTGGTTTTTGGTTCTTTTTTTTTTTTCCCCTGGTTGTTAATTAAATCCTCTGCCAGACAGAAGCAGTTTTCAGCCCATGACTTGAAAGAGGAATTGAACCTCCCTTCAGAAGTCCCAGGAAAGAAGTCCTTACAAAGGAAGTGCAGTCATTCTCCCAGGCTGGATTACCTTGCCTCCACTTTCATCTTGGCATGACATACATTATTCACTCTTTTTTTCACCTATAATAATTTAAGCAAGAGTCTAATAAACAGAGTCCTCATCCTCTGATACTCAGCAATGAGCCACATGGCACATACATAAGGGAACATTAGTGATTAGGCAGGAGTTGAATTCTCTGTAACATGATTACAGTACAAAAATAGGCCAGCAAGACACTGCAACAGCACCTCCTTGCATGCTCATTTTACACTAGAAAGGCTTTGGTGATTTTTACAATTTTGCTTCTGTGGCTGCCATTTCATACTGCTTATAAAGAGATTTTGGTTGAATAGCAGAGCTCAGACAAGGCATGCTGTTATTTAAGAGCAGATTATATGTATGGGTTATCTAGAAATACTCCAAAGGACACTATAAAAGGCAATTGTGTGTTTCTGATGAAAATTGTGGGCTAGGGTTGAAAGAATATTCTTTGTTTTTACAAGTATGAGCTATGTAAGTTTTAAATCCACCTGGCTTTGCAGGTATAAAGTGATGCTGGGAAGTGTTTGCTCAGTGCAGGAGTGTCCTGTTACTGTGAGTGTACATCTAGCAGAACCCAGCTTTACCACTACCAGTTGCTGCACCTTAGTACCTTGCTTTAGTACCTTGCCAGCTGCTGCGTTTTAGTTGTGCAGACATTACTCCTTGAGACTTTTCCTCAAAGTGTTTGGATCTACAAAAAAAGCAGATGTATTAGACAGGACCCATCACCTCACTCCCTCACTTCCAGCACTTGCCATCAAAGGCACCGCCCCCGGATGTTTCAGCACTGCATCCATCCCAGTGGGGACAGAAAATGGGACAAAAGGGTGGGAAGGAAGACTTAGTGCAACCCATATAATAAAGATAGAGATCGCCAAACACACCAGCACAGCAAACACCAACTGATAAAGAAAGTATCTCATAAACTTCATGCATTTATAGCACACTTTGGCTACAATTGAAGAGAACATTTTAACTGAGAACAAGAATATTGGAATTACTGAATGCATTTTTTTGGTTGCTTTAAATATTAAATAGATTGGGTTTGCTTCAATATCATATTGTTTAAGGTAAGAATAATTTCTAATTTCCAAAGACTCAAGTCTTTATGAAAAGCATTATGAATCTGATCTATTTGAAATAAAACTCTAAAATCCAACAAATATGAACTCTCTTTCAAAGACATTTCAATCTAAATGACTTTTATGACCATTTTTTTTCATGCTAGAGTTGATCAATAAATGAGTGGTTTAGAGTTTTTGTTTGTGTTATCCTAGAAATGCAGTTTCAGAGACATCTTGTCTGTTTGATGACAACAAAAGAAAACCAATGTACTATCGCACAATTACTTTATTTCCAAGACAGGTTTCATAATTTTCTTTTTCTAACATCTGGCTCCTCCCATGGACTCTCCTGGACTGTTTTTCTCCCAGAGCTCATCCCAGCCTGGTGTTTACTGGGAGCCCAGCCCCAGGACCCAGCTGGCTCCTCAGCCCTGCATCAGCCACCATCACAATCTCTTTCTCCCTTTTTTAATCAGCTGTTTAAAACCAGATTGTTCAGACACATCAGACTTGCATTGAGTCAGTGCAGTATTTTTGAAAAGTCACTGTTACCCTCTCAGAGATGGCATCACATTAGGTTAAAGACACTAATTTTAAAAATACAAAGCAGGCGCAGCAGAATGAGCTATAATCAGAAATAAGCCATACAGAGACAGCGATAAGATGTTCTTCCAGACACTCCCCACCTAACAGAAAATTTCACCTTTGGGAAGTCCTTGAACACCTTTGCTCTGAATATTTCCTGAGTCCTTTTATCTCCCATGATGCAAGTCTTGCTGTTCCCTCTCTTCTGTGAATACCTAACCCTTGGGCAGAGGCTCAAGACTTTGACACTTCACATCAAACCCATGGCACCAGTCCTCCTGATCAGAAAGCAGGAATGCTCTCCAAGGAGTGGACACCAAAGCATTTCTTGTCAAAAAATGTGAAACTGAAGTGCAACCTCAGCTTTCAGCTCACCTTCTCCACTACCACAGTTTGATGCATCAGCCCCAGCCTGGTCCTACAGCCCACCCAGAGACCCCCAAAAATGAATTTCTCATTGCTGATGTCCTGGATTTCACTCTCTGATAGTGCTCTCCCTCTGTGTGGGTGCAGTGGCTGCAAGGGAGGCACAGGGGACTGGACTCCAGTCATCCATAAGAATCTAGTTCTCAAGTGACCACCATCTCCACTGTCTCTCCAACTGCATAATCCAGGTCCTGTACCACACAGCACCTCACCATCCCCTGCTACACAGCTGGGAAGGGGCTGGACACAAGCCAGCTCTCTGTCAAGGCTGCTGAGGAGCCAACCATTGCCCCCATATTTCCTAAGAAAAAACTCTCTCCTCTGCTAGGCCAGCGTGAGCTCTTGCTTGTTGATTATTTGTGGCACTGATGCTCTGTGCATAACTGTATCTTCCAAAACCCCTAACAAGAACCTTTGGGAGTGATGCTGCTGAGGCACCTGATGCTGCATTGCTGACATGGTCCTCTGGCTCACTGCTTGGTGTAAAAGCCCCAGCAAAGGGTGGCAGCTCTTGTCATGTTCCTGTCATCAATCAGGTACACACCAAAGTGGATGGCATGAAAAATGAGAAACCTCACAGCAGCCTTTGACGCCAGCCTGACCTAGGAATGAAATACTTGTTTTAACTTGAAAATGCACAGCATCCACCCCAAGCTTTCCTGCTCCATCACAGAAACAAGGGTTGGGAAAGGACTCCCAGAGCACATGCAGGCAGGTCCTGACTGCTTTGTGAATGACTCATAAGGAACACTGTAAACTGGAAGTAAATGCAACATGTTTTATTTGAGGTTGGAATAAATTACAACTGTAAAGCATATTTTATTGCTTTATAAATTGTCTGCGCTTAAAAGGCATTAATATCAAACATAAACAAAACAAAGACACATTTGATTAACAGTTCAGTTCTCCTAAGCTTCATGAACAGCTCAGTAGGGGGATTTCTTTATATGATTGGCTCAGAAATTTGACTTTGACATGCATTATCACCATTCATAAGTTTGAGTGGACTGTAGATGTGTTCATTTGCTTTAAGATATAATTTTCTCTAAAATATCCCATTTAATACCCAGTCCTTCATTCCCTACTCAAATACAAATCCCACTGCTTTTGAAACTTTGAAACATACGTGGGGTTTTCTGTCCCTGCAAAAGGAGGACTTCCAAGTCCAAACCAGGAATGAGTCTGACCCCAAAACTAAGTAAAAAACCAAACTCCTCCCAGGTTAAAATAGTGAAATCCCACGCATAAAAACTGTGTCCTTTCATTCTGAAGATTCTTGCAAAAACACTCTGCATTATCTGAACACACTGATGTGGAGAACTCGTATTTTTGTTGTACAGATACTACCTGCCTGAGGCAGGTATGAATTTTGCTCATCACCTCGCTCTTCTAGGTGCAAACAGACCCAGGCAATCCAGTCTGCCCTGAGCCTGGGGGGGTGAGAGGGTGCTCACAGGGCTGGGTGTGCTCCGCACTGGGCAGTACCCAGCCCTGAATGCACAGACACCGTGACGGGGTCTGGCTAGCTCCAGATAGGTATGACAGGCAGAAAGGAGGCCAAAAAGTCACCTCCTCAGCCTCCTGGGGAGCCACAGCTCCTCAACACCAAAAAGGGAATGAACATTCATAAGCAGCTCTCATTGCACCATCAAAAAAAGCTTCCGCCAAGGTATCCTGTCCCACTCTGACCCTCTCGCACGGCCAGGGCCATGTGCTCCCTATGCCCTGGCTCCAGAGCAGTGTCTCCATGAGCCATTCCTGAGCAGGGAGCATGCACCTCTGCTAGGCTGGGCCCAAAGCAGCACAAAATGAGCTGGACTATGCCCTGTAAAACTCTCCAGAAACAGAAACGGAGACTCCAGTCTCAACTAGCCATTGGAACAACACAGAAAGTTGGCAGAAAATACCTCCAGGGCAGCTTCTCTTCCTGCCACAAAACTAACTTATATATAACGAGCCCCTAGTAGAGAAATTCCTTCTAAAACCAGTTAGGTATCACTCAGAAAGTTCCTGTTTAGAGAAGTGTTTCTTCTCATAGTGGCCTCTAATGTTCTTGCCATGCCTACAGGAACACAAATAGCTGAGGGAGATGCTAGAGTATTTTACACTATACAGCTGAACGGGAATGGTTGTCTATTACTGGATCCAAGAAATAAATGTTGAACTTCAAAGAAAATACTATTAGATTGATCTGGGTCTGATTGCAGTTTTCATCAAAATTTCATAACATTAAAATTCATAACATCAAAGTTTCAGTAGCATATATAAATTTCATATGTTTTATGCATAATCTCATTACAAAAAACCAGCAAACAAACTTTCTTCTACTAAACATGGTTTCCTCAGAAGAGATTTGTTTTGTGCCATGAGGGATATCCAGCTTTGATCTCTGTAAGGCATACAGCAGATTTCAGGTGCTGCCCATAATGGCTCCCAGCAAGTCAAAGGACAGGGGCAGAGCTTTGGTGGGATATCTGGAGCAGTGCCAAACTGGGCCAATTCTTCAGCACCTTTCAGTATCCCACTCATTCAGGGAGTGGATAACCCTGGTTTAGATCCCAGCCACATGTTAAAGTGCTTAATGGAGAGTTGGGGAACAGCAGTGCCCCTTCCTCCACCTCAGGTACTGGCTCGGGAAAGGCTTTGTGGAAAGGTGGCCTTGAGGCTGCCTTGTGCTAGCAGGATGCACTGCAGCTGGGACAAGGGTATGCGCATGGTGTGCCCTGATCCATCTCATCTTAGAGAAACATCAATCAGAAACCTGCAAGCTTTTACACTCATCAGTCATCTCGGTTATGCTCACTGAGAACAGATTCTTGGCTGACTTCTTTTTTTCCTTAGCAGTTAAGAATTTTGCTTTGAAGATGAGAAAGGGGAAAGCTCACCTTCAGGGAGAGAGACAAGCACAGACATTTGCAAATTAAAATGCATACACGTCAGCCACCCCAGCAGTGACCTCCATCTGCGCTTTACGACACAACATCTTATTACCTTGAACCTTAATTTTTCAGCCCTTTCAAAGGTTCCTAGGAGCATTCCTTTCTATATCAGTGAGATGTCTCTGGTGGCTCTACAGAAAAAAACTAATGAAAGGAACCAACTGTTGTCACCAGGGTAAATTACAGGGTTACATTCAAGCTACAGACACTGGAGGGAGCAGACTTGCTCCATTTTCTGGTGCAAATGCCATACCAAGCAGCAAGCTGAGCACACTGAGAAGGAATATGGGCTAATGGTTAGTGCACTGGACTGGGATCTGGCAGATGGAAGTAATTCACCTTCCTCTTTTTCTTGAAGCAATCAGAAAAAAGAAACAAGTTATATTAACGTTAGGGTGCTCAAACATTTCCAGCTCAGCAAATGCCCCTAAAATATTTCTCCTCTCCAAACAGCTCTTAGCAGTTTATGCACTGCCTCTCTCAGACTAAGAACAACAGACAGAAATCTCATAAGGAATCACACACTTCTAGGGAAAAAAAAACCCAACAAATTTCAGGATTGCTACATCTCGGCTAAAGTTCATTTGCCCATCTGCAAAGCTTCTCTCCCCTCCTGATCTTCACTTCTGAGCTGCCCCTTTGCCATGCACTTGCAGTCAGAGAGAACAGGACCTCCTAAATACATTCACATCTTTAATTCTCCAGCTTTTGCGTTCAGGAAGGCATTCAGGCCAGCACTGTCTCAGGCAGTTCTGTTAAAGCACCTTCTGACTGATTGGGGACCTGAACTGAGAAGCTGATGGGACAATCAGTGAATGCATCTGAAAGCAAGGCTGTTAACCAGTGCATTTGCTCACAAGGAGGGCAATGTTCAGCCACTCCACCAAAATATGGCAGATATATTCATTAGTGGTTACCAAATGCTCTAACTTTTCACAGACCTTTATAAGTGCTGAGCATTTCATTTGGCAGGACAGCCATGCCTGAGAATTCAGCATATTGTTAGAAATTGCCATTTCCTTCTCCTACAGTCCTTCCCACCACAAAGTGTCTCATGAACAAACAAGTGTCTATACTGTGATTATGCCAATGGAGGAACTGGGTCAGACATGGATGCCAGCTGGATTGGACCCATAGAGAAGATGAATGATTTGGTCAAGCCAAAACTAAGTCACTTGATGCCAGGCCCAGTGCTCCATCCACACCACCAGAGGTTACCGAGTAAGGGACATAACTAATCCCCCGAAGGAACTGATGTATCATGAAGGGCAAAGAGCCTCTGAAGCTATGTGTAATGGCATAAAGCACAAGTATATTACATGTTTAGCTCTGTCCCTGCTTCTCTGTCATGAGGGCAGTGAGTTGCTCAGACAGTTGTCTTCTGGTCAGCCTATTACATTATTTCCTATGGAAATGCAGGTAAAGGCATGTATACTATTCAGTAGTAGAACAGAAGTCTTGTTTTACATGGGCTGAGAGAATGTTTCTTACACCCAAATGAGATTTTTGCATGCATCTGCATACTCACTGCCCCTGCTGTGCTCCATGCCTGAGTGTCATGCCCGGTTGCTCTGCGTAGCAGGCATGTCATACGCACACAGTGACCCGGTACAAGAGCACATTCTGCAGGCCAAGTCTCAGGCAAAAATTCACCTATAAAACCTAAGCGTGTTGGTCATTTCTTGCAGTAAATTGGGCTTTCACTAGGAATTAACATAAGCTTTAATAACTAATCTTATAATCTGTGCACTTGCTTATTTTCTTCTTCACAATTCAACCACTTTCCTCCCTAATACTAAAACACTGAAGTCTTACATAGCATTCAGAGCATTAATTTCTGCTGGCTGTGTTTTGCTATGCTCTAAGCCTCTGTCACAATGCATGCAAAGGAAAATGGCTGAATTTGTAATGCTTTTAACTAAAAAAATACTTTTAAAAACATAAACCATAAATTACTTATTCTTCTTTGTCCATTGTTTTAAGCACTGAATCTTCTCCCAGGATTTTACACAGTTCATTCAGTCTCTGCTGCATTTTAGGAATTCCTGCAAGCTGGGATTCCAGTCTCTGTTTTTCCTCACTCAATGACAAACGGATAGCGGTGTCCAACTGCTCGAAACGCCAGCCGCCTTGTCCATCAAACTGCAGCAAGTGAGTGTGGTACTTCCTGCAGCAGAAATGAAAACATTAGTAATGGCTCAGGGAACAGATGGTTCCTTCTTGCATGCAAATTTGGATGTATGTGTCTCTTTTCAAAGGCCTCTCAGGAATTTGAGCTGTCCAGTTCTGGATCACTGGGTAACACTTTTTTTTCAACGACTCTGTCATCCCAGGACACTCTTTCATAAGGGATTTGAGTATTTCAAAGCCTGTCACCAGGACTGCCCCAGAGGAAATAGTGAAATTCAATAGTGAAATGCAGCGAGTGCCAGCTGAAAGCAACAGCACTGGTGTGGGCTCCCAGCCAGGGCAGTCATTGCCTCTGCAGCCCACATGGCTGGGCTCTGAGCCCCTCACCTGCAGGGATGCTGGCAGGAGTGGGCAGCAGGGCCATGGAAGGTCCACTTATCACCTGCTGTCCCTGGCCAAGGTGGTGCCCCCCTCTTAATGCCTCCTTCTTACAAACATTGTGGCTACAGTTGCCTTCACTACAACTTTATCAGATGCCTTTTTCCCCAGGAGCTAGAACAGCAGCATCAAACAAGGATTCCTGAGACTAGAATTCTCAAGAATTCTAGTCCCAGTTTTTTTTATTTACCTCCCTTTCTGATAGATGTCTTACCTCCTTAGCAGCAAATACAGTGAGGCAGGCATGATGCACCTGATCCTACTGATAAAACTAAAGTTTGTTCAAATTACACCTCAGTTTGCTCCCCTGTGTCTTATAAGGTTGGCTAAAGGTAACTTTATTCCTAAAACATGGTTCAGTTTGCAAGGGGCCAAAATAAAAACACCTGTATAGGAGTAACACATCTTTCAGTGAGTATCAGGGTGTGTGCATTGAAAATATTCAAAGGTGTACATGTGGAGTTTGTCAAGACCTGACAAAACATTTTTCAGGAGGTGCCAGAGGAAGAGCACAGAGTTCCGTCAGAGCTGCTGGTATGACTGCATAATTTATCACTATAAATTATAGAAGGTAAAATGCATCATAAAACACTGATTGTAAATCTCATCCAGGGAATGTGAGAGTTTTAATAAACTCCATGGCTTATGACATGGGACTGAAAAGAGACGCATCTCCAGACTAATATTCACCACTTTTTGCATATTATCCTTTGTGATACCAAATGCTTAACCCATCCTTCTATCTTTCCTCCACCAAACTCCCAAAAAATCAAGAAGCTAAATGCTGCAGATAGAGGACACAACTGTTAAAAAATAGACATAGTATTCCTATGGAAGAACAAAGTATAGTTTAACCACTTGCCATGTTTCCCATCTTCTCCCTGCACTGGTAAACTCCCCCAGGACACCTCACGTATCTTGTCACCTTTACAGAATAATCTGGTGATACCTGTTGTGGCTGTGGCATAGACTAATTAATTACCTCTTAGACATCTGCATATTGATAACTGAAACACATTAAAAAAATAAGAGGGATGAATAAATACCTTTCAAAGAATGAAAAAAATCCATGTTAAATTAATTTACATCACTACTGTTGTAGACAACTTATGTTAGAAACTGCAGTAGATATTGACTAAACAACTGCCCCAGTACAAAGAATAAAGGCCAATCTACTGCTTGTCACAGAGCTAAAAGCCCTGATAAAGCACTGAATATACTTACCAAAGAGAAGGTCTGTGTGTTATGGAAAGCAGGGATATCCCAGCAGCTTTTGCAGCTTGGAATATCTTTCCTTCAACATCAATGCTTACAGCACTCGTACATTCATCCAGCAATGCATATTTCGGCCTTTTAAAAGCAGATAAAGAACATTACTCTTCTAGGTTTTGAACAGTACTCCCATGTACAAGGTTTAACTGAAAGAACAACAGGAAGTAGAGAGCTATTTTTGCCAGACAGCTGTCTCTTATTTACAGCTGGAAGCTGGCTAGAAACAACATGAAGTTTCCATGCATTATTCAGGTGAAAAGACAACTTCCAGGAAAAATGAGGTTTACTTCCTGTCCCATTTGAGTACACAGTGATCTAATTTATATGTCCTAGTCTGACCTAGTATTGTTTTGTACTCATCAAGTTACGCAGTAGCTAAAGCCAGCTCAAAGCTTCCTATCGACTGGGCTGCCTTTATGTGTTTGCAGTCTCCAAAATCAAAAAAGTTAAGGAGCTTCACTTTCAAACTCCAAGAGCTTCTTGCAGTAGTCCATCACACTTCGGCAACACTTGTAGAAGGGAAGATGCTTGTGTCTGAGATGTTAAAGAAAGAAATATCTGAAAAAGGTAATGCTATGTTGCCAAAAGCAAAGCTTAAGAAGCATTATCCAAACCAAAGACAGAGCCTGAATGAATAAACAACAAGATTTATGCAGTTCCTATGCTAGACAGTGTTGCATATTGTGTGCAGATTATAGTCTGCTACTGCTCAAACCGTAACAGAAAATCTGCAAAGCTCTTTCTCATTTTCAAATGCTTCTTAAGGAACGAACCATAACACTTACTTGTGGTAAAACATCCGGGCCATGCCCATCCTTTGTTTTTCTCCTCCTGATAAGACATCTTTCCAATCCATGATAGCATCCCAGCCTTTTAAAAAAAATGCAAACAAAATGAGTCAGGATAATATAAGTTTATGAAGGAAATGCAGCTTCATTTGCCACACCTCTGCAATCTGTAACCAAAATCATAGAGAGCATTTCAACTGCAGAAGAGACAGCTCAGGCTATTGAATCACATCTTCTGAAACACCTCAATGCCTATCCACTGGCAATCAACTGGAAAAATGTCCCTTATATCATGACAATTTTGAAAGTGGAATTTAGACTTTTTGGTCATATAGATATCGTCAAAAAACTTTACTTAACATCTCTTTGAAAAAACCTCTTTGACCTGTACATAACTAGTAATTTTATTCTGTCATATTTGTTTCATGGAACAATTCTCTATTTTTTCTTGAAAGGTATGAGTGGAAATTTAAAAGCAAAGTAAAATAAATAAAGTATAAAAAATAAAGAGTAGTGTCAGACTGCACTCACTACTGTAGGCAAAGAAAACTGTCAGCAAACCCAACAGAAACACAAAGGGATGCATCTGTGAGCACAGACAAAGGGATGTATCTGTGAGCACAGACAGGCAACAAAACTGCAATCAGACAGGAGAATCTTCTATAAAAATTTCCTACTATCTTGTATTTAAAAATAACCCACAACTGCTATAACATGGGGTATCCTTATTTAATATTCTGCATGGTCTCTAATGGATTTATTTCTTTATCACTTTCAGGTACATGCAACAGGAGCATGAGGCATTTCATCTGTGATCTTACAGCAGACTGGTGTTCTGTGAGTACTTGGAGCATGACTAATTCCTCCTACTGAAAAAAATAAAGTAACAAATTACCTTACTGAAAATAAGTTTTCAGTCAAACAATCCAGATGGATAGAGTAGCAAAATAGATGAGTTTTCAAAAAGAACAGTGTGGATGTAGCAAAAAATCTGATAAGACATTTTTCTCAACAGATCATCTATTCATGAGACAAGCAGCTGAAGCAGGGCTGAGAGGAAGAGAACATTTTTTCAGATCAGCCCCAGAAATACTGTAACTAAAAAGTTAGTAACATAGTCAAAACCCCTTTTCTGCCATTGCCAAACTTAAAATACATATTTGCCAGAAAAGACTATAAATAAGATAAAGCAAGGAGAGTGGGCTGTGTTATTTCTGATACCTGAACAAATATGGGACAATGTGGCTTGTGAAGGTGCAGGAGGCTTGGTACTGCTCTGCCTGTGCATGGTGCTATACTAGGGCTTGGCAGGACTGAACAAATATCAGTGAAACATCTGATGGGGGGGCTGTGTGACCAAAACTGATAATGACAGAGACTAAATATCAAGATTTTGCTCTACATAAAATTAGAAAATATAATGTAATGATTTTTTAAAAAATATTTATAAAGTTAGACTTAAAAAACAGGCATATGCAATAAAGACATCACCTTTAGTGATCCTATAGTTTTTCCCTATTTTCCTTCCATTCTTGTTTAAGGATGCCGGTGGGTACCCTCCCAGGAGCACATAAAGTGCTTTCTATCAGCAGGGCTCCCAACAAAGATGGAATTGTGTAGTGATTAACTGAATCACCATTTGGATATACTCTGGTGAAGGGAACAGATACACACAAGCTGCTATTGCTGAGCAGTCCCAGTGCTGGGACCTCACAGAAAGCTGGAGTGCCCTTCCACCAACACCTTGAGCTTCCAAAAAGCACTGTAAAACACCTGGAGCACTCCCTTTTGGCAAAGGATTCTAGCAAGGGATGGGAATGGCTCTTCACAAAAGCCATAGAAATAACTATGCTTTCTGAAGACAATATTCAAGGTGCTGCTTATGTTCTGTTATTTTTAAGCTGAGAATACAGATGAGCTTCAGGACCTGGATCTGAGCTAGGGTGTGGGTGGGTGTTGCATGTGTGCACATGTGCGTGGGGGAGCAGTGCCTGTATTCATACAGTTTCTTCCTGATCAGCTGGTTTATAAAGGGTTATTAAAAGACAAAAAGGGAATGAAGTTCAAAAAGAAGCATCCTCTTGTCAGCAAAATAATTCTATTTACTCGAAAGGTGTAAGATTTAACCTTTGTTTACCAGGATACAATGGTCATCTCTGTGGTTACTTCAACTTACATTCTAACTGAGTATGATATGTGCATCTTGTCTCTTCCTGCCTAGCACCCTCCCTGAACTCTCCTGTTTTCCACTTGGAATGCCTCAAACAACAGATAAGGAAGTGTGCAATTTTACATTATGCTTTTAAAAAACTCTTTTGTAATGTCTAAATAATTTTATCTGAACACTTAGGCATTGTAACTCACACTGACTACCCCCTGTCTGTGAACAATAGTGCACCTACTTGTCCACTGTTTCTTCCTGCTGATATGACACAGGTCAGTGAAGGTACTTAAGTGGTGTGGAAATATCAGCCAAGTCAGTGGCTTAGGTCACCCATAACGACATCCACTTCAGAAATGAAGAAATGAAATGGCTCGCCCATGAATGTAGCACAAATCTCTCAGTAAGTGCAAACACAATCCTGGCTTTCAGAGTCTAAATTCCTTGCCCACCTTCTTTTTATGGCTTTTGCAGCCAGTAAGACAAAGAGGATATTTAATGTGCTGGGGCACAGTAACAGCAGCAGAAATACATAGAGCTGCCAGCAAAACTAGTGATAGCCTCAGGATAGCAGCATTTCATTTTCTTGCACGACTTCTTTTATAATTCCTTTAATCTCAGTTTTCTGAAGGAAAATGCAAGCTGTATTTGGCAAAACCCAAATGGGTTACTCCTGGGATCTGCAGCCCTCTGCATCCTTCATCCTTGTGAATCCTTGCATTTTCATGCAAGACTGAGCGTTCAGCTGCCATGAAAAGATAAGCTTGAAAGTTCCTTTTTCAGATCTACATTCCAATGCACCTTATCAGACATGGACTGAAGGACAGAAGAAAGGCTAACACAGCAGAACACAGCCAGAGAGTCCACCCCTACCGAGCTTTTGGGCTGGAGCCTCTTTCACTGTGTATGTAAAGAGAGCCCAGTGCTGTGCAGGATGAATATGCAAGGACAACCCGGAGCTGAGCAAGGAACAAAGAGACCATGGATTGCATGAGCCCCAGCTCAGCATGACACCACAGGGATTTGTGTCTCTGGATTTCAAAGCCACTGGAAAAGCTGGCAGAGCTCTCCAGAGTTCCTGCTGGTACCAGTAACAAAAGCAAATCCGGGGCTAAAGCGATCAGGTGAAATAATCTCAGAGAGAGGAAATGGGCTTGTCCATCTGTTTATACACGGCCTAGCACAAAGGCTCCCTGGACAACACCCAAAGATATGACAAATGTGCAAAATAATGAGGAATAATTATAATCTGGGGTGCTGAGAAACCATAAACAGGTTGAACTTGCTCAGTAATGCCGTCAGCCCCAACTGGACAGGCCCAGTCACGCGTGCACGGCACAGCTCCACGGCCTCATGGCTCCTCTCGTGTGACAGGCTGTCAGCAGCCTAGGGCTGCATCTCCACTGACACTTGTTAAATATACACAGATCTTCAAAACAGGTCAGAAGGAACTACTTTATGTGTATGTACTGCATATCTCCATGCTTTTAGCCCCCATTTCTGGACATGCTTTTTCACCACACACGCTGAATACAACCTTCATTTTGTATGAAATTATGGTTCTGGTAGAGCTAACAACTTTACAGGTGTTGATGGGACACCTTGCAGATAATAAAAAGGTAAGTAACAAAACAGCATTTGTCTAATATCCAGGTGGTGAGAAAAACATTAGTGTGGGCCTCAGTGGAAAGGGAACTCTGCCTCCAGCAGCAAGGGGGGCTACTGCCAACAGCCACTGCACTGGGTTCTTCGAGGGCCTGGGCTCAGGAGCATCCAGAACAGTGGTGCTGGGGAGGGGGATTGTTGTTTTGGTCGATTTGATGTATTCTGTTGATACTGACTGAAAAATGTTTCATGAGGGTAACAGAGAAGCTAAATGTCAAATTGGGCTATTTATTTTACTAACGTCTAACTGGGTCAAACCTTAATGCTAGAAAAAGAGAGGAATTTCTGTCATTGGCAGCAACAGAAACAACATCAGACATAGTACTTGGAATGTGGTGATCCTTGTACTGTTGCAATATGGAAGTAACTCTGCTAAAAACAGTAACATTATTCCAGAACTAATAATTTGAGTCAAAGTTGCGCACCTCTGGCTTCATCTGGCTATTTTGTAACTGCCCACAAGGCGCACAACACAAAACTGCAAAGTGTCAAGATTATACACACATGACATCCGTGATCAGTTAAAGCACAAGAGGTTTATATGAGTTTTTCCATTATTTCAGAAAGAAAAAAGTTCCATTTTTAATAAAAATATTTTTAGTTTAAAATATAATTTTAAGCAAAAGAATAAAATAAAAATTGGAATTAAAAAATACTAAGCTATGTATAAATGAAAAATTTCAACTGTTCACTTTCAGCAAGTATTTCTGTCTTGCTGGTTCAAAAAACCCCAGAACATGAGTCTTTATCCCAGACCAGGGCAGCTTTAAAAAATATCTAAGCATATGAAATCCATGTAACGTGTCAAATCGTATGTCACAGATTTCCTCTGTGCTCCTACCTTGGTACTTGTCTCTTGTAAATGCCCAAGAAGAAAAGGGAACAAGTAAGTATATTATGGTCCTAAAAACTTCCTGGTATGTGGTAATCTCTCTCCCTGTTTTCCAGCTTTGCCCACTTCTGTCGCTTTAGATCACAAAGCACCTAAGACACGTTTTTTCCCAACATTTGTTTGTGCAAACTTCTGCACAGTGTGCCCTTATCCTGAGCTTCAACATAGCACCAGTGAACATTCACAGTGTCCTACAGCCTTTATAATAGATTGTGTGTGTTGTGCATGTGCAGTCAGACAGGGAGAAGAGCAAGAACAGGGTCAGCAATAAATACTTTCTTTGGCATGGAAAGCAGCATGAGACTGATCCAAACCTGGGGTTTCAGTGACTGTAGCCAAGGCATCTTGGACATGGGACACAGTGACTGCCCCATCAGCAGTTACACACTCCAGCTGCAGGGTCAGAAACCACAACCATGTGCACTCAGAGACTGCTGGGGTGGTGGCTTTGGCTGCCAAGGGTCACGTGTTGTGCAGTCCACAACACAAGTACCAGCACACAGTGAATGCACACACTCGCAGTGACTTCTTGCCACTGACAATTTAACTGCTCCTCCTTTTCCAGCTGCCCATTCCAACATTCCTGCTTGTTCTTCTGCAATCTGAGCACCTCACTTAGTGAAGTAAGTGACTCAGGAATACTAACAGGAATAGTTGTAGTGTCAGTGTAGGAAGGAGAGGCCTCCTCTGCAATTGTTCCAGTCACTGAGCTTAGCTCTGCCTACTTTTTCTTGTGTTATAGGATCAGATTTGAATAATAACATGAATCAGAATAACGGCAGATTCTTATTTTCTACTTCAAGTCATTATTACATTCTTAATAAAGAAGCATTGACCCATGGTGGAGAAGTATCTTTAGGTATACAACTGTTGTTGTAAATGATTACTGCTTCCCACTCCAAAATGTGCAGAAAAGACTCTGAAGTATCTACACATACAAAGACAGCTTCTGCCTCTTTACAGAACAACAGGCTGCCATCCAGGAATGGGAATTTAGACATTGTCTTGGGATTCCCACTGGTTGAAGCACTACTCTGTGCTGTCAGAACAATCCTGAGACTCACCAAGCACACATAAGGCAAAGTACCTCATCAAAACCAGCACTGACAGCTGGCAGAGAAAAGCAGGGTACATTCAGCACACCCCCTTAAAAGGGTCTAAAGATCCTTTTTCTTTTCTCTAAATGTTACCAACTTTGTCCTATGTCTGTTTTAAAAGCATAATGATGTGGAGGAAATTGAAACTAGAGATTAGCGTCTGACAGGAACAAAAGGATAAAAAATATTGCTGTGCTTGGGGGAAAAAAAGCCATGAAATGCTCCAGTTCCTTAGATACAAAAGAAGCCTTTAGCATCTTGACATTTATAGTGTCAGTATATATATACACACTGTCCCCAACTCTGAGAACAAACAATGCTGAGAACACAAGGCAACTGAAACAGCAAGCAGTAGATGGCAACATTCTACTGCCAGCCAGTGTTCCTTGGTAATTTTTAACTTGCTCACTCTGGTGGGGTGGCCTCAGACACTCCTTTTCACAGCACAGAGTTCTGCTGATCCCACAAACTAGGGAGGAGAAAGCAGATCTGACTCTCTCTTCATTCACATGCTTTCAAGTTGATGTAGTCAGTGACATTACAATGTTTTAAGACAGTTTTTATGAAAATCAAAGAAGGTAACTGATCCCACAATACCAGAAAAAGACTGGCCATCACAAGATAGTGAGGATCTTCAGCTTGGGCATAGATTTACTGGGTAGGTGAGGAGCACACAGCTCTTCTCCCTCTGTTAGCATCAGGAGCAACAACCGTGTGTCTGTGCAGCTCCCACAACCGCAAAGGTCTGAATCCAGTTTTGCTGGTTCAGTTAGTAAAGGTCAGTCACACTAAGACATGCAAGGAATGGATTTTGTCAAGTTTTTAACAAAAATATACAATTTACCTCCTTCTCTTTGAACTATGTGGTAGAGATGAACCATATGCAGAATAGACTCCAGATCTTGATCTTGGTAGCCTTTCTCATGCATGTCTTCCACTGAGTCTGGATAGATGACTTGATCTCGTAGTGTTCCAATGGACATGTAGGGCCTGAGGAACAAAACAAGAAAACTGGTAATTTGAGGATGGCTTCAGGTGAGCACATCTTGCTCTGTGAACAGAGTATAAGGCTTTAAACACTATGTTGCTAAAACTGGATTTATCCAGTGGATGCATTGTCGGTGAACATTTTTCTAAACTTACCTTAGGGACAATGTATTGTTTCCGTAACAGTTGATTACACGGTAACAACAAGGGTAGTGTTAGCATGGAAACACAATAACAGATTAGGCAGAATAAATATCCACTTCATAACCCATTTTGAATGCTTTCACTTGGAATCAGCAGAGCTATCCTGTATTCAAGGTTTGGTACTCTTAAGAGATTTAGAAATTGATTTAAACACATACATGTTAAAATCAAGTTGTAACAAAAACCTCACAGCTCAAACTGGTAAAGAATTCCATGGTGCAGCAGGAGACACACAAGTCAGACAGGAGAGCACTGAAAACCTTTGCACTGAAACCCTTCTTTCTCTACTATTCTGGAGTACAGATTTTGGATTGGGCATAATTTAGCCGGCTCTAGAAGCCAGTGTACCACCTCTGAATTGCAAAGTAGGACATGTTAAAGGGGCTGGTCACCTTAAGCCTCCCTTTGCCAAGTACAAGGCTGTGCTGCATGTGAAGCAGCTTCTTAATCATCAGATTTCCAGACCAGGTAATACCATCTGTCTTACTCAAACAAGCTGTCTCCAATTTGAAGCCAGAGTCCCCAGTCATGGCTGGGGAATGGCTATGGCCAATTGCCACAATGTCATGAGCTGTGCCCAGCCTCTGGTACAGCCCAGGACCCAAAAATCCTCCTAGCCTCAAAACAAAGAAAACTGAAAGAAGTTTCACAGCTCTCGAAAAGATATCAGGCCATTCAGGTTAAGACAGCAAAGGCAACCTAAGACACATCTACTTGACCATTTCCTTTGCTGGTCTAAGGATTTATTGTGAAGGACAAATATTCATCCTGTCTCACAGACACTGCTGATAGCTCTTTGAAACTGGAAACACCTCAGGAACAGTCTGTGGGATTTTGAGTTTGGAAGAGAAAGTCAGAGCCAAAGAACAGTCAGGCTCCAGATTCTGTCCTGCTTTCTGTGCCAAGTATTCCACAATTCCCTCTGGGTTCATCTGCTAAAACAATACTAGTCTTATTAAAGCTGTAGTGCCAGGGGATGACGATAGAGAGGAGCAGTCAAAACTGGGCCAGCAATGAGGAGGCTTCCAGGCAGCTTGCTCTTGCCACCAAGAACTGCTTCCAACAACTTCACAGTGTATTAACAAGCAGTCAGTTTTCTTCCCTAAAACGCACTGGACCCATGTGGTGGGAAGGTCTCAGCCATGCAGAGGCTTTGCCTGGCAGAGATGTGTAATACCTCAGCAGATTTCTTCTCTGCCCTTGGAGGTGTCTGCAGAAGGGTGGATCTATCCATTGTTATTCTCAGAGTCCCTAAAATACACCATGGAGTAATGTGAAGGAACTCACAGTGCAACAAGTAAAGAATTACAGAACTAAAGCTGCCATAGAAACTAAAATTCACATGCAAGCTGGCATCAGCTGCATTGGTTTTAGTGCTGCAAACATGCATGGTGAACTGTCTGTACCCGCCTGTGGTTAAACTACTTTCACCACCAAATGGGTGAGGATGGGAAGGGCAGGGGTTCTGAACTCTTTGCAAATATTTGGTCATCTCTGTGTTGTGGCAAGCACCCAAATGGAGCAAAACCAGAACCACAAGTCAAATACAAGCACTGCTTGCTCCTCTTTGCTTATTGTTCTACTCTCCGCTTATTGTGGCAATAGTACTGCTCTGGGCTGCTGCATGAGCACTAGCACCAACTGCAGTGAACCACTTACATTAATTGTGATATTGCAAAATCTCAACTCTAAACATTAAGTAACTTCATGAAGTAATGAGCTATTACACATCCACAATATTCTCCATCTAAAATCCCAAAGGGCTTGACTTCTTGCATGTGTAGAAATCACTTCACTTGCTCCAGACTGCTGCCACCTCCGGGACAGAACAGCAACTCCACCTGAGCTCAGAAAGGTTTAAATCAGTGGGTAAGGCTGTGTAATTTAGGTGAAGCTGCAGGTAAGGGCAAGGAGGACAGAGTACCTATCATATAATTTGCCTGGGGTTTAATACCTTACTCTTGTGAAGTATGATCCTGTAATGACTAGCAGCTCTGAGATTTAACCTACAGCAAAACAGGGAAAGCAATGCTCAAACGCACTGTGCCAGGACACTTGGTGCCATGCTGTTCACTGAGTCACCAGCACTGCTTCCTGGCACAGCTGCATTTTCCTTCTGGCCTCACAACTAAACACACCAGTATTACCAAGCACGCCTCTCCCCACCTAATTTGTAAAAATTACAGAAAAGCCCAGCTTGCAGTGGAGTAACAAACCCCATCAATTACTAACTAGCAGAAAATAAGAATGGCTCACAAGGAAACTACTGTTAAGAGACAGGAATCGTGTCCAAAGAGAGAGTTACTGGAAAGAGCCTAATTATATACTATACCAGAGTCCTCAACTGGAAGGAGGGAGATTTTAGTACCAGTCTTTTTTTCCCCAATGCTCTCTAAGATAAAATCCAGTAACTATCCTAACCCTTCAGCAGCATTGTGAAAACATTTAAAGGAGGTTCTAATCTTATTTAGGTGCCTGCTCTCAGGAGAGATACATGGGTTTAACATTTAGCTCTCAGTTTGCCACCTAAACTGCAGGAAGTGGCAGAAGATCAGACATCCATTTATACATAGTGATTCCTATAGGTTAACTCTAGGTGGCTCCCTTTACCTACTACATAGATATTACGGACCATTTTCCAAAAGCTCAAACATCTAGGGGATCCCCTATATTTGAATTTTCTACCATCTTGCTTGTCAAGATCATAATTTTACAAGCTGCTATACTTTGTCTGGAATCACCTCAGCAAAACTCCAGTTATTGCAATGCTCCTGGTTTAGATTAATAGTAAAAATTCCAGTTTTCACCAGCATCAAATCTTGATCAACAGTGATCAACAAGAAACAAAAGCCTTCACTAATTAAAGTAACTGAATTCTTAATTCTTCAATGACATTAATAAAATAAACAGAAAAAAAAAGATGGCACCACCACTATGAATTTGAGAAAATAAAAGATCTTGAATGAACATGAATTACATTCTTTTTAAGTAGTGTTGTATCCACTGCTCTTGAACAGAAGGTGCTATCACCAAAGAGTTAAAAAATAATAAATAATACTTATCAAAATTTAAAAACCACAACAGGCTGTTTGTTTATCACACTGTGTCTAGTTCAAGGGATTTTACGGCCAGCTAAAGTTTCAGTAACTGTTCTAAGTATATAAATAATTGATCTGTCTTTAAACTACCCTACCGTGAACTTTGCTCTCCCCTCATACAGAACTGGCCACAAACATCCTCTAAATATTTCAGATAGATCAGTTACCTATTGGAAAATCCTACCACAGTGCTAAAGACCATAATGCCCAGGAATACAGTTAACAGGAAATGAAAAGCACAATACAAAAGGCTGAATTCTCAATGCATATAATTAGAATCTGGTATCAAAGGCTGAAAAAAATCACATTGTGCACATTTCTTCAAGAAAGTGGTATTCATACTCAGGTATCATCTCATCTCATGATTTTTACTATTACCTAGATCATAGACAGAATATTACTAGAACTGATCAGACAGTAAAAAATGTTTAAGGTGAGCAATTCACGTAATTATTCAGTTCAGTCTGTTTGTATCTTGTGATAGGCAGAGAACACACAAAAACACACATATAATTAAAATCAAACCATAAACAATTTAAAATTTCAGCAGCTAATGCATTCTGAAATAATTATACCACCTGCAACGAATCAATCAAATGAAAAGAAAATACGTCCTTTTCTTAAACTACCTCTGGCAGTACTGATGATATAAGGATTATCTGGATGGATGATCATGAAGATCAATGAATTGAACAATGAGCTGTTCTGGACAAGGTTCTAGCCTGCCAGTCCCACCAGGCACACTCCATCCTGAGAGGTGTTTCTGAGTTTTATCACAGCAGTGTAACACAATGAGCAAGGCAGTTTCCCTCTTCTAGAATGATCCCAAATTATTCACAGTTTTGTAGACGAGAAGTGACACCTTACTTCACAGGGAAGAGGAAGTGTAGACAGCAAAGCCTCTAGAGCAAAGGCTGGTTTTGCTCTGGGTCTCTACAGGGCTTAGCTGCCCATGGCATAACTTCTTCCATGCACTGTGATATGAATACACAAGTATTCATAGAGCAATAGTGTGCCTGCAGTGAAACACCTGCCAACAAGTGAGAAGCCACACACTGCACTGACTTCCTTCTCTTATCTGCTGTGAAAGACTGCATTACAAAGGACAGAACAAGACAGACAGAATAGAGACACACCATGTATATGGATACATGGAACATTATTACAGACATTTTATAAGCATTATTGGTATGTGACGTGGCTCTTCAAGGGAGCTGTAGTAATAAGCAGAAACTGAGAATGATAGGGTATAATTAATGCAAGATATTAGGCAAATAACCAAGCCTGGAAAAGTCTTCCCTCTTGGGAAAGCCACACTCCCATCTAAGCTATGTAGGTGCACACATGATGAACTGAAGAAGAAAATCCCACCTGCTACATTTTCCCATGAGACCATGACATTATTAATGACTAAAGAACAACGAAGTGAAAACCCGGTGTTGTAGGGACTACTCTGCATTGTCAGCAGAAAAGACTCATCTCACTTAGAAGTCACTCATGTAAGTCTGAGTTAGTTACCCCTGGCCCTCTCTGTAGTCAATGGTGTCCTCCAGTGAACTGGTCCTAGGACATAGGCCAAGCAGCTGCAGTGACCCTAGCTGGAAGACTGTTGTGCATTATAGAGTTGGTGATCTGTGGAACAGTTGCCTTGAGTGGCCACGGGCCTGTGCTATACTTTGCTGCACTGTGTTGGGCTGTGCTGCACATACAGCTTGGCCTTCAGGCCTGTGCCGCACTGCACCTATCTCCTGGCTGCAGGATAAACTTTGTCAGCTAATCTTCACAGAGGAGCCTGAAAGCAGCTCCCACCTGGCACCAGCAATAACACCGCTGGCTTGTCCTTGTCTTTATCTTGAAGTGAAGCAGCATGTTCTCATGGTCATCCTTTGGTCTGACAGTAAAAGCAACAAATGGCATTGTTCACTCCTAAGAAAATCCTCCCAGAGTGCTCAAGACCACAGTGCCAAAGAACCTTAGCACAGATGGGCCCAAGCATATCATATGCTGTGCTGTGACTAGAGGTCTGTCTGATGCTGCACAGCGCTGAGCTCCTGGCACCTGATGGGATTCAAGTACCACAGAATTGGTGAAGGGACTGGAGCATCTCTCCTACGAGGAAAGAGACCTGGGAGTGTTTAGCCTGGAGAAGTCTCAAGGGGATCTTAATATAAATACCTGACAGGAGGGTGCAAAGAGGACAGAGCTGGGCTCTTCTTGCTGGTGTCAAGTGACAGGATCAGAGCTAATGGGCACAAACTGAAACAGGAGATGCCAAATGAGCATCTAGAAACAATTTTTCACTGTGAGGGTGATCAAGCACTGAAGCAAGTTTCCCAGGGAGGCTGGGGAGTCTCCATCCTTGGAGATATTCAAAAGCCATCTGGACATGGTCTTGGGCAAACAGGTTTAGCCTGAAGGCAGTCAAACATAGAACTAGAGCCTAAGAAATGTGTCAGAGTGAGCAGACCATGGAGAAGCTGGGAGAAGGCTGAATCACCTTGGAGCTGGGACACAGTCCTGGAGTTTTGGAGCCCAAGACACAGGGGCAGGAAAATGGCAAAGCCTAAAGAGCATGGGAAGAATTACTACCTTCACTTCAAGAAGGAGATGTTGGCTATGTCTACTACCTGGATTTTTAAAAGCATAGGGCACTGTAATGGAGTTTCTGATTGAAAACTATAGTAGGAAGGAGGAGAAAGGACTTATTCCCAGGGAAGTTGATACCAGTTGTTATTAGAGCTTTCAGCTGTCCTTCCCTTACAAAAGCCAGCATCCTTTTAGTCTTTTCATATCAAGCTTTTTATGTCAGGCAGATTTCATAGTTTATGTTTCCTAGTGCTGCCCATTGTTATGTAACCAAATTGATTCTCATTAGTTGACATGCATACGGTATTTGAAGCGTGCTTTATGAAGCTCTTAGGTAAAATATTATTGAAATAGTAAACAGCTGCCATTCTGTTCATCTGTCACAGATCCTTTATTGTACAGTTTCAGGGCAGGTGCATTAAGCTGGAGGTAACTGATCAAGCTGGACAGAGTAATGGGAGCTTAGTGCAGAAACTAGGTAATGTAAATGCAACCACCATATTACTCCCTAACATGCAACTTTGTCTGTACCATTGCTAAGCTACACAGAGTTCTCAGTTAACCCCTAGGTGAATTTGTTCCCCTGGCACTACTATCAAAACTAAATTTTGAAGGCAAAAGAAGTTGTAGATACCCCATTCCTCTAAATGTTCAAGGCCAGGCTGGACAGGCCTTTGCACAACCTGGTCTAGTGAAAGGTGTCCCTGCCCATGGCAGGGGGTTGGAACTGGATGGTCTAAAAGGCCCCTTTTAACCCAAGGCATGCTATGATTCTATGAGCTGCTGGTATCAGCAAAATGAAACTAACACAGATTAAACAGACTGTCATTGTTTTGCAGGATAGATCCTATAAACACCAGCCATGTATTCAGTTCTTACAATCTATTAATGGCTTTGTAATTACAAAATGTTTGTCAAGCTTAACCTGACTATGTACTTTAAAAAAGTTCAAAGCTTATTTTTCCTAGCCTTTAAATGAAGTTTCATGAACAGTCTGGCACATAGATAGATGACTGGAGTAGAAGTTGAGTATGTATGAACACATCTTAATTCCTCACCTACATTTAGTCCTCTTGGTATCTCCCATAGCCACAGCCTGCTCCAGACACGCCCCAGTCTGAAGGCACTGAGGGACCAAAACCCTGGAGAATGCTGAAGTCCTTCACAAAGATCAGTTTAGCAGTAGCCCTTAAATGTTGGATTTATGTAAATACATTTTAAACCTAAGGTAAGCCCCAATGCAGTGAGTCAACTATATATTTCAGTCTGGAACTTATGCAACACTTCCCTTAATAACAGAAAATACCTGAAAACTGTGCTTTCATCAGCTGAGTCTTGTGTCTGTGCAGCAGAGAAGATACCTGGCATGGCTTGAGGGGGAGTAGCAGCTAATCCACAAAACCATTTTCCACCTTTGAGTATCCGTGTTGGTGAATTTTGTACACAGTGTCCTACCAAGAGGTACTGCCATTACTTGTGAGGAGTCAGCACATAGACCTAATAATAAACATTCAAACTTTACAGCTCCGAGTGAGCCTTCAATGGAAATGGAGAGGTTTCACAGAGATCCTGGCAGGCAAAGCTTCCACCAACCTAGAGGGCAGCAAAGCAAGAACTTTTCTGTTCTAGATAAGGCAAGATGGAACTTTCATCAATCAGGAAGGATAAGTGCAAGAATCTCTATAGGAATGACAAAAAGATGAAATGAAAGAAGCTGTGCCCTGGCCAAGGAGAGAGCTTGACAGCCGTCTCAGATGCCAGGCCACAGTTTCTAACAGCAGAACTGAGGTAAGCTGTCTGGAACTGATTCATCTCAAAAGAGGAAATAAGATACAAAGTAGCAGGCAATCTTTAAACCATATCTATAGCAAAACAGTATGCAAACTATTGCATATAGTATGAAGTGTGTTGTGTTATGTTTTTTGTTAATGCTTATCTATCAAAGACCTTTTTCTCCTCTGTCAGATAAGTGGTGAACTTTGGAAATAAACACATTGAAAAGGACCATCATGAACTTGATAATAGCAAGTCCACAGACAGACCCAGTGTGCCAGGGAGCAGGTATCTGTACAGCATGACATGAACTGATGGCAAAGTATTGAAGGAACAAGTCTGTGTGGTGATGCACTGTCAGCAAAATGCTGAAGGGCAATGACAATCACTGGTGCAGCGTTGGTGTGTGCAGAGCACAGCTTAACTCCACCTGACTCAACTAAAAAGATCATAGTTAAAAACAGAGTAGTATTAGCTGAAAACAAATTAGGATGTGCAAAATGCAACACAAGACAGAGACATCTGAGCCAATCTAAACGAGATGAGGTGACAGAACTCGTAGAGGCGTTATTTGCACAGCACTGCATTCAGGCTACTTCTCCAGCAGACCACACACTAACAAGAAAGTAGTCTGATACAGAAGAACCATATAGATACATACTCTATTTGCACAAACTTCTGTATGTCATACAGGGTATCTGAAAGTGAAACACAGCAATTTTGCAAGATTAAATTGTTTACATAATCAAGAACTGTTTCAGGATGAGAGTGGCCACTAATAACTACTTTGTGCTTAAAACAACATTTGAGTTGCACTATAATCTTCGAATTTTCATGTGCTTATAATGTAACATTTACTTTAAGTTTATCACTCTATTATTTACATCACTTAGAACTGAAACATTCTTGCTTCATTCATCCACATGATGAATATCCTTGGACTACCTGAGGCAAATCACATCAGACATTTGGATTACTCAATAGAGGTAAGGAGAGGAAAAATATCTCTGTGGCTGATGTAATTTCATTTTGTATCCAAAGATATTTTTAGAATATAGAAGGAAAAATGCCAGACAGGAAAAGACTTGTAAATGAATCTCAAATAAAATACCAGAAATAGAGCAGATGTATGCAAAACCAAACAGCTTAGGAGGGCCAGATAAATCTTTAAACTGTTCTATTCCAGACTGTCCTAGCATTATTAAGAAGGCAGCAAGACATAGGTATATAAATTTTAAATGACAAAGAACAAACAACATTTGATACTAGTTTATCTTTGGTTGCCACCCTTTTAGCATTTGATAACCCTGGTGTTAAAAGAAAGAAATGTTAGAGATCTACTTGAATGAGCAATAGCAAGAGAGAGAGAATACAGAATTGGACCATTGCTGTGACTGCTGAGAAAGTGGGTAGGTCTTCTACTATAATGGCACACAGAATAACAAAGAAACCATGCATGCTACTGGATAAACACACCTCTCACAAAAATAACCAAATTACAGTAAAAGCAAGCTGGAGAGAAAGAACAGTGACAATGGATGAGGAGAAAGAAGTACAGTGTATTACTCCAGGCTCTATGGGAATCAGTCCTCAAGAAAGAGAAAATGCTGATGGACATTTTAGATATGTGCTGTGCTAGGAAGATTCAAGAGTCATGATCAAAGGTTATGGAACTAAGAAGACTGCATGAGACATTCCTCCATGCAAATAAGACAATATGACACTACAGGCAGAAAATGATTAACAATTTATATCAATAACTCAGTGGTAATTAGAGCTTTACTGCAACTTACGGTGCAGAGATATTGAAGAATATTCCTGTGCTGTTGTCAATGTAACCTGCAAGTATGTAGGTGTGCAATTTTGCTGGCATTTATAGCAAACTAAGGAAATGAGAGCCAACATGTGTAGAATCTGTTTCCTTACAACTGAAATTTTTTTAAAAACATTTAATAAAGTATTGTGCTCCAAATTCCTGAATAAAAGTCTTGAGTGAATCAGAAAAAAGACAATGGCTAGCAATAAATTATACAGATATTTGAAAAAATCATAAAGCAGTGTTCTTTGCTAGCTTCACCTGCAGCAAGGAAAATCTACTGATCAGTTCAGTATATTCCATTCATCTTAATATCTTGTACTTTTTAAACAAGGCTACAAACTGTTATCATGAATACTTCTTTTGCCCTTGGGAAGAAATTAACTACAGGAAGCAAAGATTCAGTCTTTGACTTTGCTTTTGCAAAACAACATAGTTAGAGGTCTCTAAGGAGATATTCCAGAACCAATTGCATAACAGTATATACTGAGAGTCCAACAGCATGTCAGAGTACAAAGAAAGCACAACGAAGTCAAGCTTCCATTAGTGAAATGAGCACATATTATTAAAAAGGCAATCTGCAGTTACTGTTGGATTGGATTGTGGTCTTGCAGTGTGAAAGTTAAGTTTTGGTTACTTTGACATTTAAGAATCAAACCACTCTCACTTGTTTCGATCCTTGGTTTTAAAAGAAATCAGATTTGAGATATACTAGGTCTACTTCAAATTTCTTTCAGACTCCGGTCTGTTCCCACGATCCCAATTATCCAGGACTTCAGCCATCTGAGGAACACAGGCTCCAACACAAGTGTATGTGAGCCCTTTCAAATGACTAATCATGTTGCATCACCAATGAGAAAAGATCTCTTCTTATAAACACATTTCATACACCTGAGGTTGTGCTTACGACCTTTTAACTTGGATGTACCCATCACAGATTAGAAACATAAGAAGATGGGTCAGAATTCATGTAACCAGGTAAGAGACACCACCTTCACCAAGACACATACCTTTGTGGTATATAAAACATGTGTTGTGGAGGGGGCTTGTAGAGAACGCCTTCATACACAGGCCACAAACCACTCAAAATTCTGAAGAGCGAACTCTTTCCACAGCCATTGGGTCCAGTGATTAAAAGATTCATCCCCTCCTCGACCTGCAAAGGGGATGAAAATGCAAAGATATTACTACACAGTCTATGTGGCACAAGAGATTCTAAGACCCCTAAGAGGGGTTACATAAGCATTTATATAACTTTATTAACCAATTTCATTGATTAGCTGCATGTATTCATGCAACTATTCTGGAAATAGTTCATTAGATAAAATATGTGGGCTGAAATAATGAAAATAATTTCCTTTGTATCTGAGTATCTCTATAAACTAATGTTTACAGTAGTATATGGCAGTAATATTTATAGTAATATATTATATTATTATATGCACGTAATGTAATATGTAATATGATTACATTACAGCATCAATACACCACAGTCAGAATCAATTGTTCTAATGCAGATTAGATCCAAAGGTGTTAACAGTGTTTCAAGCAGTATTGTGCCTGTGATATTAATTGCAGGTATGGGAGGCCAATCAAGCGATTTGGAAAATTTATTTCACATATTTTCACAATTTCCTACCTTATTACCTATGTTAACTTGGCTGTGATGACAAGTGATTTTTTTTTTACTCATTTGACTATTACCCTGTGTATATATGAGTGTATATTTATGCATAATCACAATGTCATTATCTATGTTTTACAGAAATATCCTGACTTCTGTATTTTCTTTGTTTCTGTCTCTTGAGACAAATGAATAAATAGAAATGTCTGCTTGATCATAAGGTTGTAATTTTACAATTCTGAAATTCCTACACTGAAGTTGTTGCAAGTTTTGCCATAGCTAGGACCATTTCCTCCTAGTTCCTAATTCAGAGGAAAAGGAAAGTCCTGTTTTACCTAAATTAAAAGATCTGCTGGAATTGTTAAATTTATTTCTGATAACTTCAACTCTTTTTAAAAAGAACAACATCTGCACTGGAACATCAGATCAGGATACATCTGGGATTAATTCAGTAAAGGTCACTCGTTAAAATTGTGAGCAGGTACCAAGAGGTGTCTGGAATAAGTTTTTAAAAACAAAACAATTCTGCTGAGTAAATGCTCCCCAACTGGACTTGTGAACCATGCTGCCAGCTATTAGTCAGAACTGCTCTTTGTGGTGATTAGGAAAAACTACAGGTTTGATTTTTTCACTGTTGCTGTGGCCACAGACTTTTAAAGGAGCCTTTGTGAGTAAAGCAACCCAATTTGATTGAATTTAACTAAAGGTGGATGCATACTCTCATATACACCTTAGAAAATCTCAGGTTTTTCACTGTTTTTCACTGGGCAACAGCAACAGAAATCCTCCCTTTTCTTTCTCTGAGCAGGACAAACTACATATGTCTGCCTCTATTGAGCTACTATGCCTACCTTTCTGGACTTCCCCTTTTATCCATATGCTCCTCCAAGTACTTAACATAAGGTATATGAATTCTGTGCTGTTTATGTTAATGTGATGGCAACAATCAGAAGATTCTTGCATATCATCTTACTTTGAAGTTTAGTCTGGAAACCACCACATCGCCATTCGGAGTAATTATAGGAACATTTTCACAAATAATTCCTTGATCAACATCAATTACTTTCCCTAGAAAGAAAAAAACCCAAAAATTAGAGTTTGTGAAACCCTCCATTAAGCAATCACTTGTGACAACCTCTGTTCACAACAGAGTATATTTTCAAGTAAGGACCAGTGTTTGAGACAGCTCTTCTATGTGCTCCAGGTTCCCCTAATGGAAAATCTGGATAATAAATCTTAGCTAGTCCAAAAGACACTGTCATCAGTAGCCAAGAATGTGCAATGAAACCTAAATTTGATCCTAAACACAATGCACAGTATGCATCATAAGTATGTGATGCACTATAAAGATGTGTTCATTCAAATTTTACTTGTATTTTCTGTATTCTGTTTTAAATAGCTGTTTAATACCAAGCAGTCAAAAAGCTCAAGGACAGCCTTAGCCACCAGGCAAACCAGTTAACCTTCTTTGAGGATTTAATTAGGACTCACTACCAGCCCTGAAAGTTGAAGCCCTTTCAGTCTCCTCCAGCAATGAGAGCAAAGGAGAAAACATTTAATGGCTTGCTTCCATCTCTTTTTGATGCCACAGACACTGTAAATGTGTCTTGTAAGTATTTGCAGAAACTCATGTAACATTTCAGTCAGGTAGATACACTTGGCATTTGGACTCCTGGCAAATTAAACATACAATCTCTGCTGGACATCCAGATACTCTGTAATACAAGGACTTTGATATTAACTGTCCTGGAAAGAGTAAAAGAATGAAACTAACTTCTCAGTCACCTGTTAATAGTCTTGTCTAACAGAACCCAAACAGTTGGATTCCTAGAAAAATATTAGAAATTACCTTTATAGACAAGATGCAAAGAAAAGACATTTCTCTTTGTATTAGGAAGCTGTTTATTTATAACTTAAACTAATCTGAACAAAGAAAAATGTAACAAAGACCAAGTTAGTTAGTTAATTATAGAAGGCTCTGGTAGCATTTTCTTCACTTAAGTTTAGTCTTACATTCTTCCTTTAGAGGCTCTTTGTTAAATTGCTTTTAACTTTGCCAAACTATAACAACCTGGGCAGAAATTTTTATGCCATGTATCAGTCCAAGCATTCTTTCTTCATAAAATAAATTTTACTTAAAACAGCATAAGATTATGGGGAAATGTGCTTTTTTGTTAAAGAGAAATTATTTGCTACACTGGAGACACTGTAGCTAAAATAAATCTATGATAAAATATAGTCAGCTAGTAAGAATTAAGTAAACTTAATTCTCATTTCCTAATCCTAATTTCACAGCATTTGATTGCAAATTTAGCATGCTCTTCAAGTATATTTATGTGTATTCAGAAATACAATTTGACAGTATTTGTACAAGATGTACAAAATTCTGTTTAATTTTTTAAATTCTGAATTATTAAATACACTATAAGACAATATTATTATCTGTAAAATATTATTATTTTCATATTTTCACACTTACTGACAACAGTAAGTGCAAGGCACAAAACAAACATTGCTTAGTTACAAAGACTTATACTGGATGATTCAAAAGGAAATAAGTATTACGTTTTCAAAGAGCCATTGGGGAAGCAGAATATTAAGATTTTTCTTCTCTAACAATGCAGGCACACACAGGTATGTGAGCACATGTACTTTTATCCACACACAATCCACTCTTCAGGGATTTCTGAAGTATTGTGACCAAAAGAAAGGAGGAAAAGCAGTATTACAGTAGCACTTGTCATAAAAAATGTGGGGCCTGTGGCCTAGATTCATCTGGCCTAAATTCTTCTTAAATCCTTGTGCACAATGCTTGGTCTTGGCTAGCTGCCTCTGAGAGCTACAACTACACAAGAGCAAATGCCAGTCACCATGGCTTAGGAGGAATTCAGACTGGATGAAAAGTGACTGTAGGGGAATGAAATCTTGGGAAAAGGTTGAAGAGAAAAGAGGACTGGGGTTTAGATATAGTAGACCTAAAGGGAACATGAAGAGCACACTTGCATATCTGAACTGTATTTGGTTTTGGTTTTAGAGTTATCTAAAAAGAGCCTCCAAATTACTTCATTCCAGGAACTACAAACCTTTTCTCATGCACATGAGAAAATGCAACAGTTATAAAATGCCATTTCTTCTAACATCAGCCAAGTATTACCAAGATCTACAAGATTAAGACCTCAGCTATTTCCATACCTATCCCCCATGCTGCACCACACTTTGTAATGATGAACCTTGTCAGAGGACCTTTGAGAAATATGAGCTGAAGGGCAGCACTGTTGAAATCGCTGCAAGAAGTTATTTCACAAAGAGCCCTTTGGGGCCTATAACTCTACTGAGGCTTGACTTTTCAAAAGCTAAAGGAAGAGAACAAGGCTTTTCAACACCATAGAGGGCAGCAGCAGAAATGCTGGGAAAATGAGGAAAAACCCAATGCAAAAGCTGTCTTTGAGTACCTCAGAGAGAAGCTGGATTCAAGAGGCAGAGAGAGGTGGCACAATAAGGAATGGATGTACACAGGAAATGCTCCAGGGAGGGTGGAGACAGAAAGACAGTGGCACCAGAAAGACCCCAGGATGGGGTCAGGAGGGAAAAAGTATATATTGATCAGATCATTTGGGAGGTGAGGAGAAAGGTAAAGTTGTCATTTTCAGTTGAAGATTCCCACTAAATTATGAAAAAATGAGCACAGGCTGATCTTTAATCATGGAAAGCATAGTATTTTTGGGAAAAACTACTGAACCAATCTGTCTTTTTTCCTCCTACTCAAAGAAAATGTGATGGTTGAAGATGAAAATGTTACAGTCACAGCTTTTTGTCAAAAAAAATGAATGGTCTGAGGAAAACAGGCACTGTCAGTGTAAGAATACTAACATCACCATCACATATAATAGTATAGCTGAAATGCCTTTTCATTGAAAGTTTTTACAGAAAACATTTGAGCCATTTTGTGTATTAGAAAAGCACACCATAAGGAGAGAGTTATAAGGAAGCAGGGGGTTAAAATGAAAGGCAACATGATCTCTGGGGCATTAAGGCTAAGAGGTTGATTAGTTACAGAAAAAAGCCCTATGTTCACCTCCTGTCTCACTGCTCCATGCCTCCCCCACCACCCCTGGGAAATTCATACAAATATGAATTGATTACCTTTGATTTCTAAGGGCCCATCAATGTGTAACTCCGCCTTATCTTCACTCCTGCTGTTGTTTACAGACCCTTGAATAACAGCAGTTCTTTTGTAGATGCCTCTCTTCACCTCGTCAAAGACTGAAAACATGTTGTAGACACGGGCGGTGTAGCCTGCTAGCTCAGTGACCTGAGAAACAACAAACGCCTCATTTCAGTTAGACTTCAAAAATTCTACAAATTAAATGTTTGGCCAAAGATCAACATGAACAACAGTGTTGATCAACACCTATCGATTTTCATTCCTTGAAATTCTGCACTAACCCATATGCCACCTGTAGCTCCTACCAATCAGCAGACAGGACAGTTGAGCTAAGCCCATGTAAGCTATCATAACTCCAATAAATGAAGAGGTTGTAGAGACTGCTGATTTCTGTAGTCTTCAATGAACAGAGAACAGCTACTAACATATCTGAAAACAAAGAGGCTGGTACACAAGAAAAAAAACAAAATCTCTGCATTTTCCCGCAAAAATAGAAATCCACAGAAGTGAGAAAAAAATGGCACCTATAACTACTTATGTTTACTTGCTTGTATTCCTGAAACTTCCTGTGGGAGAAGTGTGCTTTTCTGTGTAAAAGAGGCAGCATCAGGGCACCCTAACCTAAAATACAGTACAAACCAGAAATGAGTCTTCTGTCAACTGCATGCTAAATCTGACACCTTAGAGTAGAACTGGGCATTTTTAAGAGGGTGAGGTCTCTTAAAAGGCTTTCTCCATTATTTTTTTCTTTTTGGTCTATTTGTCACAATTTTCATCTGCTGAAGACAGAAGCAACAGGTCTCTGGAGCTTGTAACTTCATATTCATGGACTATTTAAGAGCTCCCAAAGAACTGCCTCCATCTGCTGGTAGTAAAGAATTAAGCCAAGGCCTTTTATTTTAAAAGTATTATCAGGTTGTTTTAAAAGGATACATTTTTATACAAAATGCAGAAAGGACAAGAATAGCAACAAAATTAGATCAAGATTATAAAATCCTTGGCTTGCTGTGATTAAATACGTACACCCCATGACTGAGTTCACCCACTATGGTGTACATAATTCTAAGATTATTTGAAATAACTGGAAATAATTCCATAATTCTTCTGTAAGTTTCACTATTTGTGCCAGACTCAGAAGGGATCACTAGCTCTGGCCACATGGCCATCATTTCACCAGAGGATGGTGGAGAGAATCCTGCATGTGATAAATGAAACTTGTAACAGCTGTGCCCCAGGAGAACCATAACATGTAGTAAGCTTCTATATCATGACTCACTCTGTAGAAACTCACTTTGTTCAAACACTAAATACTACCACCTAAACTACTGACTGCAAAGAAAAGTTGAGCCCACCTCATCTGCACAGTGAATTACACTGACTTGAAGGAGGCTGCCTTGGTGGAGGAGGTGGGCAAGAACTGGAATGCACTACCACTTGACATGGGTTGAAGTACACTGTGCTTTGGAAACTGCCTGAATCACAAAATGGGAACGACAATGTGGTTGAAGTACTACAGTGTCTTCTGAAGAGAAGCATAAATGTAAAATTAAGATTGAAATTAGTATCTTATGTTATAGACAAAGTGAGTTTGTTCAGTTCTTCCTCTACTATTTTGTGGGTACTTTTTTTGCAAAAAAAAAAACAACACAGTTTTTCTAAGTCCTCATTTACATTACATAAATGACTTAAATGCTGAAAACAAAACACATATTACATCAGTGTATGATAGGTTATCTGGCAGTATCTTGACACCAGAGATCAAGCAGGGGAACAGCTAAAAGAGAATAGGTTAAAAATCACAGCCCATTAGAAAGACTTCTGAAAACAGCACAGACACTGGCTTTGTCAAAGTCTGTATCTGAAGGTGCCAAACAACCCCTCCTCTGACAATTTAGAGAGCTGTAGCTGTTATGGCTGGATTCCAAATAACAGAATCCATAGTCTTTGATTAGCCTAGCTAATGCGTTCCTCCTCACACTGCACTGGGAAAAGGGGTTCCCACCAAAGGGACGAGCAAACACCAATTAAAATATGAAGAACAAACATTCAGAAGGAAACGTTGAGATTAACAGCATTGACTCACTTTTCTTTGGCTTAACAGCTGGCATTTAAAGAAATCCACAGGAGAAACAACAGATTAAAGCATAGCTCTACTGGAATTTCGGTAAGGACCTGAAACAACATCTCTGATTTTCTAGATGAACATTCTGTACTTCTAGACTACTTGTACTCCCAAGGCGAACTTTTTCCTGCTAAAATTTCTCTATTCTGAAAAATTACTTACAATTTAACAGGTTCACAAGATACTGAACGCAGCCTTACAGTTTAAGTGGCCCAGAAATAAGTATTTGGGTCTCCTTGTTTTTCATACAGAAACAGGTTGCCCAGTGAGGTGGAGATATCCCATCTCTGGAAATATTCAAGGTCAAGTTGGATGGGACTCTGAGCAATCCAGTAATAGTTGAAGATGTTCCTGTTCATGGCGTGGGGGGGGGGGTTTGGACTAGAAGACCTTTAAAGACTCTTACAATTAAACTATTATATGCTTTTATGACAGTTCCAACAGAAGAGTTCCAGTACACTGAAGGCAGACAGCCCAAATTCAGATCTGTGCTCCAAACAGAAGAGGAATTTGAACCTTTATCATTGACATTCCAGGAACTTCCAATGCTCTCTGATGCCACCTGAACACAAGTATTAAAAATGACATCTACACATTGCACCATACAGGCAACTGTGCACTTTAGACTCTATGTCAACTTAACCCTAAAGATTAAACTACCAGTTTAAATATCTCCATGGATTTAGTTGCAATAGAATTTGCCTTTAAAAACTGCACTACTTTTAATAAAATATTTTATATTAAATGTATATTGGTTTTTTTTCCACTTCTGTTTCATGCATGCAGGATGTACAGTACCTCTTTGTATGAAGACATAATCCTTTCAATAGCATCTGCTCCAGAGATCAGCAAGTTTCGTGATGTAGTAAAAGCTTCTGTTCTTTCACTAACCATTGCCTGTTTCTGCCCATCTTCCAATTCTGAATGTAAAAAAAAAGTTTTGTTAAAATATTCTGCTGATAACTATCTCTACAAACTAAATTATTATTGCAATGTGAGCTACTATAGAGCAGTTTTTTTCTTTTTTTAAGAAAAAGTTAACTCTATGAAGACAACCTTTCAAAAATAACTGGTGAATGTAACTACCATAGCTTGGTCAAAAAGAATAAGTGGGAGCATATGGAATCCATCTTGTTAGGCAAAACAGCCTGTTATTTTATCTATTTATCTACATGGATCATTTTCCTTTTAATATATCATCATACAACATAAATTTTTCAAAATATGAAAAAAGCAAAACCTAAGCAATGATGTGAAACAGATTTTGAACATAATTTTAAACATTTTTGTGATTATTAATTTTCAGCCTTACTTATTTACTGACTTCATGTAGAAGGAACCATTCACGTTTGGGTAAATCTGGCAACACTATTACATTTCTGTAAGAAAGCAATAAACTCTCTTGGTATCAAAGGCATGGTTTCAGTAGGATAACTCTCCCTCACAATGAAGTTTCTCTTTTCATCTGACCTCAGAACAAAGTTGTGAGGCTTTATTTATGACACTGCATCCTATTAACAAGAATATTCTTGCTCCAAAGAAAGGACTTGTCTCATAAGAATGTCAGCAGCATTAGGCAAGGAGAAAACAGCAGCAGAATTTATAGAATATATATGAGAAGTAAGTATATTAACATATCTACATATACCATCTTGCTACCATGGGTCCCATAGATTCAAGTTACAAGGTTTGTTTCCTGAAGGAAACAAGATCTAAAAAGATGTGTCTGACTATTTTGAGGCTAATGTTTATAACTGGAACTACAAATCACTGGTGTAGTAAACCAGTGGTGTAGCAAACCACTCTTAAAAATTTTCCACATAAAAGATTTACAATGAAAGAGCTAAAGGGTTTTCTGCATCACATAATTTTATATGTATCTCCATAAATTGCTTAAATCTTTTACAGAATGGGATCTGGATATTATTTTTTTCCTAAAGTTTGTAAAGTTTTTTTTAAGTTTCTTTTTTAAACTAAGCTGATGCTAGGAATCATGCTAGGCAGGGTATCAGATGGATCCACTGTGGCAACTCCTGTACTAGCAATTGTTACTAACATCCATGTTTCCACAGTGCTCATGATCAAGAAAATCTAGGAGGAATTCCTTGCAGGTGTAATGCGACCATAAATTTCATGGGCTAAGTCAAGCAAAGCAAGAGTAGAGCAAACAGCATTTTCTTACTCTCACTTCCCTGACAAATCAGATTCTAGAAATCTGTTGTCTGAGAATCTACAGGCAGTACCAAAGCCAGATGTATCTTTCTGTCTTTATTAGTTAAATCTAAATGTTATTCTGTTTTCATTTACACATCCATAAAAGATTCCTACATAAGTAGATCACTGAAATAAACTATATTACAGTGAAATACACTAGAATAATTATTTAATATATAATTACTTATATATTAATNGCTTCTAATTATGATGTTTTTTCACTTCAGCTCTGCATCAGCACACTGTCAACTAGTTGTATGCAATCTTGCTGAGACACGAGAGACATGCTTTTAAAAAAAATATAGAAAAGCTCTTGCAAAGGAGAGATTACAGAATTCTTACTGATGTGGCTCTCACTTCAAAAAGTTACTTCCATTCCAAGAAGAATAGATTTAGTGAATAGGGAGAATTCAGTTAATTCATTAGTAAAAGAGAATTTGAAATTTGTTTATTTCTGACATAAACAATTTTTGCTGATCTTGTTGGTATTATAGCACACGCAGCCTATGCTATATAGAACCACCACAATTAAGTCATCTAGGAATCAGTTATGGTTTAACTACATTGATGCAACATTCCTCCCTCATGCAAATGCAGTATTTACTGATAGCTGCTTCCAGCACCCAGGCCAGCTCATCTAGCAAGAGTTTAAGGACTCTACAAGCCACCACATCAGTCAGATTAGGGGTATTTAAAAAATTAAAATTATATAGAATTTATGAGCATTTTACAGCCCCAAAAGACAAGCTCTTATACAACCCACCAATATAATTTTTCTTGAATATTTGTCCAAAACATTTTTCATATGGCTGGCCTCCTGTGTTTCAAAGTGTCACATTTTAACAGACAGACTGTCTATGTTTCATACAGAAGCTAATTTCCATTTTCCTCTTCATTTATTCAATTGACAGTCACACTTATTTTAAAAACAAAAACAAATATTCACTGTGTCTAGAGAAATCAAAGTCTTGCTTCAAAAAATGCTCTCCATAAACTCTCCAAATACTCTCCATAAACTGAGATACAACATTTGAAATGTGAATGGTTTAATACAAAAAGAATGAGAAATGTTATCAAAGAGAAATCTTGTCTTTGCCACCTAAATTCTTCACTGAAATATATAACACAATTTTAAAATTTCAGTCAGAAGTATCACTGTCAAAGAAGGTTTTCTTATTACTGAAGATTTTTTTTTTTACTTTTTCTTTCTCCTTCCTGAAGAAGTGAACAAAATATATGGCTTTATGCCTGTAATCCCAAGTTGGCCATGGTACCAGTTTTGTACATTTCTCTGACTCTTTTGATTCATCCTAAAGCAATAGCAATCTACTGCTTCTTCCTTCAGATGTGAACAAATTTGTGTCTGATCTGCTGAGGCAAAACACACTGTTTTCCCAAGCAGGTAATTTCAGGTGTGCTTGATCTGAATACCTGTAATACCTCAAACTGGTCTTGACAGTGGTGCCAGTATTATGTTTGTGAACCACCATTACGGTAAGCCCCAGGACTCAATACTAAACCCCATGTTTTAATAGTTTAGGTTGCTGATAGCAAACATAATTCTGCTTTACAACGTGAGCCACTGCTGCATCTTTTTTTTCTCCCACATTTGAAATGTTTTTTAAAAAAGAACAAACATGAGTAACAGGAATGTTATTTAGTTTAGCATGAGTACAAGTCCTTTTTTATTCATGCTCTAATACCAAGGAGATATTTACAACATGTGGTTAAATGCTCCTTTTCTTGATTGTACCCATTCCCATTTTAGCAGAAAGACTCTTATCACTTTTTCTGTTGTGCTGATAACCTTCACTGGGAGGTGAAATGCCTTTGTACAGCCCCTTCAGTTTGGAACAAGACATCCTGATATTTTTGAAGCTGTTCCCAGAATGCCAGCCAGGGTGCTGATGTAGGGCCCTCCTAAGGCATGTGATGGGCAGCAGCTCAGGGAGCTGAGCACCCAGCCCTGCACTGGCACAACTTTTTAGCGAGACAACTAAACCACGTGAGCACTGCACAAAGCCATCCTACAGCTCACACCAAGCTTGCCCGCCTGGACAGTCCTGATTTGGAATATAATTTCCATGAAAGAAACAGAACTACTGCAGAGAGAAGAATTCACTCATTCCTAATTCGAAGTACACAATTTAGAACTGATCCTTCTGAAGACTTTGGAGGATTCATGTTATAGGAATCCTATGAAATTCGTAATATATTAAGTTCTAATTGTGCATGAGGAAGCCTGTTAAACCAAATTAACCAACAGCCTTCCTTAACACCTTTCTTTTTGCTCTCTCCTGTTTTCTCCTTTTTTTTTCCTTAATAGCATCTGCAGTAACAACATTATTTGAGTCTCATTTCACTTCCAGGAAAGTTGTGACAGGATGTCAAAAATTATACCATCCTAGCCTGGAATCTGAATTTTTCCTTCTCTTCTCCCAGAGAGTCAGGGAAAATCAGTGGTTTCCAACAGGTCAACAATAAGAGAAAAATTACATATAATTACCTGTAATTACACTATGGTTTATGGAAGGAGAAGATAAGCACTCTAGGAAAGTTCATAGTATCATTTTGCAAAAGGAGATACTGTAAAAATCAGCCTGCCATTCCAACAGTGACTAATGAAAAAGGACACTGCAATAATCATTACAATCTTGTGTGATACAAGGATCCTCTAAGTCCTGACTTCATACTATTTATCACACACTCCAAGTTGGATCATTTGCTCAGCTGACTTGCTATGCTTGCAAGTTATACAGAAGACAGAGATGTTGTAAGAAAGTCTGTGAAAAATAAACCAATGTGAACAGCACTCAAGGGAACTACAGTCTTTTGAGGACATAACTTTAAAGAAACATTTAGAAATTAGGTAAAAGATGGTATTACCGCCATCTGCAAATCCTGTTGCGGTGATGATGGGCACAGCAACCATGATCATGCCACAGCTACTCCAGACATACTTCATCAGGAACTGCTCTATCATGATGTACCATAAACGTTTGGACAAAATGAGATTCATCTGATCTGTCAAATCCTTGTAGCTTTTTTGCAGTTGTTTCAATTCTACCTACGGTTAAAATAATAAAATAATTTATACAATGAAACAAAGATGGTCATGTAGTACAAGATACGTTCACATGTGTACATGAAATAATCGGGTATCCAGAGTTGTCACTTCTGAATCACATCTGCCATGTGGTACTTTACCCTCACTGTGCTGCAGTCTCACAGCAAAAGTGCACAGTTTTAAGGAAGTCAGTGGACCTGGTTCTTATTTACACCATTGTCCCTCGACAGAACATTGGCAGGTTTTCAACTCTTTTAAGATCTCTAATACATACAAGAACATAGCAGTCACAACAGTTGATTCTAACAACCAAAATAAGATAGATTTCACGTCCTTTTAATAAAGTTGCAGCTGTAGAGATTCACAGCAACTGAAAATTATATCGGAAAGCATTTGGGGATCAAGGGATCAATTATCTTCAGTGACTTAAAGTTGCAGAGTTGGTTCCTGAAATGCTGCTTGTTTTTGCAAGCACTCTGGGGAAAGAGAGAACTATCCCAGGAGGTTTAACAAGTCAAAGACAGTTGCAAGTCAATATGATTCAGTTCAAGCCCATATATGTGGGAATTGAGAAAATGTTTAATATAGCTGCACTTAAAACATTATTACAGGCAGCTTTTGAGAACGATTGTGTCTACAAAAATAAACCGTTAATGTTATATAATCATTGCTTGAACTGAAAGAGTAATACTTCAGGCTGGTTTCCAGCTTTCATTTTCACCTTGCACGAAACAACTTTTTTCCCAATCGTGTTTGAAAGGTATTACAGCCAAAATCTACTTCTAACAAAAATATGAAGAGTCCCTTAATAAGGTGGCTTTAAAACAAGCCACTAGTTTATGTAACTGTGATTGCAGAAGTACTGTACTTATGCTATTTTAAGACTGGTGACTACATCTTTGCTTGGCTATGTGAAAGAGTGTCAAAGGTCGTAGAGCGTGCTCTGAGCCATCACAGAGTTTCCCCCTAGACTTTCTGGTGTGCCATGGTTGCTATTTCTGCTGAATTAAATATGGTGGCTCGTACACATGGTTGGAAAAAAGAAGTCTGGAAAAGTTAATCAGAACGGACTGGGTGGGGAAAACACGGCAATGTAGATTAGTTTTCTAGATACGCATAAGATCCATCTGCAAAACCAGAATACTGTCAGAGTTCAAGGGAACTGTGACCTGCTCCCCCCAGACACTGCTTGTGAGACAGCATTTCCTAAGAAATGGGAAGTGCCAAGCTGTAAAGTTTAAATGTCAGAAGGATACAAAATGCTCAAGAAGGACATCAGGGGAAGCATGGGTCCACTCCGGCACAGCAGGAGCGACCCCAGTGCTTCCAATTTCTCTCCTCCTTACCTTGTGCCCTCGGTAAAAGGCAATCTCTTCCACGTTGGCAATGATGCGTGAATGTATGAAGCGCAGATAGCCCTTCTTGTGAGCCTCCTCAGCCACCAGTTTGCCAAACTTGGGCGAGCAGGCTTTGAGCACGCGGGCCGTGGCATAGACGACGAGACCAGCCAGGACTGTGGGCCCGATGGGGTTGGCCCCGCGGGACCGTGCTGTGCGGATGAGGGTGTAGGAGGTGAGCACAACATCCAGGATGGGCTTGGTGAGGTTGGAGTAGAGATGCGCCACGGACTGTGAGAACATCGTGATGTCCTCGGTGAGGGACTGGTCAGGGTTGGCCAGCCGCCCGTCCATGCTGATCACTTTGTAGTAAGTTTGGTTGGCAAAGTAGGTCTCATAGGCGTGATCCACCAGGCGCGTGCGGAAGGCGAGGGCCAGCTTGCACTCCAGGTACCGAATGGTGCTGTTCACGAAAGTTGCTGGGATTGCAATCATCAGCCACTTGATTAACTTGAAGACAAAGCTCCTGGGCTTTTTCTCCACAATGCTCTTCACAATTTTTCCATCGAGGGCTGCCACATAGATGGAGAGGAAGGTCCTGGATACCAGAGCAAAGGAGTGGAGACAGAGCAAGCCCAGCTCGGCACTCACCAGCTTCGGGAAGAACAGTTTGCGGAGTTCCAGCAGCTGCTTGAAGAATTCCGCGTCGACGGCCGGAGAGGCTCTGCCCCGGCTGCCGGTGCGGTGCGGGACCGCCCGGCCCCTCTCATCGTGCGCGCCGCCTCTGCCGCTCGCCCGCTTCACACGCCCGCGGATGATGGGGTAGAGGATTTTGAGCCCGTACGCCGCGGCCAGCAGGCACGCAGCCCTCTTCGCGGCGCCCGCCCTGCTCCACTGCACCCGCCGGGCTGCCGCATGCAGCATGTGGGCCATCCTGCCCGCCTCGGCACCGCTACGTGCCGCTCCTAGCGCGGGTTGCTCATGCTCGCTGGGAAGGCCGGTCCCGCCGGGTCATCATCGGGGCGCTGGGCCCGGCCCGCCGCCGGCCGCCCTGCCGTGACAGATGCCGAGTGAGCNGGGAGCGGGACGGGGGGCGGCAGCGCCGGAGAGAGTTCGGGTCCCGCGGCAGCCCCGGCAGGATGGGCAGCTCGTCACTCCCGGCACTCCTCGAGCCTCCCCGGGCCGGGGGGGCTGTAACGCCTGCGCGGGGGGGCCCGATGCGGGAGCGACGCGGCCGAGGGCGGCGCAGCCGGGCCGGTGGCCTCGGGCAGCCTCGGGTCGGAAATCGGCCGGGCGGCCGTGGGAGGGAGCCGGGCAGCTCGGCGTCTCCGAGACAGCGCCTGCACACTGCGCGTAATTTATTTCCTGTCCTCTCGCCGAAAGGAAACCGGTATTGTGCACTGGCAGCATTATTAGCCCAAAATAACCCCGACCGAGTCGCACGGCCCCTGCAGTAAAACCCGGCCAATTTCACACAAAGAAATCCATAGTAAAGGCAGTTGTCTTGCTGCTTTATTTTTCTGTTTTCTTAATTACTTATTTCTACTGCTTCACTTGTTTGGAAAAGGTACTGAAACTGCAGGGCGGGGATCAGAGTACTTACATACTCTGGTACTTTTACACTTTGAAAATATAGTGCTAAGGTAACTGTGTAAGATAGTATGTGATAAAGCATTAGTTTAGAATGTGTATATAAGCGTATGTTTTTAAAATGTAATACTAGGTGTTTATGGCAGTGGTGAAGTGCCCGGTTTTTCCCTAAAAATGGAGAGTGAAGCCACATGCCTCACAGAAACTCAACAAATACTGTGTTAAATAAGTCACATTACTGTTATAAAACAACCCCAAACAACCCCCCATTGAACAGAGTGTAGTGATGATGTTTAGATTCAGGATGAGGGAATGATAAAATTGATTTGAGAGCAAGTGAGGTTTGCTTTTAAAAATCAGGCACCACTTATCAAAACATCCAGGTGCCTTCTAAGAAGTCTAGTAAGCCAAGACCAGAAGGACAAGAAGGAAGCAAGGAAGATCTATTTCTCATTTCTTCCTAGGAGGTTGCAAAAATTCAGCCCATAGTAGTCTGGACAGTTAGATAGAGAGGATATAGGGTAATCTTTAAGTGTATTATATTTTTGCCAGTGAGCACAGGCCAGAGATCTGGACACAGGCCCTTCTAGCTTTTTTTTTCCCTAAATGCACAACTCAAGATAAAGCTAGGAAAACATCAAAATCTGACCTAGTGTGGTGCAGAAGACATACAGTTGGTAGGTAAGCCTGATTTCACTGCAGATTATTTTGTCAGTAAAATAGATTTTTTTAGTGCAGAACGATACAAGATACACTGGCTAAGAAATTGCTTTGCTTATGGCTTCTTATTTTTTTAATCATGCTCTCCGCTGGATACTTCCCTTACTGGCTTGTGTGTAGCACAGCATACTCTTAGATTTTGCCAAACCACAGCTATTTGCAATATTCCATTACTCTAGCATTTTCTTACCAAGGGGAAAGTTCACACATCTCTTTCAGTTCTGCGTATCTGCTGACCTTTCACTTCACAGGATCCTGGATGACTGAAACTTCTGGTGATTTGGTGGTTAGTGCAGACGTACACCCCACAGTCAGATCTGTGGGAACATTTAAGTGAAGCAAATCTAACTGCACAGTGTTTCAGTCAATAAAAGAAATGTATTCCCTTCTTTTGAAAGGATGAAGAAAAGAGTGAACTGTTGTTTTAAATACCCCCTTTCTTCTGTTCTTGCTGTCTCGAGAGTTTTGCTCTGCCACAATCCTGCTCAGTAATCCGTGCACAAACTCCTCTTTGTGGAGCATGGCCTTAGGTGTTCGATTTTTTTTTTCTTTTTACTGCTGAAGGCAGGAATTTTACTACATTTAGTCATAATAACACTTCCCAATGTTACTGGAAAAATAACTGCCAAAACTGCAGTAATATTGGTGCAGTGTTCTGTGCTCTTTAGTATCCACATTTTCTACTGACTTTATAATAAACTTCTGGAGATATGTGTAATCAAATAACTTTGAGTAACTGAAGCTGTGTAATTGGAGGGATGTTGATATTAGATCCAGACTATTTGGGGATTTATCCTTTCTTAAGGAGAAACTCGTTTTTTAGTGTCAAGTGATTGGTTTTTAATTCATCAAATGCATTAAAATAAGTTATGTGCATTTTTTAAATATAGGAACCAATAACTAAGGAAGAAGAATATATGGGAGCAATAAGTATCAGGGTGACTAAAGTCCGTGAATGTTTGTATATGCAGGAACTAGAATGTAATCATGACAGCTGATGCCTCTTTTTTATCGTCTGTTTTGTGCCTACACCAGCACTACATCCTTGCATAACTTTGTGGTTGTGATGAAGGTAGTGGAATTGGAACATGCAGGCTATTATGCAAGAGATAATCATAATCAATCATTACTCAATGATAATTTTTTCTACCATTTGATTTAGTGTTTGAAAAAATTATGTGCAATTTTTTAAGCAAAAGACCATTTATCTGATGTCTTGTATGATCCTAACAGTGGGTCTGATAGCTGTAACATCAGTCGGTAGTAAACTGAAATTTCCTTGCTGCTTATGGAGTTATCCACTGTGCCATAAGGACATACAAAATAAAAAATAGAAGTACTGAAAAATAGATATAAATTCTGTGTTTTGAATCATTGCTATTTAGGACCTTTAAGATTTAGATGCGTGTAGGTCATGCATTCAGTACATAGAGGTTTCCATATGGATGAGTGTATGTGAAACAGGTAACATGAATCCACACAGTGCTTGTTTTCAATTACTAACAGTGAACTGTAAATAGTGTCCAAAATATGATGTACTGTAATATGGTAAGCTAGGAACTTCCATTTTTTTCTTTAATTTTGAGCTGTATGTTTGCATAGTGGTGTGGGAATAGTAGGATTTAATTTGAGTCAGATTCAACAGAGTATGAACATAGAAGCCATTATTCAAGTAAATACCTGAAGTACTTCCAAACTTTCTATTTACTTTAATGTCATCACTTACATAAGTACAGAAATACACCCACAGAATTAGTTTGCAACATCAAGGCACAGCAATGGCAAATTTAATGTTTTTATCAGAAAAGGGTGATAAGATACCCTGACCTTTGATTTCAAATTTGTGTCAGCAGAAATTATCTATTTATTTAGTCTGCTTTAGAGAAGCTATTGGTTATATTCATATACCTCAGTAGAATATCCAGACACTGTAAATTCTTTAGGATCTGGAGATCTAAGACAAGCAAGAGCTTCAGTTTTAATGGCACGAATGTGGAAGCTTGTTGAAGAAGTGTCAGTGTGGTGAGACTGGCCTGATCCTACCAAGAAGTTGATTCCAACTCTTTTGGGTCTAATGAGGCTGTAGGGGTCCCCAGACTAGGCAGAGCTATGTTATCACAAGAGAAGAAAGAGGAAACAGGAAGATGCTATTCTGTTGCTTGGCTCCTGAGTGTAAGCATCACAGAGATGGTGTAGATGGGGTGCATTCCTGCACCAGAAGTCCTTTTTCCCTTACTCTGTCTTTAGGGAGATACACACTTGCTGCTGTAAATTTGAAGCCTGCATGACTTGTAGGTTCTAATAATTTATCCATAAGGGATTCAAGTAATCTCTCTGACAGGACAGTCAATAGCAGACTAGTCACTAACAGTTCCGACTTCTGAGAACAGTGGTATACTGGAGAGAATACAGCTCTAGAAAGAAATATAAACAAGTTGTTATCCCTTTACAAAGTGAGAGGGAGAGGGAAATAAACAAGGGTAGAAGTCAGTGTCAGCTGCTCCAGGCATGGTAAACTGTCGAGTGATGTTCTCAGGCAAGGAATTTCACTTTTAATATTTAGGCTTTAATACCTAAGCCTTTAATGTCTAGATTTCTCTTTCTTGTTAAACTTATTCCATACAGATAATTCAGCTGAACCAGTATGTGTCTCTTTTATGCCTTCAGAAGTCTCAAATACATTATGTATGTTTTTCAGGTTTTGCTTTAAATCTGTAAAGGTTTCTATTCTCAGATCATCTGAAGAAAATTCTAATGCTGCCTTGTTAAACCTTTTCTCAAGTGCATTGTAAACTTTTTAAACAAGCTACATGCCAAGTGCAAGAGTACAGGCATAAGTGGTAAAATCGTGTAGCTGGTGTCAGTTAACAATGGTGATACTGGCACTGCCCACCACAGAGTCAGTGTTCTACTCTGTAAAAGTGAAGGCAGGAATAAATCCAGAAAAACCATTCTTTTACTCCTGCACCCCAAACACGGGATCTGCTCCCATCCTTTTGTCATGCCTCAAGAATTTATTTGAGGATTTGCAGCTGCTGAGTATGACAACAAAAAGATCATCTACTGCAGTTTACTTATGAACTCTTATTTGGAAGACTTCTAAACATTAAAAATAAGCAAACAGGCCAGTGCTTCACCCAGCACAGTATTCTGTCTCTAGCAATTGTTCTAAGCAGATACCCAAGAGAGAAAAAAATTGCAATTTAATGTGATGCTACAGCTTCAAACTCTCCCAACCTCTGGCCATTTTAAGCTGTGAGAATTTTGTGAGACTGGGAGGTTTTTCTATTAAACATTATTTACAATTACTCTTAAAATTACTTGTTCAGTCTCTCTTGAAATCCTGTAAACTCTTACAAAAATAGAAACACCTGACAAGCCATTCCTCAGATTTACTGTTTAATATGTGAAGAAACACTGCTTTCTGCTTAATTTGACCCTGGCTTCAACAAGCTCCACTCAATGTCTACCTGTGCCTGCTCTGGAAGAGGCATTCAACAACAGAGTTCACTCTTGCTCACTCTCTTCCCCTCTCCCTTCACCCCGCAACTTTCCCATGCCATTCAGGAGTTTGTCAGCCTCCATTCCATATCAGTCCCCAGTGCTTGAGTGCATGAAAACAAGAACTAGATAGTCTCTTCCCTCCCTTTTGCATTTTATTCAATGGCAGGACCTTCCCTATTATTTCACAAGTTCTTTATTTTCTTAAAACCTTCAGTAACAGATGTTGTCAACAGCCTTAATTAAATCCATCAAGACAGGAGCAATCACTCTTTTCTACATGTGTTTTACAGCAACTTCCATCTATAGAAGCTCCACTGGCTTTTTACATGCTGGCCTATATTATAATTCCAGCTATATTTTTGTGCAGAAATAAGCTTTCCAGATTGCCACAAAATTCTTACTTTTTAAATTGTGTCACATTTGCTACCCTCTGGTCTCCAAGATGACTCCAAACCAAATTCAAGTCGTCCTCTCCACAGTGCTGCCTTACAGAACTCTTCATTGAATACCATTTAGTCCTGGTGCTTTGCTAGTCTTCATTCTGCCTTGGTAAGACTATTTTGACCTCGTCTGCTGTTATTTTCACTTTGGACAGATAGTCACTGAGTTCCCCAGGAAGGATTCCTGCATAAAGTTCTCTCCAGTTTCCTCATCAATGAATATGAATGAAAAAAGCCTAACTTTTCTTTTCCATAACATCTGTGTCTCTTCTGAGCGCTCATGTTGTTCCTTGGCCATCGATTGTCCCTTTAGACTTTCTAGAAAGATTTTGCTCCTAGTTGACGTGAAGAAAAATTATTTAGTAGTTTGGTTACTTTGCCTAGTTGTTTCCCAATTTTTTCTGGCCTGTTGTATTTGTATTTTTCTCTGAGTTCGTGTTCTTTAAGTCAAGTCTGGTATCCTTCAGCTTTTTCCAACCCCCTTGCAAGAATTTCATTCTCTTATCTCCCTCTCCTGATTTGCTTTTGACACTGTTCCCTAACTGAAGTTTGGCACATCTACAGAGGATTCTTTGGTCTTTGTTAATCTCTGCAGAAATACTATTTTTGTAAAGTGAGGTTTATTAGCACGAGACTCTATAACAGATTTCATGCACTGTTCTCCATCAAGCCAAGGATGGACTTTGTCTGGAGAGTTCATTCTGTAAAAAATTATTCCATCCAAATAACACCACCTAAGAATGGCACAGGCTTCATATAGCAATGTGTCAACCTACTGTTGTCAGTGGTACTGTCCTGGCTGGTGGTTTGCCATATGGATCCACTCCCATGTTCTTCCCAGCTGGGCATTGAATTTCAGCCTAGGTAGATTAGGTGCTTCTCCCTGAGCTGGCCAGTTTGCTGTGTTTGGAAACTATTTAGCTTCTCTACAATCTTCTTTCTCTCCACCCTTTAAAGGTGAATAGGGGAAGGACTTTTCATTAAATTAATTGAAAGAGAGATCTGTCTTTCAAGAGGAACTACTTTTAAAAGGGGAAACTTTGTTTTTAAATAAAGCTTTGTCTTCTGTTTTGAACTTCCTCAGACTCTGTCATGATTTTGCAATATCACAGCCATCTTTTAAAAAGTACTCTTTAGGGCAAAACCATCAACCAGGTTACTATAAAACACCACAAGGTCAGTCTTGCTTTATTTCTCCATAAGCTGATCTCTGAAGGAAGGGAATGGTATCGAGTATGGAAGAAGGCCATGGAAGGCCTGGAAGAAGGCCATGCAACTCTGTAAACAAAGTTTAAGCACTGCATTTGCCAAAGAAAATCTTCCCCTTGGAACAGAGTCAGGCTTTTTTTAGTCATGCATTCCTAGCATTAGATAATTAGGTCAATATTTAGGGATCTAAATAAGTGTATCCTGGTATTTAAAAGTGACAGAAATTCTCACCCTGGATAGAGATGGTAAAGCATTTTAGTTTCCCTACATCTTTTATGCAGTTTTCTACAGATGGATTTAGTTACCTAATGCTGGATATCAAGATAAAACAAAAATCAAAGTTAAAGTATGTTAAATTAACATTAAAAAATCAATAATGTTGTAAAATATTTAAACTTAACTGTGAGAGTCATCAGTTTGGGTTTGTTTTAGGTTTTTTACTTAACATTCATCTCTTTACTAATTCCTTCCTTTATAATGAGCATTACAGTAGGACACTTGCTGGAAAGGGGAAGGAAGATTCATTAAGAAACATGAGAACTATTTGCAGTTAGTTCTAAGAAATTTCTTGGAAACGCATCTCTCTGTTTCTCTCTTGCTGTCTCTGGTGAGTATGATTTTACATAAGCAGTGTCTGTTCACTCAAGGGAACATGTGTAGGGAAAGAAGTATCTTCAAACCCTCAGGGTACAATAATGCTGCAGACAGAGTTGGCACACACTTTGAATTCACAGTTTCATTGTCTAAATTAGCTGCTTCCTCTCTGGGTGTGTTGGGAGATGGAGTAGGGGCCTAACTTAAATGCTCAAGTCACCCATCAGAAGACCTTCTCTCTTATTTGATTATACAGGAGTTCTGTAAGGACCTACTCAAAGCTGGGTGCCAAAAGTTGCACAGTCAACATTTCAGTACCAGCCTCCCTGGAGAAAGGCTTTCTTAGACTGCTTTGGGCTGCTTTGATATGTCTCTTATATCTAGAGCTGATCTGATAATGAAGAAGCATGTCAGAAAGGAAAATTCAGGTGCTGAAGGTTGGAAAGCTGTTCTGAAGAAGATCCTGTATAATACTTTCTTAACAAAGGAACATGAGATATAGTTATTCTGTAGAGTGGCTATAAAAGTTAGAAAAAAGGGAAATCTTTAAACTTCAGTCTCTGAAAAATAGAGGAAGCCTCTTTGTTCTATAGTTACTTCACTTCCCAGAGAATCAACTAAGCTCTATGAAACTCACTCTCATGACCTTTTAAAAATTAATAATTATGCCATAAAACTCTTTAAAATTATGTCATTATTAAGAAATTCAAATCAATTATTTCAAACATTTAAAATGTTGACAGTCAAGGCAAAATATGCAAACATTGGAAATATAATCATATTCATCTCAGGTCTTATTTCATTTTTTACTTCACCCTCCTCAAAAAAGAACTGATGTTTTATTTTATGACTGTTTGAAAGGTCATTAGCTTTATTTGCAAGAAATAATTTGAGGAGGAGAAGATTTATTATGTTGAAAAACAAATAATTGAAGCTGCCATGTAACTTCTCCTGGATTCTACAAATAACTGCTAACTTCCAGATCAAATAAGTCAAAAATAAAGAAAATCCCACTTTTTTTGTTTAAATCTAGACAATACTGTGAAAAAGTAAGAGTAAGGGTGATATAGAAAATATCATATATTAAAAAAAACATGTAGAAGGGATTTGATTAAGTTATACATGAAACTACATCTTAGACATAGTATTAGCAAGTTCAACATTTACACTAGATGGAATTGAAAATAAAAATGATTATTTGAAGTGAAGAAATTAAATAAATTTTCAGTCTGTCATCTGTCATATTAGCTGTAGAGACACATAAACTTAAAATATAGATATAATTTATCATGACAATTTTAATCTAGTGTTGTTACAAGAAACAATTATGCATACTTATCAGATTCTATAAACAGCCTAGCCAAATTATAAATATTAGAAAGAAAAACATCTTGGCTAATTTTTAAACTCCTAATATCTCCTCTGAACACTCTTCACATTGTTGTACTAATGCTAATCAAACTTTAGTACCCTGAAAAATGTTAGGCTAAAGATAACTTAGGAAAGAAACACCACAGGAAAAGATTCATGTAGAATTTTGATGCTTGTTTTGTAAATGGGTGCCTTCACTTGCTGAGACGACGGAAGTGAGTTATAGGGAAGGGAGTGAGTGGAGCTGTGCTGCTGCCAAAATTCCCCAAGTGGCTCTGCATCCCTCCTCGAGGATTAGTCACATTTACACACAACAGCTCATCAGGCAGGACCAAGGGCAACAACATCTACCTGTAGGAAATGCTCATCACTTCCCCTGTTGCCCTGAAAATACCTGAGGAAGAGCAGGATGGAAAGTGCTCTCTTGTCCTAAAAATCACAGTGGTTGTAGCAGAGACAAGCTGGACCTGAAAGACAAATCAATTCACTTGGGACAACAAGATGCTCATGACTCCCTTGGCAAAGGGCGATGGCTTTGGCAGGAGCCTGTATGGAAACAGCAGGGGTAGAAGAAGGGCAGCAGCAACCAGAGCATCGCCTCTTCCCCATCAGCTACCTCACTTAGCTTTCTACATCCTTCCCCTTTGTCTGTCAATCCCTATACCACCCATTCCTTCTTCTCTGCCAGCCTCTGGGCATGGAGAGCAGCTGCCCTGGTGCTCGCAGGGAGGAGGAGGCCCCTCAGACGGGCCTGTGGCCCTGCTGGGAGGCTGCAAACCATCCCGGGGGTAGCCATTGCCTCTACCCGCAGTGCCAGCAGCGGCCAGGGCAGCCCTCCCTCCCTGCCTCCTCAGCAGCAGAAAATGAACTGGGTGGGTGGCAGTCGGTAAGTGAAACTCTTCGAAGCCAACAGAAACAGCTCCATGCTGTGTCAGTGTCCCTCACAGACTGGGCAGCGCCATGGTGTGTTTAACAACACTGATGCCCCCTCACAAACCAGGCACTGCCATGTTGTGTGTGGCAGCCATGGTGTCCCCTCACAAACTGAGCACAGCCATGGTGTGTGTTTCAGGCCTCATTTCCCCTCACAAACTGGGCATAGCCATGGTGTCTGTGACCCAACGAGTGTCTCTCCATGGAACAGTAGTGCCAGAGTGTGTGTGTTTCAGGCCTGGTATCCCCTCACAGACCAGCAGGCCGTGGTGTGTGACAGCCCTGGAGTCCCCTCCTGAGCCAGACTGTGAGAAGGTGCAGGTGCCCTCCCACCCCAGGCAGGGTGTCACGTTTGGGCTCTCTGTCTCTCCACAGACAGGGGCTGGACGAGGCCTTTCTCACACCCTCACAAAAAGCAGTGGTTGCCATTTGGGGAAAATGATGTACAGGTATTGAGATTCACTGAAATAGTAAAGTATCACAAACTGAGTTGTAATGATAAAGAAAGAAAAAAGAGAATGTTCTGTTTCTTTGGGTGCTGTGCCCTCTGCCAATCTACTAGAAATGTAAACCCCACAGATTTTGTCAGCCATTGGGAAGCAGCATTGCTGAACACAGCTTTGTAATCGTTCAGGCTCCATGGAGAATCAAACTAAAAGACCACCCTACCCATCTGAAAGTCTTCCCAGCAAATTGAGTTTTCTGAATGTTGCCTCTGTGAAGCAGGAGGAAGGGAGAGTTTCACTTGGAAAAAAGCCCAAAACACCAATCCAAGCTTTGTCCTAAATGCCTGTCTCCCATACCCTCTGTAAGAAAACCCAGTGTGTAGGAGTACTGCACACATTTAGCAAATACAAATCAACCTGCTGCTTGCTGCTGCTGGTCATATCTGTCAGGGTTCCTGAGGTGAACCTAGGGTTTACATTTTAGGTGTCAGAAAAACTACACATCACTGAGGCTCCTCCCACTGCAAGGGTGAATGTTATATGCATATGTTTGGAAAGTTTGCTCTAACTTTAAGCAAAAGATAATTCCATATTTCTAACCCTCACAAAAAGTCCTAATCTTACTGACCTAAAGACTGCAGCCATGCTCACTCTGCTCATGGAACAGTGACCCCAACTTCCAATTTTATGCACCAAGTCCTATAGGCATTTCACATAAGACTATGTTTGACAGGTGAGACAAGCAGTTGGAGGTATAACTGTCTCCTACATTGCACAAAACCCAGCAACTTGTAGTGTCAATCTAGTTTGTTTTCCTGTTTTACAAAAGGTCCCCAGTTTTCTGGAAAGTCCCAAAATGTAAAAGCTCATATCGTGCTCCTTTTGTTTGCTAATATAGTTTTGTAGCTATGTTGCAGCATGCCAAAGAAAATTAGGAGAAAATAATATATTGACAAAGATTTCTTAAGTTTTAAGGAATTAAAAATTGATGAAATGTGCATTACAAGTCAAATGTCTTAAAAGCTTTTTCTGTTTTCTTTTTTCATGTTAAATGTATTTGGTAGCCTAATATCGAATGTGGTCCTATCCTTACTGGAGTAAACTGAGATCAGTCAAAATTACTTCAACAGGGATATGTTAACTTTACTACCTGAAGGTTTGATCCATTATAACATAACATAACATAACATAACATAACATAACATAACATAACATAACATAACATAACATAACATTACATATCATATAACATTAACATTTTTGTGTCCTAAAACCTCAGAACCATTGATGAGTAATTCAAGCCACGACTCAAGATTATACTTTTGCAAATCAAATAATAATTATTTGCATTTTACAGAAGCAGAATCATATTAAAGCAAGAAAGGAGAAAACAAAAGGTAAATAGTTCCAGCCATATTGGATTTTATATTGTTAGATAAAAGCTTTAGTGGGTTCACTTAGGTAAAACTTTCAAAGCATTTGGAGTGAGAGTCAAAACAGTAGCTAAAGAGTTACAATGAGTTTTCCTGACTTCTAAGGGAAAAGTCTTGTTCTAGATTTACTAAACTGAATTACAACAAGAAGAGAAGGTGTGAATGAACGAATGAATGAATTGGCCTGTGCCCAGTTTTGGTTTTCCTGGATTACTTCTGTTACCATGTTATGTTGCTATGTGGGGACACAAGGGGTTTCTTGAAGCCTCGGGTGATAACCGCGTGGTCAGCTGGCCCAACACACACATACACAGCCATTCTTCTGGGCCATGTAAAAAGGTGTTAGGCTCATTAAAGTCCTTCTTCTGGCATTTGCAAAAGGAGGACAGCTTATTTGTATTTTGAATCTGAAAGTGAAATAAGGGAAACAAACTTATGCCTGGCATAGCAGAAGACATTTCAAACAGGAAAGAGAAAGAAAACAACAAGAGAAGATGGTTATAATATAATAAGTGGAGTCAGTTTCCTCCTCAGCAGCAGGGAAGAAAGAGTCAGTGTAGGAAAGTTCTGCCACTGAAGCTGATACCTCCACTACCCAGAGCAGGTGCACAGGCATGTAGAGGTAGAGGAAAAACAGGCTGACTGTACAGAGACAATTACTCAAATTAAAACATTTACATATGGGAATGTGGGACCAATCAGCAACTTGTCCTCATCGCTTTCCCAGTTTCCTGGAGGCCTGTGAGCTCTCTGTTTTCTCAGGGATTACTGGTCTAAGCCACATAATTTATATTACAGCTATGTAATTTTTTTTCAGTGGAGAGGGAAAACAGGAAAAGACAGGATTGTTTTTAGTAATGTAGTACTAAATTAATAAAGACAATGATAATTTTCTAATTGCTATTATACATTTATTAGTAATTTAGTAATTTAAAGGTGATGGGGAAAAAATATCTGGGACACTGAAGGGAAGTGGTTACATTATGAGGGCATGGCCCCTAAAGTAACATGAGTTTTGAAGTGTTGATTTGTACACCGGATGGTTTTACCTTACTGAAGATATTAGTCTTAACTGAAGAACAGATATTTTCCATAGATAATATCATCCTGAGAAGCTAAAGATAATAATAAAATGATACTTAAAATTAGTTAACAACAAACACGTTAGGTATATTAGTTACGTGTAACCTGCAATCATGACAGGGATTACATTTCAGAAGAAAAGCTTTTGTTTTGGCATAGCCTTTGGTTTTCAATATCCTACTTTTGTTTAGAAAAAACAATCTTCCCGGGCTTATTTATTCATCTGCTGTACTTAATGATTTTAGGATGGTTATTAATAGTCTCTGCAAAATGGAGAAGCTTGTTTCCTATATTATTGTCCTGATATATTCAAAGTGTCAATCATATCTCTTTTTATTCCTTGTAACAAAAATTCTTTCTGAATTCCTAATCTTAGAGATTTTTCTTTTTTACTTTTTCCTCTGCCTTTTTTTTTTGTCAGAAGACTATTTTCTTCATCAAGAGAGACAAATTTGGAGAACAATAAACTCTTTGTATCATTATAGATGACACATCTAGTGTATGTAATCTTGCTGATTTGCTTAATATAAGATTTGCTTATCTTATGTGCTTCCTGAAAAGACCCTTTAAATTTTTTTAGGACTTTTTCCTTGCCACATTTGGTAGCTTTTATTTTAAGAAATATGTTTAGTGGTTATACACAAAGTTTGAGAAATGAGCATTTAAGGACTAAATTTTTGGCATAAAGATAACAATGATTTATTTTGAATATGACCAAATTATATTTGTATCCTTTTTCAAGGCAATAAAAATAAATTCAGAGCAACCGGGGCATGAGAATTCAGAGATACTTAAACATGTGCTTTTATATTAGGAATAGTTTGCTAAGTGTTGCTTGCTAATTTCAAAAGAATTACCTATACTGGTAATGTGTTGTTGAAGCTTCTGTCAAAAAGTTATTCTCTCCTTTAAAAAATTAAGGAATACTTTGAAAGAAAGAAACTTAAGTCAAAAATGAAGCTCCTGGAAGTATCATCTCCTAAAAGTTCTGCAGTCAGTTTGGATCTTCTCAATCTATATGTGGTTAACCAGATATCAACCAAAAAAGACAACACTGGTGAGTTTTGGGTATTCTGACACATCAGAATTAGTTATTCTTAACTATTACTGTTGTTATTTTAGTTCTTGTTCTTCCATGTACAACTTAGCCCTCAAGTAAACATTGTTTTATTTTTAAAGTAAAAAATTGTATGTTAATACAAAAATTATGACTGAATAAAAAGCCCGGGCATAAGAGGAATCAAACAACCTTGGCTCCTGCCTACTTTACCTTTAAAGCCTTGTGCAGTGTCCTGGTTCCAGGCCAGGCCAGGCTGAATGTTTGCAGTAGCCAGGACAGGCCTGGCCAGGACCCTGAGGGGATTCTACACCTCTTCACATCATGCATAGAGGAAGGAGTCCCATCCAGTGGGGTAGCAGGAAGCAAGTGGCCAGGGAATGTTGTGCTCCCTGTGGTGAGCACCTGCTTGTGAATCATCACTCTGTTAGGAATATAATTTCTTATTTCATTGCTGTTTCCAGTAAATTGTTCTTATCTCAACCCATGATCTTTACTTTTTGTGCCTCCAATTCTCCTCTCCATCCTCTGCAGAGTGATAGGGAGAGGGAGATGGAAAGGAGGGAGAAGGGAGAGGGAGCAAGCGGCACATGGTTTGAAGTGTTTCAGTGGGAACACTAAATTGGAGAATACTGTTTCTAAACCACTACACACACTTATTATCTTCCCCATTCTATTCATTAATTTTACTCCACATTCATTTCTTTTCCTCTTTGCTGTTGAGTGGGTCCATTTCCCATCCATTTCCGTTTTCATAACTTTGGAGGCATTTGGAATAGTCTTGTCAGTTCTACCCAGATTATCTTTCTTAAGTCTTGTCAGTCCTACCCAGATTATCTTTCTTAAAATCCATTATTAAACTTCTTGAGAAACATCACTAAAACTAGCTCTTTAAATGTAGATGTGGTACTTAAGGATACAGTTTAATGGTGGACTTGGCAGTGCTGGTTTAATGGCTGAATTAGATGATCTTAAAGGTCTTCTTCAACCTAAATGATTCTGTGATTCTATGATTCTTGTCATCTGTGACATATTCATAAACCAGATTATGGAATGTTTTTTGTCCTGTGCTCAGAAGAGTAGAAGGTGACTGAGGAAGGCAACAGAGCCTGGACACGCAGAGTGGCTGACTCAATAATTTTATACCATTGTGCCATTTAGAATAGAGTTTTTGTATTGTTAGTAGCAAAGAAAGAAACAAATATGGCTTTAAATGGATTAAGAAATATAAAACAACAGCTTTTGTACTCTAATGAAAATTCAGGAACCTCAAAACTTTCTCCAAGCCCAGCACTGACATAACAAATACATTCATTGCAGAGAACGTGAGGAAGCCAGTCCACATTGATATCACTGAAGATGAAAAAAAACCTATCAGGAGACATAACTTAGAGCTTCCCACGTCACCCCTACGTACACAACATAAATCAAACTTAGATGATCTCCAGAGCAGGTACTTGTATAAAATAGGCAATAGTTAACGCAATAGTGAGGTTCTGGGAGAGGTATTTCATTATAGTCTTAACATTTGGGGTATTAAGAAAACATAAACATACCACTGTAAACAGGGAACTTTCACAACCACTCCTGTCATTCCAGTGATACTCTTATTGTGAGAGAGTAATTAATGAATTCTGAATAAAAAACTGCACATGAAGCAGTTAAAGGTTGTGTCTGTGCTCATATCAGGTACTTATACTAAGTTTATCTCGAGGAGGAGGTTATTCAAACAGCATTACCCACTTACACTGTTTTCCCATCCAGCTTTGAACACCCTAAAGTGACCAACTCACAGACAGGCTGCTCATAACTGCCTAACAATCCGGCTGTTTTAAGATGTGTGGAAAAATATTCTTAAGTTATTTTGAAATTAATACTCAGAATATTTTAATCTTTTGGATCTTGCATTTCATAGGCTGTTTTTATTCATTTTACAAGGTTACAAAAGCAAGTTTTAGACAGCAGAAGACAGCATCTCTCAGAAAAAGTAAAATACCAGCAGAAGGTAATTTTAATCTTATGATATAACACTAAAAATGTGCAGTAATTACTGTATTTTTAAGTGATTTTTCAAAGAGTGGACAACTCTCATGGAGACTGCAACACATGAAGTCTTCTTTCTCTTTAAGACTATATTGATAAATTATTTTCCTGCTATTTCTTATATATTTATTGAAAAAAAGCTAAAAATGTGTTTATATCCATCTCTTCTCAGGATAGCATTCGTGTGCATGCTTCAAATTACGCAGTTACTTACATGTTTCCCTGAAATTAGCCCTTATTGCCTTAAGTTTTTCATGAAAAGTCATTATCAGAATATAGAAAATTTTATCTTCTTTGTGGTTTATGTGCAGAGATGTAAAAGATATGGAATGGCTTGATTACTTTGAACTTTATGCTTAAATCAAAACAGTTTTAGTTAAATAAAATTTATCTTTGTTATGTTTCGTCTAGCTGTCACAAGTAATGGAATTAGGCTATGTTGATTCTAGTATGGAAAATGAAGACAACATGGCAAGAGTTTTTAGTGCTTGTCCATTGTCCTCCTCTGGTTTTCAGTTCTCTAACTGTACACAGCTTTCAGAAGAAAATTTCAACACAAACCTAATGGGCAACATTTGGGGACAGATCTATGAAAAGAATCTGCAAAACCAGGTTTGGTTAATGTTTTACTTCTATGGAATTACTTTAACTTTCAGTTATTTGGTGTGTAAAACTAGTGTAATGGTGATGGTAATTATGGTTGATCAACATTTTTTGTAGGCTGGTGGCAATGAGTATTCTGTATATACAAATAGATTTATTTTATTGTTCTGAAATAAGTTCAACTTGAGCTTTTGTTCGCTGAACTCTCAGAGTTGCTGATATCTGCAGAGAGAGAATTAGTCACATACCGGTGGATTTCTTTTGTTTCTGGCTTGTAAACTTGGTTAAAGGAACCAGAAATATATTATAGTTAGAAATACAGCTTTCTTAAACATACAGTACTCAGTGTTTACATAAACATACATACTCAGTGTAACTGAGTGTTGCATGATCCCAGGTGATTCCATGACCTAATTTTTTATCTTTTAATGTCTCAGTGATTAACATAGTTCTTACAGTATTTTCAATGCTCTGCTGTTTAACTCTTTACTTTTAAGAAACAGTTGAAAGTTATTTGTTCTGATGCATATTACTATTTTTTCTTTTTGTTAACTTTGTGATTCTTAAAATAATCATCCTTAGAAAAAGTGATAGCAAATATAATATGCTTTATTTTTAGCAAATATATTATTCATTGGAAATAATAATAAAAAAATATGTGTTTCACCGATGGTATTCTGAAGTCTTGAGGTAAGTGAGGAAGAAATCCTTGAGGAGTTTCATAAGGGGAGATGATGGGTTGTTCAGGGAATGAGTAGGCCAAAACTCACAGGAAGCTGACCTGAAGAACAAAGAAGCCCAAGAAATATATTTTCAAAACACAAGGACAGTCCACCTCTATGAGCAAGAGACTGATTAAATTCTGGAAGCCAGTTTGGCAGAATCAGGGAATCCTGACTGAGGTCAAATGCAAAGAGGAAGAGTGCAAGGAGGGATGGGAAATGCAGGAAGAAGACAGGAGCATCCCCTCAGCTGGGAGCGGTGGCATTAGGATGGTCAGAGCTCAGAATCACAATGGGTGAGAAGAACAGCAAGGAGGACTTCTGCAGGTGTGTCATCAAAGAAAGGAAACCAAGGAAAATGCTGTCCACTGCTAAATAGAGTTGAGACCTAGTGAAAAATGACATGGAAAAGCCTGAGGTACTCCAAGACTACTTTGCTTCAAGTTTTTCAGACAAGATCTCCTCTCTTAAAATGCATCTTAAAATGCAGTCAGGATGTGGGGGAAGTTGAATGAACCAGTAGGGAAGGAACAAGTTAGAGAATCCATTGTAACCTGGACATATAGAAATATATGAGAATGAACAGAGTTCAGCCTAGTTTATTCAGGGTGTTGGATGACATCGCTGCAAGGCAGATATTTATCACCCTTTTAAGGCTGTGATGATCAGAGAAGCTTCCCAGTGAGAAGAAATACACAAATGTTATGTCCATCTGCAAAAATGTAAGCATGGGGAAGCATCATCTCACCTCTGTCCCTGGAAGGATTAAGGAGCTAAGCTCCCAGAGGCAATTCCAAGGTACATGAGGAACAAGAAGGTGTCTGCAAACAGCCACAGATTTTCCAAGGTCATACTCTGCCTGGTGGACCCAATTGCTTTCTGTGATGAAATTAGTAGCTCTGGGAATTGGAGAGAACAGCAGACATTATTTACCTTGACTTTAGGAAGGCTTTTGATGAAGTTTCCTATGGGATTCTAGTAGCCAAAATGGGCAGCTATGAACCAGGTGAATGGACAATAGGATGAGAAAAAACGGTCTGTTACTGTCATGCTCAAAGTTTAGCTCTGTTGGCTAAAGTTTGTTTAGCAACAATTGGGCTGTAAGGAGGTTTGGGCTTCTTCTGTAAAGATATAAAGAAATAAAAATAGTGGGAAAATATGTATATTGTTTGCAAACCCAAGTTGAAAATTTTAAAGACTGTAACAATTATGTATAGTCACAGTTTGACAGCTTCTACTGTTTTCTCAGCCAGGTAACAGCTTCAATCAAGACCCTTGGAATACAAAACCTCCAAGCCAGTGTATTTTCAGGAAGTCTGATACAGTGCCTCAGGAGCTGTTCAAGCCATTTGATAGGTAGGCGGTGATTTTACATTAATGAGGAAAATAACAGTCAATAAAATTAAGAAAATTACTAAAATATTAAGAAATTTAATTAAGAAAAATACTAAAATAATTGGAACCTTATTGCTACTTGTTTTTTTCACTGACTGTTTTTCAAATAGAAATTGAAATCAAATGGAAATACTAAACATACAAAGCTATCTAAATTTGCTGAAAAGCAGCAAAATCTGAATTTTGGGTAGACACTTGGAACCATGATCTACTTTTTGCAATGTCACAGACATGATAGTGTTGCTCAATTCACCTTGAATGATAGCACAGATTTAAGAGGCCACGAGGAGGGGGAAGCTGCCCCAGGTATTATTAGTGTTATCTGGGCAGTGTTGCAAGTGCTTTTCTGACAATCTTGATGCAATAGCAATTGAGCATCTGCACCTGCATTATTTATACTAGGGATTCCAGGAACAAAGCATTTTCTTTCCTTCTGTTTCTTATGTGATCCTACTATAGCTTTCTTTTTTCTCTATAATTGATTCAATAATACTTCTATGAGAATATACATTTTGTTTTTATAAGAATCGACAGAAATTGAAAATGTATTTCTTTTTGTATGTGCTGATGAAAAATCTTTCAAATCACAGATGGTTTAGGGCCAGACTCATTTGTACTGAACATTTTATTTCGTTTTCTTTCCAGAGGCTCTCCCTTGGACCTAGAGGTCTTACACAGCTAATCTTACTTTACTCCTTCTGTTCCATAAATCTGCCATTTGGTTGAAAGTTCCTGTCCATCTCTAGCTTAGGCTGGATAGAGAGATAAAAAGGCCATACAGTATTTTGCTGCTCCTGAAGTGCCTGCAGCCTGTTTGCTTGGGGAGTCAAATGAACCATAAAATCACTTGCCAAATAATAACTAAACACATCAGCCACCTAAACTTCCACTCTTCTTGTGGTTTCTCCTGGCTTTCCCCAGCAAAACTTAAAATGAGCATAGTGTTCACCTTGCTGTACGTCTGAGTGAATTCCCAATTAATATATTTACACTGAGCCATATATAACCTTATATCACCTACATGTCTCATTTCTCCACCAGCTATCAGGCCTGCACTTATCTGCTTATGTCACATCCTCTCATCTACCCATTCAAGGGTCACTAACAACATTTCCTTTCCAATTGCTCTTCAGATCCATTTCTTTGTATTGTCCTCATTTTGTTTTCATCCATTGTAGCCATAAATTCTTATACCTCAAGAGATCACAGTTCTTCTGTGAAGAGAGTTTCATTCACTGTATGTGAAAAGTAGGGTGTCAATTTATATAATTGTTTAATGTAACATACTGATGATGTAATCAATGTGCATAATTCTGAGACCTGTGGCACCTCAAGGTTATTAAATATTAATTAGAAGTTTTCATGTCATATTTCCTCATCTACTCTTAAATTTTATTTTGCATAACGAAATATTCAGCCGGAGCTGAGAAAGACTCTCTGAATTACTTTACAAAATGGTTTTACCTTCCTCATGTAGATCTATCCAAGTATCCCCTGAAATAAACTCTAGTGTATTTAGCCTTCTAAAACTGTCCTCGTGAGGTTTCTGTAACTAGAGAAAACTAGTTTCTCATTTAAGTTCCATAGAATCTTTATCCAGTTCCAAGTTTGCTGATCAAAACACCACAGGCATTTTCTCCAGTAAGAGAATTTCAGTTTCAGGTTCTATTGATAGCCTTGCTTAGAACGTTTTAAAGAAAGGGCTTTTTTTTTGAATAGCCTTTTTTGCCAGATCTCTGTCCTTCAGAAGAAGCTCAACTTTTTGCTCAGAGTTTCTGAAAGGTCAGTCAGAAGATCCAGCCTGGAAAAAAACAGTGAAAATGTTAGCTTAATAGCCAAGTAAGTGAAAGCATGATTGCTTTCATGTCCATGATGCTCACATGATAAAATCTTCAAAACCACTACTCTCAGAAGTGGGGTAGGGAAGTAGTGGCATAACAAAATGTCTGACTGGCCTCCTGACAGTGGAACAGAAAAATTCTGTGCTGAATCAGGATTACTGATTTCAAGTACAAATGAAAGTTGTTATGGGCTTTCAGTATGGAAGAGAAATATAGTCTCAAGCAAACTATTTTTATGAATGGAAGAAACTATCTTCCTCTTTTTCTTCTTCTCCCTGATGTGGCTGCCTTTGGTCAGCTGGTGGAGCAGCAGTGACATACTGTGGCTGATTTTATAAATTACAATTCTCTGTCCAGGAGGATGTGCTCCATGGCTTTGTATATTTGGAGACATTAAGAAACAGAACCCCTTTTAAATCAATCTTACCATAAAGTAGATACAAAACATAATAAATTCCTTTTTCAGTTGAAATACTTTATATTTAGGACAAAATCAAGTGTAATGAGCAGCGAAGTTTTTGGTATTTTTATCATCAAATTATCATAAAGTGTTGTGTTAACAGTATTTTGCTTGTCTGTGTACTCAGCAAAATGTTTTTTTCTCTTCTACCCCTGTTATACCTCATTGCCTATCCCCAGGCCAGACTACATGAATTCTGCCAGGAAAAATCCAGTGATAATAGGCAGCAATGAATCAGAAAACTGTGAAGGAATAAAAACCCCAATATTTGATGTGAAAGAAACTGCAGAACTGAAAGATGGAAGTGGTTTTTCCTTTCTGGCACTATTTGAAGATGAGAGTCAACCAGTCCATAATAATCCTTCCACAAAGCATTTTAATCCTTTTTCTAATCAAAGCAATAATGACATTTTTTTCACTGTTCCTGATGTTCAAAATCAAATTACCAACAGAAATTATTCTTGTGACACTAGAAGGGTTTATCCTGCAATCAATGCAAAAGAAGATTCTGTAGACAGACACCTTGAAGGCATTTTCACAGCTCCAGAACAGGTTTTCCTTAAAAGTAACAATGTATCAAGTGCAAGCTACAAGGAAACAAGTGCACTTCATATAACACAACGGCAGAACTGTCACGAGGGACAGCACTATTTCATGCCCTGTGAAAAGAAAGAAAGAAGAGCAAACCTTGAAAAAATTGGTGCGTGTCATATTTTAAGGACATATATTCTGGGTTTTATTCTCCTTTTAAAGATATATGTTCTTATAACCAGAGATGTATCTGCCCCAACTGAAAACATCATGAATGTTCAAAATGCAGTCACATAATTTTAAATTCAACTATTTAAATTATATTAAAAACTTGACAGAAACTTTTATATAAATTGTGTTTTTTCTATTGCATTTCAAAATCAAGGTTTACTCGTTTTTTTTTTTTTATTTAGAGACATTTGCTTATCACCATGATCAGCAGAATAGCTTAAAGGACAATGTGCAGAATTATTCAAGAAAGAAAAGGTGAGTGTCATGGAAATTACCAATCTATTAACCAGTGATAACTGTGGAGATTTTGCTGAATTGGAGAAATCCTGCTAAGAGCACAAGAAGGCAAAATTCTAAACAGTATTACCGAGGACTCAAGTTTTCTCATTTAAAATAGGACTGTACAATATGAATAAATCTATGCACAGGAAAGCCCATTATGCCTCTGTGTATCTGCCCATAATAACCCACAGAAATACTGCTTCATGGGACAGTTTGAAGATCCTGAAGTTAAGCTGTGGATCTGGCTTGTCCTCTGAAATACTCTGTCTCATTCCACTGGCTACAGAGCAAATGTCTTCTCTGGGCTATGTGAGTGCTCTGTGTTTTACTAAAGACTTGTTTTTCAAAGATGATACATAGCACCTTCCCTTTTACAAAACAGCACTATCTCCTGTCATTGCTTCAATTCCATTTTGCATTTCAACAGAAATGAAGTGTATGAAAAACATATTCTTTGTGTTAAATCTCAGGTTCAGAGGTAAGTCTAGTGATCTCAGTAGTGGGAAGCATTTAATGGCTACCGAAGACAAAGTAAAAATTGAAAAGTCACCAGTAAGGACTTTAACTCAGAAAGAAAGTAAAAATATTAGGGAAAAATCACTTACTAGAGAACTTGTGTTTGCATTCCTCAGTGACAACAAGTCTGTGAAAGAAACAGCCTGGAATCAGAACCACGTCTTTGTATTTGAAGAGGTAATTTTTAAAAAGATGTATTTTTTGTCAAACCCACTGTTTGCATTTTTCATTTGAGGTGGAGAAGGATTGTCCACAACAGTTAGAAATTGAATATAGCTTCACTGAATTAACTGCCATGGAAGCTTTTCCATCATGGTTTATATATGGAATTCAGAAAGAACTGCTGCTAGTGACGTGGTTCAGATAGACAGGTCCACAGCTGACATGGTTTCATTCACACCTTACCTGATGCCTGAAAGACATTGTGTAAGTTACCCATCAACACTTAGGATCAGGTTCTGCAGGCAATGCCCAGACATTATATGCAGGATGCTTCAGTATTAAAAAAGGAGCTTTGTGCCAGTATACATTTAAAAAATGTTTCAGATGTCTTGCCTATAGAAGCCTGTAGAAGCCACATATGGTACTACTCAGGGGTAAAAATACCACTTAAAATAATTTGTGGTACAGTGCAGTGACTCCTTTATGTAATACAGAAACGGAATGTTCCTCTCTTAACCTGAAACGCTGATCCAGCTGAACCCTCCCTATTAATACCTTTTATTTTTTACTTACTTACTTACTTACTTTACTTACTATTTTTAACAGTTCACAACAGCACAAGAGAAAGGGTATAAGTTTGGACTGAGTTCATATCTTCGTGAGATAGGTTAGTGCTATTTATACATTATCACTTAAAAATGTTTTCTCTACATGTGAAATTGAAACAGTTACTTTTAAAGCCAGGGAGAATGATCTTTTTAGGATGTTAACTTTGATGAGGGCTTGTATTTCTGATTCACACAGCACTGTAAAAAGATAACTAGCATTACCAGGTAACTAAGAATTAGCTGTGCTTGCTTTTCCTTGAAGAGATATTCTCTTCCACTAGACTATATGCTGTCACTCCACATGTGGACAGAGGGAGGGGAGTAAGTGAGGCAATCCTACATCCTCCCTACTCCCTCAGTAGCTGTAGGGTCAGCTGTGCTGGCTGCCTTTCAGAGAAGATCTCTCAGGGGCCTCCAAGAGAGAAATATGTAACTTGTATGGCAGCCAGTGTGCACATGGAGTCTGCTGTGCTCTCTTGCAGGCTGTGCTCTCCAGAGTCTCTCCTTCTTTTGGGTAGCACAGTTCTGCTGCTGATTAACAGCACAGCTGAGGCTTTGGGGGACCCATCTCACAACCTCTGTTAAGATGTGTTGACCTGAGAAGGGAGAACTGGCTATTGCTAAGAACTAGATTGACCTTGCTAACATTTTGTTCTTTAAATAGGATCTTAAAACTGCATCAGAAATAGTAATGTTTAATTCTACATGCTGTACCTGAGAGCTGGATTTTTGGGGATTGTTCTGTGAGTAACCTTTTCTTTGTTTTTCATCTAATTTTTCAAGATGTGGAGTCACCACTCAGCAGCCAGTCTCACAGTTACTCTCCAAGGCAGACTGAGAGCTATTTGAGCTCTAGTCCTGACACAGTAAGTAAATCCTTGTGGGCTGGCAGGGCTTTATTTGAATCATATCTCTATGCCCGAGTGCACCTAAGGGTGGATGTAGCTGGAATTTTGTTTTGTTTTGTACGAGATACCTATGTGTGATCCAGACAAGAAATTACGAGCTGTAAATTTTCCTAAGTAGTTTGACAGACATGTAGTCTGTTCTCTTGATAATGACTGGCCTTGTGGAATTACATGGCATGACTGTGGGAAGAGGCTAAGCAATGTTCTATGCTCTTCCTGTATGTATAGCTGCCTTACATTACATGCCTGTAAAGCAGAATGATTTGACACACTGTGTTTTCTGTCATTCTTGAACACAAAAATGCCATGGTGTAAGATTATAAATTGCATGTGAGAGTGGAGGTCTGCATTGGCCATCCTTGGAGAAGGAACAAAAAAAACCTGCAAACAACCATAAGCAGACAGTTCTGGCCTTTTTGTTTATTTCACTTAGCTATTAGCAAGTCATTACTTTAGTCCTTAGTTACTGAACTATTTGAACAGTTACGATTGCACAATTCTGTTCACACAGTCTGAAGAGGAAGACACAACCAAAAAGAAGGAATATCTGAATGAACAGTCCTTGAAGGCACATGGTGCCAACCTATTCTCGGCTTCAGCAAGCAGAGAGGTCCCCAAGAGCTCTCATACCCAAAGCGTGGCTATGAAGCCCAGCAGTACTTCAGCTAGAAAAGAAGCAAACAATCTTCAGGAAAGAGACTCTAATTTTTGTGCCACAGAGAAGGAAAATAAAACCCATACAGCTCTGTCTCAGGGCCCATCATCACACCACGCTAAGAGGGAGCCTGTCACTAGCAGCACCAGGTGCGATGTTTGGTCGCAGACCGAGGGCTCTGTGACCGTAGAGAAGGTGGATGTGGGCACCCAGTGTGGCACCCTGAGGGTGTGCAGCTGTGGGGGATCCCTCCCAGCTGCCCGCAGCCCAGGCGGGGTCCCTCCTCCCAGCACTGCCGGCACCGTAGGAGAGCACGAACGGCCAGTGCGGGAGGTGCCGCAGCCCGCGGGCTCCGGCAGCGTAGCCGAGACAGACGCCTTCTCTTCTGAGGCCGAGTACCTGAGTTTGGCTGGCAGGAGGACTCTAGAGGTGCTGAACTACATTGATAAAATGAAGGAGAGAGATAGGCTGTGATCAACTATAATGGCACGTTAGGAACACGATAGTTTTGTCCTGTTCTCAGTGTATTTCATTCAGTTGGCATATTCTAATTTTTCTAGCATGGTAAGGCAAAAGATACTTTTACTGTTTGCTTTAACCATCAATAATTATGGGTTTCTGTCTACCTACTGCTATCTCAAAGTATGGGTTTCTACAGATATCCAACAATTAACTAAGGATTTTACAATAGCCTAGTAAATAAAAACATTAGGAATTATATTGGTTTCCTCACCATATATCTGTAGGATTCTGTAGTATAGAATTTATTGACTATGTTTCTTTTAAGGTAATGGGAAGATGTTGTTCTACTTCAAAAAATATTTAGTGTGGCTCTGAGTTCAGAGCCATTGTCTGACTCTCACCCATTTTAACAGAAAAACTTGCCTTTGTCATGTGTTCATACTAAACACAAAAATGGGAAACAGAAAATGTACATCTGCACACATAGAATAGAATGTAATTTAAAACCAGCTAATTTATTAAATTTTTTTAAATGCTCAATTTTCCTTCCACAGCAGATCCATTCATTCATTTTCTGGCTGTTAATCTAAAAAAATCTTCCATGTGTTTCTGTATTCTGTCTGTGAACTGAAAATCTGAACTACTTGCATCTTCATTTCAGTATTTGTGTGAAGCTACAAATCACAACAAATAAAAGTTTCTGATAATATTGTTTCTAGGTTATATTCTTGCCTTCTAAAAAGTCCCTGGTAAAGGTGTCAGGGAGACTCACTGTTACTAACATATACTTACAGATCCATACACCTTCACTTCTATACAGATATTCTCTCTATCTTAACTATGTGTGTGTATGTGTGTGTATATATATAAAAACCTGTGTGTGTACATATATATACGTATACCTATGTGTGTGTGTATATATATATATATATAAATAAATGCCTGTGCTGGCATTAGCCACCTGGCTGCATGCAGGGTTCCTCTTCTTCACAAACTGGGCTTGGGCAAAAGCGATGCTAGAGACTTCCTTAAACAGAACAGGAGATTTGCCTCTAAAAGCTTAATATGTTGTGCTTTCCCCTTGGCATCTGCTGTTAAGATTCACTGCCCTTATTCCCACTAGGTCAGGGTTTTTTCTATGCTTTGTAGAAGGGGTGAGTGTCACCTAGCCTGGATGATTTCCGTTTGTCACCATTCTTTGTCTCTGTTCTCATCATCAAACTAGTGGCTGCTTTTGCTGCTGCATTTTTTTTTTTTTTTTTGAAGCTAAGAGCCATTTTTAGAAGAAGGTCTATATTGCTCAACAGTTTCTAGGTTTATGGCTGTGCTAGTTTTTAAAATAGCAGCTCAGAAATTTCAGTGGACTGTTCTGTACTTGGAAGAAAATAGCATTGTCTTCTATATGTATAAATTGCATACATAGGAAGTGGTTTGCACAGCCAGACTTCTGAACCATGTAACTATCACTTAGCCAATTCACTGCCCACTTCCTAAGGCTTGACATAAGGAGATTTTCTTTTTTAGGTTGCCTCAATTTGTTGTCAAAGCAAACTCCCTAGTAATTTTTTTAAGCTGCAATATTCATCTTCTTCACAGGAGATATAATTTATTTGAATAACAGCTATGATTTTCTGAAAGCTCAGCTGTTACCCATGGTTTCTGAAGCATAGTTTTTCACTCAGTATGACAAAGTCAATTCAGATTGTGCCACACCAGCAGCGGCCCATGCTGGCTTGAATGTTGCTTTCCCAATAGTCCCTCACACCTGGTGCATACCTGCCAGTCCTTCCAGTGGTGTGTGTCCAGCTTCCCAGCCTCCCCCACAGCTGGTGTGTCCCAAGGCACTTGGTCTGCCAGCCTGCAATACACTGTGGCAGAGGCCAGAGAATGGCACATAATAGCTAAAAGCTCCAGCACTGTATGCTTTAGACTAGAAGGGTTTTATTACCCCAGCAGATGTAAAATTGCCTCGTGGCCGAAGAGTTCTTTGGTGTCTGGTGACCCAAATAGAGATGAACTGCCATTAACTTGCAGTGGAAGTTCTGCTCCTGATTTCTCTGATGGTGGCATTTTTGCTGGGACTTTGAAACCATGGTTAGTTTTACACTGAAGTGAGCTATCCACGTTCAGGAAGATACTCCAGATCTGCAGAGCTGGCCTCTGAGCAGACATATTCCCAGTCTGTGCCTATGAACCTAAGGACCAAAGAACGCAGGCTGGAATGTAGATGGGAAAAGAGGGACAGTTGCACCATATGGATGTATGTGTGAGGGGTTTCAAATGCTCTTTATTAAGTTATTGCTCATATTTATTATTGTTAAAAGCCTCTCAGTGGGTCTTGCTTATTTTCACTTAAGCCACTGATACGGATCTCACAATCTGTCCAGTTCCAGCCAGGTTTCAGCCTGAATTGCACTGAAATTCCACTGCTCAGTGCCAGAAACTCACCCTCTGACTGCCTGTGCATAAGAGCTGCATATATGTCTCTAATGCAATAATTCACCACTTGGGATATCAATCACTGTAGATAATCATGTTTCAAAGCCTTTGGATGAGAGTATATAAATTCAAATTACATTCCCATTTTTACCTGTAATTGCAAAGCAATCAGAAGAAAGAAAACTATCTTTGTAGTGGTTTGTGTGCTGGCAGTGATGACAAATGAGGCTGCATGCTCTTTTTAGCCACTAGAGAAGTATTCTAAAGTAGTTACATTACTATTATTGCAATTAAAGAGATTTGTGCTTTCTCCTTAGTTTAGGACCAGTCTGCCCCTCTGCTCAGGTGCTTTCTTTCCCTTGATTTTTTTGTGACTTCAGGGAAGAGCTGAGTTTGGTTTAATAGCAAGTAGTAACCTCAAACTGTGCTTTCTTCAGCTGATAATTCAGCAGCTGATGCTATTAATCCATTAATATTTGTGGCCTACAGTAATTACTGTCTCACTAAATGCATTCAGGCACCACCAGCTTTCTCTGAGGCAACAGCTTAGGCAGAGGCACCCCTTTTTCATCCATGCCATTCTTCCTGGCAGCATGCTGAGCCTCCAGGGAGGCCACGGAAATACACACATTTTTAACTGTTTCGTAAGCATCAATTATAAGTAGAATTTTGTTGGGGAAAAGGACAGAAGGCAACCTGTAATTAACCAAAAAACCAGGAGCATCTGTTTGTTGCTGACAGTCAAATGCTTCTAAACAGAGATTGAAAGACTCTGAAAATACTACCATAAGCTTCAGTCAGAATCAGTTTTAATATACAGTTTGTAACTTAATTTCCCTCCAAAATCAGCTCTAATTACAGTAACCTGCAAGTTAAGGCTTTCTGGGCAAGCACCAAAAGAAGTTTGGTCATTAATGGGCAGTTTGTTGCTGGGTGTTCTGCCAAGAACCTCCACAAACTTTGTAAAAATTCTTATTTCATTTTCATGAAGGATTATCATTATAGGAAATGAGAAGCTTAAGTCTTCATACAAGTATTTATTTCTCTGCTAGAAACTGTGAATTGGCTTTTTAAGGGTTTTAACAGGTAGCAGATTGAGGGAGGATGAGGTTTCCTGGAAAAAATATTTAACTCTCTGCATTCAGTGCCTACTCTGCCCTCACAAAAGTCAGTGACCTTTCCGCAATGCTTCTTCAGCCTGTTCTCTCTGACAGCCTGACAGGTTAGAGGCGACAATCCCAGTCACCCAAATCAGAGCTTGCTTCTCCAGGGCTGGTGATGTGGAACTCCAGGAGGCCTCCTGACTCTCTGAGCTGAATACTGAACGTTGCCCCCTCTCCAACCATACTGCAGTGACTCCCCACCCTGATGGTGCTTGCTCTGGTGCCACAGCCCTCTGGATGTGCAAGCCGAAGGACCAGCTTGCGGTGAGCTCTCACAGAGCACACGGCTGCAGAGGGTAATGATAATCTGCTCTGTGGGAGGTGATGGGGGATCTTGGGCCCAAACACAGAGGGGTGGAGAGTGAGTGAGTCAAGATAAGCCAGGAGGCCGGAAGAGGCCTGTTGAATTATTTAACAGAGCTGAGAGAAAACATGTCCAAATGAACAATTTATTTGTGCCCGTTTGCAGAGAGAGTGCTGAGATTTACTGCCAGTGTCACACTCAGCACGTGGGTGCTGGCCTGGCCCAAGGACCCAGAGCTGTGGCTGATCATAGGACAGACCAATATGTCTTATTGCAGAACATTTATTTAATTTCCTGGGCTGGAATCATTATTGGGAAACAGGAGGTCTGTAAGGAGCTTTGCTCTCCAGAGAAGCTGCACTCCATGCAAACAAATGAATTTTTGGAGAACCCCAAACCAGCTGAAGCTGGCAGGGATCTCCAAGCTTGCCCAGTGCAAGCCCCACTCATAGCACGGCCAGCTGGAGCAGGGTACTTTGGGCCACGGCCAGCTGCTATCACTGACACCCAGCCTGGGGCTGGGGGAATAAGCCCTGCCAGGTAGGGGGCTCCAGGGAAGCTGTGCCTGCTCACAGCAGCTGCAGCAGATGGAAGCAGCCACTGCCTGAGCTGTTTCCTCCCTGTGCTGAGAGCAAGGCAGGGGCCTGGGGCTGGAGGAAGGGGAGCTGTAGGTGTGTGGGGAGGGAGGCTGGGTGCCGCTGCTGCCCTGCCCTGCTCCACCTCCTTAGAGCACAACTCCTGCCTCTCTTGTCTCTCCTCACCCACATTCCTGTGCAGCAATTAAGAGCAGCAGTGTTTCACCCCAACACCAGCTTGTCCCTGAGTGCACAGCCACAGAGCCTTCTCCAGCCTTCTCCAGCAGCCCTGCAGCCTTGGGCTGCACTAACTATGGGCAGTGATAAGTTAACTTATCACTCCCCCACCAGGAACTATGAGGGCCCCAATGCTCCCAGTGTATCCCTGTGAATCCCACCAGCCACAAGGAAGCTTGACATATAGTGAGAATACAAAAGCTATCTCATCTGGTACCAGGCTGGGGGTGGCAGTTAGCCTTCACCCAGCTTACAAAAATTTTGCTTGCTCTTGACGTTTTTCCCATCATTTTTAGCAGCCCATGAGAGGGGAGCAGTGGGGACACCAGCTCAAGCTTAGTTCCAAAGCTGCATGGGGCATCTGCCTCTCCCTCAGCCCCCTCAGCCACCCTGCAGGTTATGGGTACCTCAAACACCAGGGAGAGCACAGGAGAAGCCATACAGCATGAGACTGACTGACTGCAGTCACATCTTGTGACAAACCAGTGACAGGGCACACTGATCAGACATCCTGGACAATGAAGGAGCTCACTGGGAGCAGTCAGACAGTTTTGATGCCATCTCACCATGAATATATTAGAACAAGTACCAATTTCATGGCAATGCTTATTCCAAGGCACCACTTCCCAGTGGAGACCTGGCCACCTGCTGCAGGCCACAACTGCCACTTTAGGGACAGAGAAGTCATCTGGCGCTTTCAGGACAGCTCCTTATGTGACTGCCAACAGCCTCCCCTTTGCAACTACAGCTATGCTGAGTGACCCTGAGTGAAGGCTTCAGGTGGAAAATCTGTATGTGTGATTCGGTGACAGCTGGATGGGGACATGGGGTCTCACCAGCCTCAGCTGTGGAAATGGTTTTGAGAAGGAAAAGCTGCGGGGCTGGGAAGGCTGAAAATGCCACATATTAAGGAGAAGGGCAGGATGTGCCACCAGAACAGGCTCCCCCTGTTCCTGTGCCTTGTCACCATGCACGAACTGGTGGATGCAGCTGGGAACAGAGAGCTGGCCATGGAAATGGGGACTAATTCTTTCTGTATATGCAGTTTTGATAGATTAGGCAATTAACAAAGTGCACTGCAGCAGTCAAGAAGTGTAAAAAAAATTAAAAATTTAAGACTAAGCCTATGAATCTGAGTCCTGGGGAAAAAAGCCCCTGTTTTTTAGAGAGAGATTTAGATCTTGAATCAGCTGCATCCTCAGCCCAGTGCTGCCTTCTGACTTTGCCCCCCTCTACCCTGGACAGCTTGACACTGTCCCCTGACGTCACACAGTGGTGTGGCAGAGATGCTATGTCCCCACACTCACACTTCACTAACCGTCCTCCATACCTTATGCCCTACTTCCTTCCCCCAGCCTCTGCTCAGGATTTGCTTTGTGTTTTTTCCTGCTCATGTTGCTGTGGCAACCTGATCCAGTCTCTATTTCACAAATCACCTTGATTATGAAGTTTAGCTAATCCATCCCCCTCTGCCCTCAAAGTGCTCATGTATCTCAAACTGCCTCCCTGATGGGCCCCCAAATTCTCACTGTTCCTTCAGGCATGGATCTTCCCCTCTCCAGCCCCCTTTCTCCACCTTTAGTGATATGTAAGTAACTCTCTTGCCAATGGGGATGGACACATGATTCACTGCTTTTGTGAAAGTGGGGAGCCTTTGTTTTCCCTTTTCGCACCTGAGCCCCCTCAAGGGATGTCCTCCCTTGGCATCAGTGCACTGCAGCTTCTATGCTCCTTACACTGAGCATAATTCCTGCATCTTTGTAAGGGTCTGTGTATTCTGATCTTCTGAAGAATGACCCACACAACAGGGCTGCTTTGGAAGCCTTTCATTTCCCTGCCCTTTTCTGCCTGCAATAAAAGGCACCTAAGTCTGGTGTTAATGTGTTACAAGACTGTGGGTAGATCATTTCGGATGTGTGCTTCTCTTTCTTCTTTCACAAAATACATCTTACTGCTCTGTGTATGACCCCCTGCTTTTCTGTTTGGCATTAAGGATTCTATCTGAGCTTTCATGGGATATCACAGCACCCAAAATCAGAGTGTGCTAGTTAAGGCAAAGGTTTCACATATCAGAAAAACAGATGGATCCTTGTAGCCTCCTGAAACCCAGATCCTGACATCTCCTATAAAAGTATCCAACCAAATTAAACTCACACCGCCCTCCGGATTTTTCTGTCAAAATCAAGATGCAGAAAATATTCCTGGTAGTTCTGCAGTTAACTCTCAAAAGGCAAAAGCTTTCTGAGCTTCAGGTCTAAGCAGACCTTCTTAATCACAAACACACATGCTGGTACAGGGTAGGTAACACATGTTAAACAAGGGAGTGAAAACCCACCTTGGAGACCAGCTAACAAACAGCCCCAGGATGAGACTGTGGAACTGCTGATGGCAAGTGTGTGTGACTGGTTCCCACAGAGTTCAGCTGGTTTCTTGATGGGCTGACTGTCCATCAGGAGAAGGGTTGAGATGTCATTCATTTTGGGTCAAGTGGAAGTGAAATGGCAGCAGCTGAAGTGCCCGAGTATGTTTGTGCAGGGAGCTCTGTGAGGGTGAGGGATGACTGGAGGGGCACCAGCTCAGGGGACAACTGGCAGCAGGTCTCTTCAGCCAGCCCAGAGCAACTCAGCAGCTGACCACTGAGAAAAAGGAATTTTTTTTTTAAGCTTTCCTGTAAGTTCCCCGCTTATTTCCCACAAACTGTAGGAGCCTTGAAAGAAACACTTTGTGCCTTGCACAAAGCAAAGGCCACACAGCACTCCATGGGTGACTTTAGTTCAGATGGAGCATCACCCAGTCCTGACCCTGAAAATGCTCACAAAGATTTGGAGCAACTACTGTAATTGCCTGCAGTTCAGTTCTACACAACGGAGAATGCATTTGGCAAAAATCAATCCATCAGTAGTTGCTTTGTAATAGTAGCTGGAGCATAGAGAAATGGCAGAAGGCAAAAAAATTTAGTGTTTAACAGCAGAGCCACCAGATTTTCAGTATCCCACAAAGCTGCCATGTAGTTTTGGTGACAAGTAATATGAACTGCAGTCACTCATCACCTTTATAAGCACTATCAGCCAGAAACCTAGAGACAGAAGCTGTCAGTGCACAGTGCTGAGCTGCCTCACTCCCCTCTTGGAGATATGCACTGCCACAGATACAGGATTGCCAAGCAGTCTCCCACTGCCAGCTTCTCCCCATTGGCTGTGATCTCTCTGCATCCTGGACCAAAAGGCTACAGCTCTGTCAGAGCCAGCTCTGGATCTCACCAGGATTCAATTGTGGTACCTGTGGTGGGTGGATGTCACAGAACCATCTTCCATTTGTTCCCATGGGTGCAATTCCTCTGTCGCACTGGGGTGTGTAGTCAGGGCAGCCCCAGCACAGCACAGTTACGGTCATGCTGCTTTTTTTTAGCCATCAAACTGATTCCAGCAATTTTCTTAATAAAACACACAGAATTAGGACAGTTCCCCATTAGAAAACAGCAACTCCTGCTCTTTTCCCAGTCCATAATCAAGTCTGATGGTGTAAACTGCTGTAAGGAAACCAGTCTGGGTAGAGGACATTGCAAACCCATGGTGGGACATTGGGACAGTTGGCAGCTCTTCACAGCTGCATTCAGCTCTTTACACAAATCCTCCAGAAAGGAAAGGACACTTACCTGGTGTCACAGACCCATACTCTGATTTGAAAAATATCATATTAGGATCATATTCAAAGCTATTCTTACCCTTCCATTATTTTAGGCAAGCCATGGCCTATCTGAGCTCATTTTGCTGAGCAATGTGAAGCTGCCACTCTAAAAGTTGACCCGAATACTCAAACAAATGAAACCTTGAGAAAAAATCTGTAATTAAGTATCTCACCTTTTATTTTGTTCATTTACACTTCTGGCACTGACAATTCTTTGAAGATATTTATTTTTATGTAAAGACCAAACTTCATTAAAGCAATCATAAGTCAATTAAATAATTTTACATCACTTAAGTTTCAGAAAATGTACAACACTTTCATACATTATAGGCTTGACGGGTTGGAAATGGAAATGGCACATTTTTGACATGGTTAAGAAATGACTTGGACAACCCAGCAAATTGTTTTGCCAAAACCTGTTTTGTACTGAATACCATAACCCGTGCCCAGGGATTACAGTGTGCCTGATGGCACCATGTGCACATTATTCAGCATGGAATTATTACTACCAACTTGGTCCCTAATAATATCTCAAATATTCTAGATGGCATTTGTCACACAAAGATCCGGTTAACCATTTTGTAGAGGAGTGAGATTCACAATGGAAAGCAGAGACATGACTCGTGCCACTTCCCAGTGACGTCCCGGACCAGCAGGACACTGAGCACATGGAGAATATCAAGCACATGAATAATCCCATCAGTTTCACAGGGACTGTTGGAACACTTGAAATCAAACAGATGGCAGGCGTGCACTAGGCAGGGCCCGCAGTGTAACGCAGCATCCCAGCACCATGAAACCACCTTGTTTCACACCTGCTGAGGATCCATGAAGTTTCTCCTGCAGAAGTCACAATGGTGGTCATACATTCAGTCCTCTCCAAAGTCTGTGTAATGTTTAAGGCAGCAAGAGAAATTTGCCTTTATTCTAACACTTCAAACACAGATGGTTCCTTTTGAAATAAGTGGACAATATTCATAATTCATCAGTATGCTCCTTATTTATAAAAATGTCATGAAAGGCCAAAGCAAATTCTGACAAAATTTTTCTCAACAAAATCAAGGAGAGTAACTGAACTTGAGTTGAAGCTTTAAAATTACATGTGCCAGACCATTCACATGTAACATACTGTCTAGGGACAATGTGAAAAAGCAGGGATTTAGATGAAGTCTGTATTGTGGAGGCCTGACTCTTGTCAAACTTCCCCTGGCATGAGTGAGCTCTACTGAAGCCAACGAGTGAGCACCTCTGATGAGAGGTGCAAGATTAAAAACATGCCACTGGTTCACACTAACAGGTCATTGTGGCTAAAGTATATTCTCATATACAGAACTCTGCAACACTATTAACACCCATTTACAAAACACTACAGTGATGGTTATTGGCACATAAAAAACTCCTTCTCTATATGAAAACATACACAAAATAGATAAGAACTGCCTTTTTTTTCAGACTTTTAAAATCTATATATAGTTGCCTTTGAGGAATTTTAACCCCCAGTATCACAAACAACAATATTTCTTTAACAATATTCACCTAGAATTTTACTGTGCTGACATTTGAAACACTGCCACAATCTAGACCACTGTGGATTATGCTTAACTGTACTGTACACAAGGTGATGAAGATTGATAGAAAACCACTAAGATTTTTGCACAAAAGTATGACTTGTTAAAATCCAGAGAACAATTGAGTCACTTTATAGGCAGCAGCTACATGTAAGCTGTAAATGTTACCCGCAATAAAAACACATTTTGCCATAAAGCACATATTGTGGCATTATCTGCTTCTGGCCTGGTACACAAAGCTTGATTTTCTTCCCAATGCAGAGGAATGCGTTTGGTTAGCTTGATTCTCTCAGAAAAAAAGTGCACACATATCTTACTCTTTAAAGTGCTTTGCAGAACCATCTCTTCTGCCTTGATTTCTACCCCAAGATCATTCTCTGCTGTAAAGATTCTGCCTCTTCTGCAGTAGTGATGTTCAGCCAACAAAGCCAACAATGGAAGTAAAATTTCAAAATGACCATGTTAGAAGAGCATCACCAAGAAGTAGAAAGCTGGGTAAAAAGTGGTGAAGTACAGGGTCTGTCTTTTCCTCACCCACTGAATGCCTGTGGGACTGCACCCAATACTCCCATACCTAAAGCAAGACCCCTGCTTAGGGCCTGTAGCAGCCCCTGAAGGTCAAAACTTCTCCCCAGTGCTCAGCCCAAGTGACTAGGAATGGCAAAAGAGATTTCACCAAGGAGAAACGTACAACTTTGCCAACTCCTCTGCCACATCCTCACCTCCACACAGGCATGGGAGAGCAACACTAGAGTACTTCTTCCCCTGACAGCCCCTCCATTCCTATCCAGAGGACCAAGCACAGTCCCTGTCCCCATCATCCTCACCCCACAAGGGAGACAAGTCAGAGACTGCTCCTGCTGGCTACAATACCCATCTCTACTGAAACTTGACTTTGTGGTGCTTTTGATGTATCATTTCCTTCTTCTCCCCTCCCAACCCTAACTCATACACGAGTGAAATGCGGCATTATCAACCCATCCAAAAATGAGTTAGTGTTGGAACAATGGTTCTTCGTGATTTACCCTTTCTTGCCCCACCATTTCTGCCAGCATTGTCACTGCACCTCCCAAGGAAATGTCTACAAGAGTGACACAGCAATGAAACTCCAGCCCTCCAAATGACTCCTGGGCCTTGCTTTAACTCTATCTATTTTCAAAACAGGTTTGGTTCTCTTGTTAAAAGATTATTTTGATCAACAAAGTGACAAGGGGAAGAAAAAAGTGCCAAATTATCTTAAATTACTCAGCATGGTGAACAAACTGCTATATGCAAATTAACATTAATTAAATTTAAAAATATTAAAAATGCATCAGGATTTTTTTTCTTTCTTTTATAGTTGGTGTTAGCTTACAACATGTAGAGTCGGTGGATAATTCAGAATTAAAATATCTCAAATTGTTGTGTATAATCGATATGCCCAACTCTACCAGCAGTATTACTCTAACACTCCTGATGCAGAGAATACCTGAATTAAGTGTGCAGTCCTTGTGAAGAAACAATTTCACATCTTCTGCAAAAAGCTTTCAATAAAAGAATATTGTGCTTAGACTTATTATTTATGCTACTTCTTAAATGAAATTCTTGTAATAAGAAATTATTCAGTTACACTGTATTTTTATTCTTCTATCTGGAATGTTACTAAGTCTACCTTCAGCAAAAATCTCTTAAAACTTAAAATACTCATGAATATAAAAAATATTTGCAAAATAGAAACATATTTCTAATTTTCTTCATAAACTCTAAATGTTCACAGATTCTAAAAATAAAACCCTAACAGCATAAGATTAATTTGAAGTATCTGATATCATTTTTAATACTCATGATACTTGGTAGTATGTTCAGTGTTTGTAAGACATGGAATGCTTTCTTTGTGTGAAGAAACCCTAAAAGGAAGACTTAAACCCCACTCTCCATATGCATAGAACAGGGAGGGACAATAAGGAAGCCAATGCATTTTGTACCCTCATGGCCAGTAGCAGTGAGGAATAAAATGCATGTTTCCATTGCTGTGTCTTGGGGGAAAGGACAGGGGATACAAACCTTCAGAAAACCGTTTTCAGTAAGACTGAACCTGTGTGAGAAAATGAGCCCAGTGCTGTACGCGACTGAGCGCCCCTTTGACAAGGTCCATGAAACAAGGCTGGCAGAGAGAGACGGTCTTCTGCTGCTAAAAAGCCCCAGCACTGCCTGCAAAACAGAAGAGGCTGCTGACCCCGTGACAGTGACCTTTCCAGTGACTTTGCTTCAGTTATGCCCAATCCCTGCACCTTCCCTCACCCTGTGGACACAAGTGAGCTCAGCGCTGGCGGGGGCTGGTGCTGGGACGCTGGCTCCCACCTCGCTCCCACTCCAGACACACCAAGCAAGAGAATGCTCAGAGGTGTGAAGGTGAGTGTGGGCTTGTGCTTTTTGGGGCCACCAGAACCCTAAGTCCCCATCCCCAGAAGCCAGAAAATACCCACTTAAACCACTTAAACTGTGTAAGCACAGACTGGCTGTTACACACCTATGCACACACTGCTCTAGGTAACAAAACTACTTCCAATTCGGGTCTTCAAACACAATTTTTTGGTTTCAGAAAAAAGTTAATTTCTCCTTGAAACGATTTTGTTCTTCTCTGTGCCAAGCATCTCTTTTTCTCATGTCAGGTACTGCACCTTCAGTGAAGGCTTCAAAGAGGTGACATCCTGCAGCAGGGGCATTTGTAGAGAGGTCTGAGGACCTCAGCATTTGCAATAGATAGATCTGGAGATCTCAGCATTTTCTACAGCTGGTGCTTTCAAGCATAAAAACATTGTGCGCTTAAAAGGGAGGCAAGATGGAAGGCGTGAGAATCCAGCCCTCTCACTGCACAGGAGACGTTCAAGGTTGAGCTGCTCTTTGCAAAGATTCATTTGAAATTCCCTCTGTCTACTATGTTTTCCCTTTTAGCCCCAGTCAAGTCACAGAAGGATTCCTTAAAATGTTTTCTTTCCAAAAATATTTCTCTGATTAACAAAAAAGAAAAAAAAAGAAAAGAAAAGAAACCAAAATACACCCAATCCCTGAAGGTCAGTAACTGGAGAATAAGAACTTCCCCCATAGAAGATAACATAATGTCAGACTTCTTTACAACAACAAAACCCCATGTTATCCAATAAAAATAATTTAGTAACAAATGTCCAGGCTTGTTTTTGATAGCAATCCAGCATTAAAAATATTTTTCAACCCAAGAAAAACCCACAAACCAAATCTATAAAAGCTAATGAACCTAATGACTTCTTTAATCTTTACACAATGAAAAATAAATGTATTTTTTGCCAAATAAATGGGCATCAGCCCACGGGCAGAGGAATTTTCCCACATTCTTTCATGAAGCAAATGTTTCAAAGATAAGAATTTGAATTGTTGATGCTTTCAAACTCCTATCTTTGAAGACTTAAAGCAGTGAGGAGAGGACAAAGAAAAAACAAATAATATTTTTATGCAGCAGCATAAAATTCAATTTGCCAAGGCAAGCAATCATAGCAGGTGAATAAAATACCATTCGTATTTTCATTACCATGCTAAAGGCAGCCAAGTTAGTTTTGTGCCTGACATTTTCTTGACAAGTTTGCAATGCTTCAGTAAGGCAATTAATATGAGATGCAGGCTTCTGCCCATGGCTAATGTTTCTCTTTAGATCCAGCAAGACACCAATTGACTAAGGAAATTTGAAGAAAAATGTGCTGGGAGTCATTTACTCGGCACATATGGAGATAAACTGAAGGCAATAATTATTCACAAGCAAAAGGCGCAGGAGGGATGACCAATGTGCATTTAGCAGCACAAACCCTCTCCCCTCCTTCTCTTTCTTTTAGCTAATGGTATTTTTGTTTTTAAAACTAGGCACAAACCAATATGTTCAAATGCTGAAAAGGAAAACAAATATATATATTTTTTTAAACCGAAGCCTCTGTGTTGTACCTAGCAATATATACCAGTACATTTGTACGTGTGGCCACGTACTGAGCTCTGTTTTCCTACTGTCAGTAATTAATTTTGGTGGTTTTTCTCACAAACATAAACTCCCAACTGCAGCATGTACTCAGGAGCAGCAGTGGGTGGGTAACCCGGTGTAGCACAGACACACACCATCCTAGTGAACCCCCATCCAGGTGAGTATGGCTCTCTACTTGCTATCTCAAATAAATAATGGAAATTCTCTCTCGTTGGGTAAATTTGGGAAATGTCCCTCTGATGGATACAGCAGGTATCTGTACTTTCCCAATCAGTTAAACCTTTTAAATGGTTACTGTTACAGCAGCTTATGCATTCATCCTTTGTTATACTGCACAGCAGAGCTTCTTCCTTGGCTCCTTATGGGATGGGGATCCAACAGCTGCCAGCTGCTTTCTCATCAGCCACTTGTTTATTTTAGGTTTTGTCAGTATTGGAGATAAGGACAGCCCCTGACCATCTAGGATAGCCTTCTGTATTCATCTGGTACAGTGCACCCTACTAAACATCTGGGGATGGAGCAGTGTCACACACTCTTGGTAAAGTCACATAATTGTGGAGTTCAATCTCTTTTGGAAGCCATTGCTTTCAGTTATCAAGAAAACGCTAGCATATTGAATTTCCTCCCAAATGGAGCATTTTTGAACATGAAGGCATTTTTAAATACACAGTAAAAAGAAGAACCAGACCAGAAGCAGGGCAGTGAGGTCATCAGAGAGCTGCTTTTCCCCCAGAAGGCTTTTAAATGATTAAATACATCAGCAGCTGAAAATTATTCCACATCAGAAGCATCATTGTCAGAAAGATGGTAATTACTTCCCTTCACCCGAATATACTCGATATACCTCCCTTCATCAGAATCTGACATACCACATGTACATAGCCTGTTTTCAAACAAAGATTCAATTTCCTCCAGTTTTTTCCCTTTAGTCTCAGGAAGGCAGCCATAGATGAAAACCAGTCCCAAGGCAGCAAACCCTGCGTAGAGGAAGAAGGCTCCTGCAATGTAAAACACCATGGTCACAGTCAGTTACAGAGGTTCCCATCCCTTCTCTGTGCCAGAGCAGGGGGAGTGGCAGAGGCAGCAGGTTGTGGCTTCAACAGAGAGTGTGAAAGCAAAGGCTGCAGTGGCAGGGTTACAACAATGAGCTCTGGGGCTGTGGGTGTAGAAGAAGGACTCTTTACTGACTCATTCCTTACCAAAGTAAATTGACAAAGGCAATTCCAATTCATGTGAAAGAAAATACACATCCTTTCTGGGCAAGTCATTCTGCTCTTAAAATAAACAGCAATTAGACAACCACATGTCCAAATAAAAAAAAGCAGATGTGAAAGGAAAGAGCTTTCTCGGTTTGTCTTGACAGTGAAGGACACATTAAGACAAGTCCTCAAAATGAAAAGCTCTAGTGAAAGAAATGAGTCAGGATTAAAATAATGTTTGTGACTTTTACACCTAATTATTATTTAAAAGTGCTTTATGGTGACAATTAATACTGAGAAAGAGCTTGTTCCTGCCCACAATCCACTATACCTAGAGGGGCAGAGCAGGTAGCAAAGGACCAGCAAACATTTACCTAGTTCTGCTACACTGATGGCTCAAACGAATAACAAGTAGAGCTGAAAGGCTCTGCACTAGTAAGGATGTGAAGGTCATATCAGCTCCCTGGCAGATTAATGTGATTTAAATTACTTGTACTGGAGTAGCTGAGCAATAACCTGACAAACTCCACAGGGTCTCACAGACAGCACTTTATCAACAGCTGTATTTCTGCAAGTACCATCTGACACTGGCCTTGGATGTCACCAGAAAGTGGAAAACTGCAGATGCTGTCACCTTAAGCGGGAGTCAGCATTATTTCACTAAATCAAAAGTGGGTTTTTCCCAGCTTCTCTGTTTTAATCAACTGTCTAGGTTCTCAGTTAAGGACTTCTTATGAAATCTAGACCAAACTATGATCCAAGCAGATCTCTAGTCTTAAGAAACCACAGTGGGTTGAGAACACTGCTTTGACATTTCATAGCAAAACCAGTGGAGGGACCCAGAATCCAGAGAAAATCTCTGTGCCAAAGGCAGTACTGCACATATGGACACGTACTGTTACTTACCATAGTAAGTCAGATATTCAGCTGTATGCAGGAATGTCAGTGACACGAGCACATTGAAAACCCAGTTGACTCCAGAAGAACACGCGTTTCCTGTACTTCTAGCCCAAAGTGGATAAATTTCAGAATTGACAGTCCAGGGCATAGGACCCATCCCTAAGAATTAGGAATAAAAAGATCAATCTGACTTTAATGGCTGGACTCAAAAATAAATTTAACACGTAGCTTCACTATATGACATTTTAAACTTATATGTGAAAACAAGTATTTTCTTACCAGGTGCAAAGAAAACCAAATACAAAATAAGGCCCAGAAGTGCTGTCCAAGAGTATGGAGTAGGGCAGAAATTGTATGCCCAAAATAAATCTTCCTTTTTGAATACGGTTTCGTTTGAACACCTGAAAATCAACAAAACTCCTTTTTATTAAAGAATTTTCAGGGCACTAGTTGACATTGCATTATAAACATGGCAAGTAATGTCTTAATAGAAGCTGGCTAATGTACACGTAAGATAAAAAAACTTAATCCCTATAAATTTATCAAGGTCCTTGAGCAAAGTTCTACACTCAGAAACGTGTTTTTTTCTCAAGCCTGGTGTTAGGAATAATAATCAGAACATCCCTGAATTTAAACACTTGCCTTGTATTTACAGATCTCCTTCAAACAACTAGTCATTACTACAAAAATGGTGATACCAAAGCCATCAAGACCAATTCACAGGAATATCACACAATGCAAAACCAGCTGCAGCAGCAGGACTTTGAGATAAAGACCTTGCACACAAGGATTTAAGGTCAGATGGAAGTTAGTCCTTACATCACTGCTGAACCAACTACATGTGGCACACTTCAGGTGTAATCAGCAATGTCTGTGGAGTGTTCCAAGGTCAAGTGAAGTTATAAAGAAAAGAGGAGTTAATTTTCCTTCCTACACAGTGAAATGGTTTAGGAGAAGATAGTGCTTGTAATTAGCTACTGAAAGAAAATATGTCTCTATTCCAAGGACCACATGGGAATTCCATATTTCAAGGAATAGGTATAAGATCAGGTATTTCCCTCTGACTACCAAAAATAGAATATTTTTGAAGGCATACTGGCAACTTTATTTTTTGTTATAATTTTTTAAATTAACATTTGTTTAAAGAAACAAGTCATAAATGTAACTAGTGAAAGTTTTCAGCTGCCACCACTTCAATTGCTAGAGATGAAAAACCCTACACTTTTGAGAGAGAGGACTTAAGCAGACACTACTCTTTCATGTGCAAACAATGGTATTTACTTGCAAAGAAGAAATCACAGAGAGCTGAATATCTGCCCAGGTTATGATTCCCAGATCAGTTGAGCACTTATGTGAAGGATATGACCCTCTTGATAGTAGGGAAACCAGAATGAAGATGCCTGCAACAGGCAACAGGTGAGCAACAAGTTGTAGATGGTGGAGTAACAGCCACCCTGCAATGCTTCAGAGTTGAACAGCAATGTGCCAAGGACTGATGACCAGCCCACCAGCACTCCTGGGGCAGAAATCTTCCCTTTGTCATCCCTGATGAAAGGACAACATTTAAAGCAGAATATCATGGTGAAATCGCAGACCCAATTTCAGGACAGCTGGAAATCCAAAGCTCCAAAATATTTAAAAGAGAGAGGTTAACCCTACAAACACTGGAAAAATGCAGGTCTGAAACCCTGGTAAAACTCTAATGCTTTCTTAATGGCAGTAACCTGTAAAATTTGCAGTTCCACTTTGCACCTGAGCAGCACTTGATCAAGTGGCAAAATGCTAAGCCCTTCATTTGGGGTTGGCAATGCAGCCAGTGCTGGTGTGCACCTTTCCACCCTTCCACAGCTCTGCCTTGCTGAGTTCCCCTGGAAAGGCCCTCTTATCCAGGGCATTGATTCATTTTCACTCTTGAAGTGGAAAACACACAGAAAACAGATCAGCTGAACATCCCTCTCAAAGACACGTCCTTTGTGCCTGGATACAGACTGGCCCACTGCAGAACACAGGAGCGCTCGGTTTCACACTGCTTCAACATCATCACTTTTGCTTCTTTTGCTGTTGTGCGAATTTCATCTGCAGGTGTTTGTAATGAATACAAGTTGATGAGCACTTTTAAGCATGTTGATGCTGAGATGAATTTCTCCATTCTGCCCTGCCAGATTGGCAGCTCTGCAGAGAGGGCCTCATGCTTTCTCTCAAACAAAACTGTAAACAAAGACATACTTGGTTTATTATCCTGCGTCCATCTCCATGAGCTCAAACCAACACGCTGATTCATGCAGACACAACTGCAGGCAGGTCAGTGTGTTTCCTTCCCCTGCCATCTTTCCCCAGTTGTGTCCTGCTTTTGACAGATTGCAACACAAATGATACAAGGGAAAACCAGATGCCTCCAAAGCCTCCTGTGACTGAGTCACTCATCTATTCTCCACTGTCTGCCCCTAACAGAGAGGAAATTGTGTTGCAAAAAAAGCAGATTCAGTGCAATGAAATGGGAAAAACAGCACTTGAGACTAGATTAAATAGAAACATGGCAGTAATAAACTGTGCTTTGCTTATCCTCCAGTTGTAAACCAGCATGGTACACATAGTAAAGGCAAAGACACCTGCATTTGCTGGCATCCTGCAGTGCTGGGAATGTTAAAAAAATAACACCTCTTCAAGGCTGGAGATTTGTTCAAGCTCTATTACTGTGCTAATTCTACTACCGTACCACTGTTTCTGTAAGACCTATTATTTTACTGAAGAACATACTCATAATTAGCAAACAGTTTATTAACAGACAAAATTAAAAGGGACACCTTTCACTAGACCAGGTTACTCAGAGCCTTATCTAAACTGTCCCTGAACACTTCCAGGGATGAGACATGCACAGTTTCTCTGGGCAGCCTGTTCCACAGCCTGTTAACATCCCTGTTGATGGTGGCCAAGAAAGCCAATGGCATCTTGGCCTCTATCAAGAATATTGTGGCCAGCAGGAGCAGGGCAGTTATCACCCCACTGTACTCAGCACTGTACTGTACCTCAAATCTTGTGTTCAGTTCTGGGATCAGCGCTTTAAAGAGGATATTGAGGTGCTGGAGCATGTCCAGCCAAGGGCAACAAGGCTCATGAATGGTTTAGGAAATAGATCTTATGAGTAATGGCTGAGGGAGCTGGGTTTGTNTATCTAAACTGTCCCTGAACACTTCCAGGGATGAGACATGCACAGTTTCTCTGGGCAGCCTGTTCCACAGCCTGTTAACATCCCTGTTGATGGTGGCCAAGAAAGCCAATGGCATCTTGGCCTCTATCAAGAATATTGTGGCCAGCAGGAGCAGGGCAGTTATCACCCCACTGTACTCAGCACTGTACTGTACCTCAAATCTTGTGTTCAGTTCTGGGATCAGCGCTTTAAAGAGGATATTGAGGTGCTGGAGCATGTCCATCCAAGGGCAACGAGGCTCATGAATGGTTTAGGAAATAGCTCTTATGAGTAATGGCTGAGGGAGCTGGGTTTGTTCATTCTCGAGGAGAGTCAGGGGGCATCTCATCGCTGTCTTCAACTACCCAAAAAGAGATTGTAGTTAGATGAGGGCTGGTCTCTTCTACAGTGACTGAAGTAAGAGGACCAGAGGAAATGGCCTTAAGCTGAGACAGGGGAGATCCAGGTTAGACATTAGAAGTAGTTTTTTCCCTGTTAGGGTGGTCAGGCATTGGAATAGTTTGCCCAGAGAGTGTTGGAGTCACTATCCCTGGAGGTGTTTAAGAGGCTGGCGCTGGGTGATGTACTTTAGTGGTTACAGTGGTAGTGCTGGGCTGATGTCAGACTTGATCTTAAAGGGCTCTTCCAACCTTGATGATTCTATGGTTCTATAAGGTTCACATGGGCCCAGCTGTCAAGCCTGTCCAGGCCCCTCTGGATGGCATCTCTTCCCTCCAGCATGTTGACAGCACCACAGAGCTTGGTGTTGTCTGCAAACTTGCTGAGGGTGCACTCGATCCCACTGTCCCTGTCATCAACAAAGATCTTAAACAGTACCAGCTCCAGTCCTGAGGAATGCTACTTGTCACTGGTGCTCACTTGGTCATTAAACTGCTGACTGCAACACTTTGAGTGACCATCCAGGCAATTCCCTGTAAATGGTACAAGTGAAATGATGCAGTCAGGTACTGGTGCAAGAGTTTGTATGTACCAATATGCTGGGTAATAGTCACATTGGTACAATCAGTGAAGACACACCACATCATAGCCTCTGAAATCACTGCCAGACCACAAACATGAAAATGCTACACTGGAAACCTTTACTCTGAATTTCTTTGGCTAAGTGTTTTCTACAGGCTACTTAAGACACACATCAGTTCTAATAAGTGAAAGCCTGACCTACCAACAATTGATGCAAAACATTCAACTGACTGGAAGTAAATGAGATTGGTAGGTTTTCAAATTACAAGCATTATATGGTCAGTTTCAAAATCACAGAATCCACCCTCTATCAGATATGGTCTGAAGCTCAAAAGAACTAAAGCTTTACTCCCTGTCTCCTTAAAGGGGGATTACCTTCATATGGCACATAAAAGAAGGTAAGAAGGTAAGAAAAGAGCCAGTGTGGGGAGTCTAAAATATTGCGAATAACAGGAGGATGAAACAGGATACAACCACTTCCCTTGATAATCAATGTAAATTTTTGTAATACTTGAGCCATTTTAGCTGTACAATAATTCTAAAGCACAACACTGAAAACCCCAGTGTGAGAAATGGCTGAGCAAGACATAGCACAGGCATAAGACAGACCAATTTGAATTTCTTCTCAAATATCCATTAAGTTTTGCTTTGCTGTACAATGAGGACTGTCTAGCCCTAAAGATACAGCTTTTGCATGAATTAATTGTTTCATTGTGAACAGTTCATATATTTTTAATATGAAAGCTGCTGACTTATTGTCTTTTAAGCCTTTCAGAAGCACCTTAAATGGATTAAGATAAAAAATCTTAAAAGGTCAAAATTCAAATCAAGTCAGGCAAAGGAAATTATTTTTGAAGAAAAACATTAATGTGATCGTCCATCTTTGTAAAATCCTTGTTAGAACAAGCATATTTCAAAATTACACATTCCGCTCTGAGATAAACTTTGACATCAGGTGCTGATGGCACACAAAGATTTTACAGTTAATTCACAGTTTCACTAATCCCCCATTTCTTTGTTCTAACACAAGTAAAAATACTTAAGGAGTGCTCTTATGCCAGCCTTTTGTGCCTGGGTTATCAGAAAGATGATAATCTACAATTTGCCAATTTAAGTCTCAAGTGTAAAACAAATATGTTTGATTTACTAAAAATCTCCTTCAAAGAGATTTTTAGACTCTCCTGTGTAGAGTGCTGACTTTCATATCATGGCAATCCACTGAACAATATAAATTTATGCCAAGTTTATTGAGTCATGTTTTCATCTGAAGTCTTTCATGGAGATGACAGAGGACAAAAGAGACATAATTTAGAGTAGCTGCTGTTTGGATGGAAGAAGGTTTTTGTGGTTGGTGCTTGGGAACAACTAAGGTTATTTATCCATAACCAATTACTCATCCTGTAGAAGAATCTGAACATCAACATTTGGATTAGTTCTCATAATTTCAAGCCCCTCCTCTTCAGCTAAAGATATTTAGTTGTCTGAACAAACACCCAACTACCTTAGAGGGCAGAATTTAGCAAGGTACCAGATGAACTGTATCATAACTTAGTGGTAGTCTGATATGTAACTAAGGAGAACTCTGGAAACCGCCTCTACCCTGTCCATCAAGTGGCCTCCCAAATCCACCCATGTACATCCAAAATAGTTACATTAGCACAACCCATAGAAACCAGTTAAACCATGAGGAATAACTTCACTATAAATCAGCCTATTCTGTTTTAAGGAAAAATCCTTGTTCCTTTTTTATACACACGGTAAGATTGCTATCTAAAGCATCAGTGAACTGCAACTCGACCTGAAGGCACACAGATTACTTTAAACCTGACTAATGTCTGAATCAATAATTTCTAAGCTTTCCCACAGTTCCCTAGCTACTGTCGTCCACGCCTCAGAAGCTCCACACCTCTCTGGAGAAGTTTGCATTTATCACTTTGACTTTACAGTTTATACAGAGAAATAATTCATCCATTAAACCAGATGTTACCTAAAAATTTACAGATGAAGCTTCTTACACCAGATGACAGCAACTGAAAAACAAAAAAAACCCCTAAAAATCCCTAAACCAAAACCAAAAAAACCCCAAAATCCCATACAACCAGAAAAGAACAAACAGATACAGTTTTGAAAAACTATTGCCATAAAAATTAATGGGATTCAGCCACACATTGCTTAACCTTCATTGCATAAAATACAGAGTTTTGGGACACTTATTGAAGCCTTTTGCTATAACTGGCAAAGAGTTTTTAAAATACTAGTATATGTTTCAAAAACCTGGAAAAATAGTTTAGTTCAAGCAAAGAAAGCAAATTGCACCTCAGTAGATGACTGGTGCATCTGCACGGGATGGAAAAAGTCTTTATCACACTGACCCTGCTACAGGATCTTATCCATTACAGCTACAGACTTGGTGATCTTAAGAGCTTTTTCCAATCTAAATGATTCCATGATTCTCAGTCGTGTCAGAACACACACCTGCAAGAGACCTAGCACACTGTTCTGATTTACCTCTGTCCTGGCTACCTGATCACAGATGAACATAATTTTAAATATTATTACTTTTTTACATAAGAATCTTTAAGTTTGAATTCTAACACTTTCGCAAGATGAGAAATTTCAGCTTTGCAACTGCATCTGAATTTGCCTGATAAATAGATTGCTGGAGCTGTTATTCAGTCTGAATAGACTGAGCAACAGCCTGGAAACAGGAGCAATTTTTCCCCACGACAAATAGCTGCCCAAAATTAATCACGTCAAAGGGATTCTTAACTGTATGCTGATCTGGACATTTCAGTACTTTTGTAACCACCTATCAGTGGATTCCGAAGTGTGGACAACACAGTTACTGTGTCTGTTGCCAAAGGAAGAAACTCAACTGTCTACAGACAGTGCCAGCTGGACACTCCTGAGCTGTGGGGCCAAGCAAGCACCTTTGGTGGGATTAGATAACTCTAATCTCCCAGTGAAAGATGTGCAGTTTGGGATTTGCCTCAGACTTCTTTTATCCTATACAGGCACCTTGCAAGTCCTCGTGGTTACCTCCAAGCTGTCAGCTACAATTCCCCACTCTGCTGTCACACCCCAAGGGTTTCAAGCTTCATTCTTCATCATATCTGCCAGGAGGGGAGAGAGACAAATCTCTGCTACTGCCAGAACTCTGTCCAACAGGCTTCTCCTTCATCTTTTGTGCACTCCTTACCTTGAGAAATGGACTCAAACCAGGAAAATGCAGAATAATGCTCACCCAGTGTTAAAGCCCAACCATTTCAGACCTCACAGCAGCTGACAATGCACTCAAAAACTGGGAGCAGAAGACAATGCACTCAAAAACTGGGAGCAGAAATAAGTATATACCAGATTTTTGTTATAGGAGACAAAATTACCTTGATCGCACTATACAGAGATTGACTTATTTTTCTTTCCAAGCTTTCTCCTACTCTTCCAAAGTATCAGATGGTCACAAAAAGTGTCAGGAAACATCTGATGTCTATGTGCTCTACAGTGTCCTTTCCTAGTTTTAATTCTGATTCTGACTCTTAACACTTGGTTAACCCCAGCAAAAATTAGAATTAACTAGCAATAATTAAATGGTATGATTTCATAATCATAAATAATTCAAATATTATATTAATAGCATAGGAACTTGTGAGAGGTCATGCAACTATGAAACATAATCAACTGTTCACTTAACAAATACCTAGTCATAAGTACAGAATTTTAATGGGCAGAATTCAAATTAAAAGCTGATCAAAATGCAAAAACTTAATTAGTTTTGAGCATAAGCATCTTAGCTGAATGTCACTGTCCTTCATGCATTTCTGCCTGTCATCGTTTCAACTACTTCAATCACTAGATAATAGGTCACAGTGTTTTCATAAGAAGACACAAGAATATATTTTTTGCAACTTGAAACATAATTCTGTGTATTTACAAGCTAAAAAAGTATATGAAAAAGTAACAATAAAAGAGTGAACCATTTCAGGTAAGGTTCAGAAGGCAACAGCAAGCAATGTAAGATTTCTGCCCTTTTCCCCCTGTCAAGGACACACTCCCAATGGTTTACAGAAAACTTTTATCTGTGTACTTTAAAGATTGAGATCTTCAGTAACTTTTCCTGCTTTTTCATATGTAGAATACACTGATTAAAAAATTAAAAATAACCACAGAGTGTTTCACAACCACTAAACTGTCTGACAGTTCTTACTGAAATATTCTTAGTATGCATATAAATCTTATGTTTGTCCCTTCAGCATATCCTGTTGCTAAGGTTTGTGGCTCTACAAGCAATTGTCCTCTGAGATCTCACCTCTCATCACAAAACTTTTATTTGTTCATGTCCTTGAACAACTTTACTAACCCTAAATCTTTTATTCTCTTTCAAGACGAGTTTTACTATTTCTTGTAGCTTCCAAACTACTGACGTGCATGAGAACCCCAACCACTTTGTAAATGCTTTATAAAAGGTGGGCTCCAGCAGAGTGCCCTCAGTAAGTCATGAAGCCTCCCAGACTCCAGTGCTGTTTTTAAAAAGTCTCAGCCAATCCTCAAAATAAGAAAGATCCAGTAAGAGATAAAGAAACAGTTGAGTTCAGTCCTAATTCTCATACCGAAAGACTTCAGCTAAATGCTGCAATTCCCACTATTTCTTTCTTTCAGGTATTATCAACTCTTGAAGAACTTCTCAGAGGTGCAGATCAGCAAAGAATGTTTAGAAGTTTGAGTAAATATGATGGAAGTGATACTACTCAACATTTTGAAGCCTTTGCCATGATCAATAGTTATTTTAGTATGACAGTAATATAAAAAAATATAAGAAACCCACTGCATTCTGCCAGATGGAGAGGAAAAACTCCATGATCTGGTAGAGGGAACAATAGCACAATGTGGGTGCTACAACACTTTTATACTCATGTATTCATGTGCAGGTCTGGATGGAGATGTGATGTGTGTGATGGGGCCATGGCTCAGTGATGTCACTTGCACGCAGAGAGGGCAGTGGGACATGAGAATTCCTGCTGCCACCACCTTGGTGGCCACCACAAAAGCTCCGTTTAATCGTGTTCACTGCAATCAAGTACAAATCAAAAAGAAACGTCTCATGCCACAGTAAAGGCACAGGCACATAGCAAACTCTTGTAAGAAATGACATCTGGGAATATTTAACTGCTTGTGAAGTAGATGCCATTTCACAAATTTTAAGATATAAGCACAAAGCTGTCTCTGCATGATAACAAGCAAAAAGGTATCAGAGAGACATTCTGGAAACAGAATGAGCTATTATTTCCCTCCTGGCAGCCATCATGGTTGAGAAATGCTTGTGGACTCCCTGTGACCCCAGAATGGGCTTTAAAGATTGTTTAGTGGCTTTTCTGTGGTTATACAGAAATAGTTCACTTTTGGAACAATGTGTTTCAGCAGTGAGCATGCACATCCAGTCTGGCTTCATCCAGTCATTGCCAGCTTCCCCTACTTCTCTGACAGGAGGGAGTGCTCATTAATGATTTGGCCATTTATTCTTCTGATTCCCCCAAATCCTTTGGGGAACTTCAGAGATGAACACTAACTGGAAAGTGTCTATCAGTCACCCTGGGGACTGCCGGAGCTAACTTGTGCTGCCCGAGGCTTTCTAGCAAAATCCAGACAAATTCAGTCACACTGTTCCTGCCTACAGGCAGGCAGACTTCATTCTGTTGGAGCTCTTTCCGGACAAAAATGCTTATAAATGTAGGAGATTGAAGTATTTTTTGTTAAAGACAGACTGGCATTGAACATCCATGATAGACTAGGTCAGTAAGAATTTCACTTGTGTGCAGACCCCTCACTGTACCTCAGTGCTCCTGGTCTTTCCCTGAACTGCAGCTGCTCTGCTGATCCTGTGTTTTTGGTGGAAGTTCTGGGTCATCCCTGCTCTGACATGTTTGAGAGCTTATGGATGGAGCACCAGACTGCAATCAAACTACTGAGAGAACTGGGGCAATAGGATAGGAGAACTTCTATCTTTTTTTTCCAGATTTAAAAGCATTTAGTCTCTCTGATTGCAGCATTGACACTCAATAATAAAACTACTGAAACAAACTGGTCTGAAGATTATGATGTCAAATGCAGCACTTTGGAATTTCATGCAGGCTTACCATAAAATAAATATCCACCTGATGTTTAATCTCATTTGGTTTTTCACCTGAATTTACATTTCATTTTCTTAATAATTACAATTTCTAAAGTTCTTTTGGCTATAACAGAAATAACAACCAGCTGCCTAATCACTGCAGAAATATCAGTTCTCCCAGGTGTTGCCTCTTTTGAATGCTAAATAAAGACAGATCACTTCAATGAATACTGGTGGGAAGGGCTAAGTGTAGGGCTCAATAATAATAAGTATCAACATTTTAATATTAACTGAAGAAATAGTAACAGAAGAGTATGCAAGAACTGCTAGCATGGCATAAGAAAGTCTAGTCTCTAAAACACAGGCAAAGACCAGCTGCAAAGGAAAAAAAGGAACATTTTCTACTCCATTAGTCAAGGAACTACAAGACAGCTCAAGGTCACAATTTTAGACATCTGAAGTTAATTTAAACAAATTCCATCCAGACTTCCTATTCTTACTTAAACTTACAAGTAACCTTTATTGATGCTTGTGCTGTCTACCACATGCCAGCGGCAGTGTCAAAGGAATGTCATCATGTCAAAAGCATCCCTTGAGTTACAATTGTCAAAAGCATTTCCAAGACTATGGTAAATTAAAGACCAAAGAAATCAAAGTGGTTATTGTAACTTAGTATCAAGGTAACTCAGCACAAATATTCCCTGGAAGTTCACCCTCCAAATGAAACAGGTTCTATATTATAATATTTTTTCTTTTCTGAATGTTTCTAAACACTTTAGAAAACAATAAAGAGAAAAAAGGTATAGCTTTAACTACCTCAAGTTTTAGACATACAGAGGCACCATAAAAACTCTACTTTCATGTTGAAACGTGGTATGTGAAGTTAGTGAAGAGCAGCAAGATTTTATAGTTCAATTGAGAAAAACAAAGCAAATCCCACCCAAACCCCAAACTCAAACCACAGATGGGACGTGGTGACACAATTCCAACACAGCCTGGGTCTGCTCTGTGTCTGCAGGCACACTGCTGAGGCTTACAGATACTTTATTGCTTATTCCAGGCAGCAGACCTTGTACCTCCCAGCCAAACCAGCACTGTGCAGAAAGAATTTTCCACAGCACTGTTAATACCTTAAAACCTCAGTTAATCACATATTTCAATGGGAACTGAAGAGAGAATAAAGTATCAATCCGTTGGAAATTTTTACTGAAACAAAAGAAAAGGGGGGGGGACTTTCTAAATTTGCTTTTCTTCTTGAATCTGAGACAAAAGACCACATAAGGACAAAGAGTTTAAAATAGAGATCAATATTACATGCATTAGCATGCCTTTTTAGCACTTCCCTGCTCTGTTTAATTTCTAGATATTGACATACATATAAAGTTTATATTTCAACAGTTCTAACAATAACATTTTGACCACCATAACCTTCCATCTAAGTACTGAACTGCGACACTCGTTTTCTGTAACAGCAATTTAGACACAAATGTTACACTTTAACTACTGCCAGCAACTGTTTGCCATCACAACTGAAATCTAACCAGACAATACTTGAGATCTTGCATTCGTTGTTTTAGATAGATGATGGAACAGTATTTTTTTAAGCAGAGCTTTTCCCTGACTCCAGTAGGTGGCAATAGCTCTGCCCTAAAAAGCTCAGAGAAACCTGTTTCAGAAGGGGAATGAAGCACTGCATCCCCACCCATCCCTGCTGTACCGGGGAGGCTCTGAATTAAATCACCCAACAGAGTTCTCCAAAGAAGATTCCACTGCTGTCAGCCCTAAAATTCACTGCAAATCATTAATGTTGTAACTGAAAATGGAGCCCTAAGGCTCTGAGAACACTTAAAACAAGATAATTATTTCATGCCTGATTTGTGAGAGCAAGCACTTAACACAGAGTGCTGCTCTGCTTTGATTAGTGCACACAGGTGCAATACCCATGCCTAATCTAACGAATTTTATAAAATACATATATGGTAAGTGGTTTCATTATCTCTGGTTTATGAAATTTATGAACTTTGCATACCAAAATCTTCATTGTTATAGGCATCTCAATAGTCTGGGATGTGACAGTCGAAGAACTGAGCAGAAATCAAAGTAATAATCTATCTTTCATGGCCTCTGAGATCTAAAAAGAGTTTTATCTAAATAAGTGCTTTTTAAGGATAGTTATTTTTCCAAGAAAATATGCTAAATGGGACCACACCCCACCAGAATCACAGGTCAGAAGAACTCAATAATCATGCAGAACCTCAAACACGTCCCTTACTATTATCTATGCAAAGCTAATTGACAGCTGTGGAAAGCTACAGGACAAAAGGAAGTCTATGCATCCTCCAAGGAGGAAGAAATACCCAAAGTGCTGCTTTGAGAAGTGTGACCTGCCACCTCGCAGACTGCCCACTTCCTAGCCTGTACTAACCAAAGAGCTGAGTTAAAGTAAGGTCACGACTTTAAATCAAAGAAATCAATAATTCCGGTTCATCTTGTGCCAGTGAGGGATTGATGTTACTGCCTCCATTCTCAAGGAAATGAGCCACACGTGCAAACAGCACATACAGTAATTTCTATGACTTAAACTTATCAAACATATTGAGTAATTCAACAGCCCTACTGCAGAAATGTGTTGATTTATTTTCCTTCAAAAGTAAAAAAACACCAAAACTCTAAAAACTTCATTCTTTTAAGAAAGGAAGATATGAAAATTTTACTGTATCCAATGTTGTGATTATTGAAGAACTACTTAGTATGGAATAAAGGTATGTAAGATGTGGATTAGGGATGCTGTTAAAGGTACAAGCTGCTGTATGGAGGTCTGGGTTTGACCCTGTTGAATGGTCTTTATCAGTAAAAATCCTCTATCACATAGGTCTTTCCAAAATATTTTCCACCCTCCAAACAGAGAAAATTTTAGTAAATCCATTTCACAGAGTAAAAGCCTAAAAGAATCTGATTAAAAAGTCTTCACAAATTATTTTTATTTAAATTCAAACTTCAGAGTCAACAACCAAATAAATGTGAAAAACAACCATTGGAAATTGGAAATTCTCCCCTCAGAGGAGAAATCCACATGCTCCCAAATATGAGTCAGTTCCCTTCCCTCGGCTCCAAGGCAGAAGGGGAAATCCCCGTCTCTGTGCCAGCAGTAGCTCCCTGCATGCTCCCTCTGTGCTCTGCCCCTCTGGGATGCCCTCGGATGAGCGGAGCAGGGCTGTGCTCTGCCCTGCTGCAACACGGCCCCAGGAGGGAGGCACGGACGGCTCTCAATCTGTCCCGAAGAAGATGAGCAGCTGGAGAAGCTAATTAGCAGCAGGCTCCTATGGGCAGTAAAAGACTCTCTAATGTACATTTCATAAGGGAGAGAGAAAAGCTGCAAGAATTATCCTCATACACTAAGCACACTGATGAGAGACTGACAATTCTCTCGTACATGCTGGCATTTTTTCTCTTTTGCTTTCCTATCTCCTTTGTCAGCTAGAAGCAAATGTGCTTTTTAAACAGGGAACAAGAGTATTTTCCTTTTAGTTCCCCTTCAGCTGACCAGAGAATGAATGAAAAAAGCTGAAGGCTTGCTTCTTCAGCAGATGTATATTTAAATTTTGAACACCATACCATCTTTTTCTTTGGATCACTTTTAAAATGAAGAACACTGACTCAAACATTTTTCCATTTAAATAACACCGTTTTTTCCAGACATCAGCATTTGATAGATAACGTTTTAGCTCAAGGGCCACTTTTGTTTTTATATTCCAATTCCAATGCTACAAGCATCTGAAGTAGTTGTACCAAGTAACCCAAAGAGCAGTTGGCATTCCCTACCAGAATGCCTTTTAACTAGTAACCTGGAATAAGATCCAGAAGCATGTTTAGTAGCAAAGTGCAATAAAAAGGAATGGGTACAGAACAAATGTACAGACGATGTTTCAAACTAACCAGCCCTGCTTTAAAATCCTATTTTGTGCTGGGTGTCTCCAACAAATAAATTCTGCCTTCAGTATAAAAACTAAACATTTCCCAGTCAGAACACATTCATTTCATAATAAGGCTTTTCAAACATCCAGAATTTGCCACTGGTTGAGTATAAATATTGTGCTAGAGGTATTAATAGTAATTCCTAAGTAATTATCTGAAAGAAATGTAAACAGTTTCAGTTTAGATTATTGTGTTGCTCTGGTCACTATTTTAGACCTAAAATGCAGCTATAATATACAAAGTACTTTATTTGTGCAGGCATTAAATTAAAATATAATTATGTTATAGCAATAGCTAAAAAAAAAATTCCCTCTTTAGCAAGTAAAAAAGTTAAAAGATAAGATTATCTTCTTTTAAAGTTACAATAAAATTCTGCCTTCAATTATTTAATTACACCCTTACAATATTTCAGTACACATATAGATTCCACCATCTTTATATATGCTTTAAAGGAGCTTATTATGGTTTTCAGCTCCACCATGAAATAATTTCCTTTAAAAATAATCTTAAAGTGTGATGTCTTAAAGATTTGAGCAGGAAGAGTGGCTGAAAGGATCTGAACATAAAAATTCCACTTATTTTACTACCTACTCCTGCATCACCAATAAGACAGGCTCATCAAGGATTAAGGACACAGTATTCTATATTACTTTATCATTCTATTCTTCCTCTTTGCTCTTACCAGTTAGCAGAAATGGCTTTAAAATATGCATACGAAATTTCTTAAGTTCCTCTTCTACATCCCTTTTACAAATCACACTGGTATATGCAACTATTAGACTGTGATTACATGTCTGATAACCTCCTCCCGGGAAAGACCTCGTGCCTTGGAGTTTCGATGACAAAGCCCATAACCAGTTTCAGATCTTCTTTTAATTTCTGTTTTCACACAACTCACTAATATATATTAGATATTGTTGTGCTGAAGTACATACTGCTAATCAAACAGGACAAATAGGATTGCACCCTGCCACACAGCTGCTCCAGGTTTTCATACTTACTAGCACCGGGGAAGATATTCAGAATACAATTCTGCGTATATCTTGATTTTCTTTTCTAAGCAATATTGAGGCAGAGAGGGGGTATTCTATGTTCATAACTTCCTACTGAAGTTATGAATATTTCAATTTAGCCAACATTTACCATATTGTCTATCAAGAGATTTCTCTAAGACTACTGGTTATAATCACAACTCTTCTGAGTGCTGCCAACATACATGCAGATGTGAATATTCTCTTGATCCTGCTACTTTCCTGAATCATTCACTTCTTCTACTATAGTTTTTTACATGGTAAATATGAGAACCATAATCCTATGTAAAATCTTCATCTATTGATCTAACAACTACTTGGTAAGAGAAATACTAGTTTCTCTTCTAATTGCTGCTGAGTTAAGCATGAATTTTCAATGCAGACCCTTGTAGAAAGGCTTCAAATAATAATTTCAGCAATAAAATCTTCTAGAAATACTTTCTGCATGACAAAACAAGCCACATCTACCCATGGACAGCAGAGTACTTAATTCCTGAAAGATTGCTCTGGGGCTAATCTTTCTGTGGTAACAGCAAAGGTCTGTAATGCCGCTTCCCATGACGTACTGAAAACAGATTCTCAGTCCGTTCAAATGTGTAAACATGCACATACATTCTTTTTGCATTAGTAAAGCAGTCACAGGAACTTTCACAAATTTATCTGACGATGCAAAACAAGTGTAATGAATTTACATGTCTGTCTTTATCTACAAGGGGGAAAAGTAACATGGCATTTTTAGAAAAATCTAATGTTCTTACCAAGAAAAAGTAATAATTTTAAGAGTCTCATCTGCTATGCGTTAGACAACAGGTAGCACTGCATGAATGTAAAGCTCCCCAGAGTATTCTCAAGGCTGTGACAGACACTGGCATGTCCCCTGCTGGACATAAACCAATCTGTGTTCTGAGAATCCAGCTAATGAACTCCCAGGAATTTATTTTTTCTAACCAGTGGAATCTAGTTAGCATCCAGGCTTGAATGCCAAGGTCATTAGGCATACTCCTGAAGCTGGGAAAGAGGGTTTGACTGTCTGCCTGACCCGCTTCCTCTCACTGCACAGGCAATTCAAACCCACTTTTCCCCCAAACAGGTTTCCAAGACACATTTAAACCCCTCAGCAAACTAGCAGATATGAGCAACAGGCACACAGTGAAACATAAAGGCATTACTGAGCTGTAAACATGCCATTAATTTTACATGGAAGGAAGATGCTCAGGAGAGCACTGGCTAAAGGAAAACAGAGCTTCCCAAAGACAGAGCTCTTCTGCACTCTTGCCTTTGCACTGCTGCCTTTAGAGAGGGGAGTACTTCTTTATGTTGAGAAAAACAGGATTCTCCATGAAGCATTAAACTCCCCTAGCACGGAGATGTTCCTCTAACAAAGTTAATAAAAATGGCTGAAAACAGCAAATCACTCAGCTCCTCTCTCTTTATAGATTTCTGTTCCCAATCGTTCTCCTTCGGGGACTGTGGAAACCTGCCAGCTAATTGTGTGGACAGGATGGCTTTAGGCTTGTCTCTGATCTGAGGATGATGTTATTATTTCTTCATAATTGTTTACTGTATAAAATCAACCTCATTCTCTCCAGAGGAAGATTGCTCAGAGTTGCTCATGAGAGCATTTCAGCTCAGTTGTGGGCCTGCTGTCGTCTTGACAACATACTCATGTCAAGGTTAATGTCACGTCAAGGCACTGTAAGTACCTCCTTCCCTTGCAGTTATTCTTTCAACTGTAAGGGTTGTAATGCAATTTAAAGTTTCTTCATTCTTGGCTGACCTTTAGGAGTATTGATTGCAATTACACAATGAGAAATTTCAAGAGAGAAATTTCTCTGAGTACTGTGGGAGTAATTGTAATTGTGGGTAAAACCCCTAGATTTTGGGTTGTGTTCAGAAAGCACAGCCCTGAAAGTAATCACCTCTACATTTTGTCCTGGCTAAGAGAGGTACTCTGCCTGTGACCTCTGTTGTGCCACCTGAGCTTCAGATGGGAACCTTCCCATTGCATCCCCATCTGTACAAGTGAGATAATGCTTTTTATTAAGTTCATGGGGATTTCGTAATTCAATGTTCATGAAGAACAGAACTGCAAGGTTTTCTGTGGCTACTGCTACGTGCAAAACTTCCCTAAATCTTGGAAAACAGAGTCCCAATGCAGAACTGTGAGACCACACTGAAAGAAAAGATACAGCTCTTCTTCTTTTACTACAAAGTAAATAATTTAAGAATATTCTTGCTCACTGTCTTGAAACCATCCTTTATGTGTCCCTGGGCAGAGCTGGAGGCAGCAAGATTTGCATGTCAACAGCTATTTTGTTAACTGGTTCAGAAATATCAAGGGCAGCAAAACACCTGCCTGTGCTGGTGCCCTGGGCAAGACATTCCTCTCTGTGTTATTCTAATACCATTCACGCTTGTGTAACTGATTAAATAATGAAAAATACATCTCTACTGCTTGTGGTACATGCATGATCTTACAGGCACACCCATTGTACATTACCCATGCTGTTTAAGCTCTGACTTGGACTCAGTCAGATTTATTCTTGCACAGTGTCTCTCTCCCCCAGGGCCACTGCAAGCCACTGAGTTCCCAATATTCAACAGAACCCAAACGCTATATTCTTCTTGAAAAATATGTGGATGCTTTAATTGTCTCCTTGGGTTTCTATGACAACCACAGCAACATAAACAGCCTTGCTGGCAGCCACAGGAGACTGAAATCTCTGCTCTCTTCCCTCCCCTCCCCAGAACTTCTCAATGTAGAACATACCATAACCAAATAAATGCAATTAACAATGGAGGTGGTATCCAGTACACCTGGCTGCCACTGGGGAAATGTCTTGGAAATAAAATGCATTACAGTGTTTTATGGTAACAGTCAAAGCATTGCCCACTACATCAGTGCTATCGAAGTACCTTGGGACCAACAGTGAAAAACAGTGCAAAGCTATAAATACATAAACAGAAGTTTTCTATGTCAGTCTGCATGGCTGCAGAGAGCTTTAAAAAAATACATGACAAGGCCTTCTCTGTTAGTGCTTCTGAGCACCTCTCACCTTGGTGATAGGTTACCATCAGGAACAGATAAGCCCCTGAGTAAATGTCAGGACAGTTGGGGTTCAGATGGCTGCAGCTCCCAGCTTTCCAGCAGGAACATCATAAACAAGATGTGATCACAGCAGCAGTAAAATGCTGTCAGCCCGAGTCCAGGAGAAGCTGTTTTCCTAACTCCTTCATCAACATTGTGAGAGCTGCTGCTTCTGCTAATGCTCAGACACCTGAGGTCCAACAAGTCCCAAACAAATAGCTCAGGTCTTTCTTCTCTCCTGAGCAAAATTAATGGCAAAATAGATTTTCCATGAGCCAAGCATAACCCTGGAGGTTTTAAGCCATTTAAACTCATTCATCTAATACCAGATGCATGAAGAGTTACATAAGAGTTACATAAGAGGCCACTGATAATTATGGCTATCAGCTGTCTATAACTCACAAATCATCTCTCCAATTATTATACTACTTTCTGATCATCATAACGCCATGTGTATTTTTAAAGTAACAGCCCCTGTATGTCTAGCTTGTGACAAAGTAACTTTGTGAAAGAAAGGGCTGCAATTTCCTTCACCAGTGCTGTTAGTTTGTCTCAGGCACTTGTTCTTCCTATGCCGCCAGGGAGATACAGATGCCTCTGGCTGCTCTGAGACTCAGCTGGGGATGGAACTATGCTGTTTGCCCTGCGGCAATCTTCCCTTGGTAGGGAAATCCTATGGCTTTGTGGGACTGATTTTACTATAAAGCAGACTCAGGATTTGAGTAAATGGAGCTGAGGGGTGGTATATTAATGTGAGTCCTTGGAAACAAAAATCTATGGGGATTCCCCTGGGCCAGTAAGCAGAAATACATGTATCTGTGAAGAGAAGGAGCAGAAGGAAAAGAAGGCAAAATGCTTCCCTCTTCCACAGGGCTTGGAAGGCACAGAAGGTGCCACCTGACATTACATGGCTTGAAGGATCAGCTTTTAGAAAACTGCATGATTTCACAAACCAGGTGGAGGCAAGAGAGAAATTAACGAAATAAACATTAGAAATGGTGATGAATATTTAGAAAAAGAAATGTGGATATTTTATTGGTTTTCCATCTTTAAGCAGGACTTTCACAGTGGTGACTACCAATATAACATATATAAAATTTTTCATTTCCTTTTGAAGGATTTTAAGCAGGGTCCTCATGGTATGGAATTCTTGTGCATGGAAAGACTGCATTTTGCAACATGAAAACGAAATATTTATTCTTCCCTATCTAATTTGCTCCAATAGGCTGTACAGCAAAGAGTCTATGTGAGACTGAATCATGAATATGAAATAATAGCTTATGCCCACATTTACTATGCTAAACAATAGCACTAGCTAATGAAATAAAGTATAATTTTATCTATCAACTATTCATAACAAGTTTTTGTTTGCGTGTATGTCTTTCTGCATTCTAGTGTGATTCTGCTAATTACAGACAAGCTACTTAAAACTACAGCATACAGGAAATGAATGTTGACTTGGAACATCAAGAGACATCTGTTACCTTTAAATATGAAAGTCCACATGCTGCAGATCACATCAGGGTATCAGGCAATATGCAAGGTATATTCCATAATGTGGCATTGAAGTTACTCACAGAACAAGCAGGTCAGATGAGATTTTGTAGTTTTCACAGTTATTTATTAACTGTAATACCCTTTGGGGTTACATTACAGTTACATTACAGTTAAATGATCACAGTGCTTTTAAGTTAGGATTACAAAAAATATAAGCTTCTCCTTTCTGCACCTGGAATTAATTACTAGACCTAATGGTACTGAAATCAAAATGAGGGCAATTTTAAAGTAATTTTAAATTAATGATTCTACAATTAGTATTTTCATACTTTTCAACCTCTGTCCAATATGACTCAGTGTCTTTGAGACAGTTTGATTTAAATTCTGAGAAATATGTATGAAAGTTAATTAAAAAAAAAAAAGAGGCCCAAACCACCACACAAACCTTTGCCTATTCCCTAAGTATGTTCATGGTGTGTGGGTGGCTGAGATGAATTATGTCGAGGTGGTTTTCTCAGAACTAATTACATAATTCCCTTGTGCCTCTGAGCCATTCTGAACCCTAATCATTACTAGAGTATTCATAAAGCCTCTACAAGACAATGTTCCAACTCACAAAGCTATTCCTTAGGAACAGTCAGTACTTCAGAAAACTTGAAGGCTGCTGTGACTTCACAGGAAGTTTTTGTGGTATGATAGGTATGATAGATTTTGCAGTTGTGCCTATGAATGCACATGTTTTTACACTCAAGTGCAACGTATGGCATGACACCCCTTTCAGGCACAGAACCACAGAAATCTGTGGCCAAACCCCATGCTTTTGACAATTTGAACTTTTCAGATTTTGCTAATTTTAGTTTATTCAGCTGAGCTAATTGTTTCTTTGGTAAGCCAATATTAAAAGTGTGGTTTAATTAATGCATTTAAAAAGAAAATTAATTCAGAGGGCTTAAGTATATAACTAAGGAATGTGCCACTTCAAATGAATGAAAAATATCAAGGAAAGGTAATTTTCCTCATTTCTAGTGTACTTTTGCCATGCTTCCTAAGTGACAGACTACACCAAAAGGGCTGCACACATCAGGGTCAAGGCTTTAACTTATTGTTAGGAAGTAATCACCCATTTTGACAATGTTATTTTCTTCTTCCAGAACATCTTAAGAATTTAATACTTTTTGTAAAAGCAAAATTGTTTTCAATAGCATAAAATACACTCTTTGTAGAGTACAAGGCTAAAAAATCTTGACAAGTGACATACCTGCCCCAAGCTGCTTTCATTGTAGAATCTTTATCAACAGGAATGCATGAAGACTCAACAACACTTGATTTATTCAATTTGTAGCAGAGACCACAGTCTGGATCTAACATACATCCATTGCAATAACTGAAAGAGAAAAAAATAAATATTTAAGCAACACTTCATTCATTAGTGGATGTCAAAACCAACAGCATCTCCTAGTAAGTCTTGGAATGCACATAGCTAAGTTGTCAGGGTTGGAGACAAGACCAATAAGTTCTCCAAAAAGTATCACATATTGCTTTCAACTTCTTCTGTAACACATTTTGGTATTCCATCTGCATCTACCCTGTGATACCTGATCAGGTTGTAGGAGAATTCATTCATAGAATAAATTTTAATTGAAAAAAGACAGATTGGAGTTGAAGAAAAAGAATCATCATAGAATCATGGAATGGTTTGAGAGGGATGGGCTGGAACACCTTTTACTAGACCAGGTTGCTCAGAGCCTGATCCAACCTGGCCTTGAATAGTTCCAGAGATGAGTCATCCAAAAGTTCTCTGGGCAACTGCTTCGGTGACTTACCACCCTCACAATAAAAAGGTTTCTTCCTAATGTCTAATCTAAACACTCTATTTCAGTTTGAAGTTATTCCCCAATGTCATACCATACATCTTACCTAATAACCAAACTAGAATTGGGGCATCTACAGATGTGAGTCAGTCAGAGATCATAATACCACGTGTCTCCATGAGCAAACTCGGCACCTGAATTTCCACTACATTTGATGGAAGGAGTTACTGTGTCAGTGGAGGCAATTCACATACAGGCATCTAGTGCCCAAAAATATCCCATATACACACACTCCTGTAACAACAAAATCAAGGAAATAATATTTTCTGAGTGTGTAAGAAGGACTTTGTGAATTAAGGGATATCTGGCTTAAACTACTTAATCATTATGAGAAAAAGTAGAAGTAACTGTATAACAAAGTCTCAAGAAACTAAAAAAGTAAAGCAGATTATATGGATATAAAAAGTCTGAAAGTCTATGCTTAAAATCTAGTTATTTAAACTCTTTGTATTATAATGTTTACAAAATAATTGTAAGATCAACTCACATGGCAGATGGCAAAAAAAGGGCTTGCACTGTGTTAAGAAAATGTTCCTATTTCTCCCAAGTTTCAGAAAAGTGTGCCCTTTGCTATTGTGTTCTTCCTAAATTATTAAATTACTGCAGAATTTCTACGTTGTCTACATTTAGAATATAAATCTATTTTAAATACACCTTCCTCTGCTTAAGTGATTGGTCAAATTCCAGTCTAAACAGTTTGGGGGTTTTTAATTAGGAAAGCTGCATTAAATCTGCTCTTAATTGAGATAAAGACTGCAGAAAATATTTTTACATTGGAGATGAAACAAAACTTTCAGATAAAAGTCAAACATTTTATCTAACTGTAGATTAGATTTAGATCAGATTAGACTGCATTTCTTCTCTTGCAAAGATAAAGGAGAAAATTGTAATTCTGCAATTAGCAATTTTCAAAGGCAAGGACAATACCACTATTACAGTAGTGAGACTTAGGTGCATTTTGTTACATTGATATTAGTACATCAATGGGCAGTAACCAAGAATTTCCAGGAACAGAAGACTGCAAGTGAATGAAAAACATTTTTATAAATCACAAATGTATTCAAGTATGCAATAATAATACAAAAAATGTATAAAATTAAAATATTTTCTTATATTGAAAAGAATCCCATTATAACAAACAGGATTGTGACATATGATTTTCAAACTATAGAATATTTTCCACTGAAATGATGTTATCAAAGTGCCTGTAAGCAACATGAATTTCTAAAAAGACACAGTGATTAGTGTCATCTTCATGGTGTTACCAGCAGAGGACAGGACAGGGATTGGACACCTCCTGGTTTCCCTCAGTGCCTGCACAAGAATCAATGCAGAGATGAACAGCAGAGCTGAATTTGCACTGTCTGTTCCATCCTGCTGGGTAACTCCACATAACCTCATGTAGTGCTGGTATCAGTAACCAGTCGAGTGGGAAGCACAAGATATCTTATTTATTCCTACCTCCCATCCAGAAAAAAAATTGAGAGATTTGAGTATTGATTCCAGTGTCTGCCTACACGGCTGCTGGTTCAGCTGATCCTCTGGCTTTACTGGATATTGTAGAATAATTTAAGTTGGAAAGGACCTTTAACACCATCAAATCCAATTGGTCTTCCTGTTGGCATTCAACATAATAAAGGCTGCTGGATTTCATGTCTTGCCAAATGTCAGTGGTTATACAGAGTTACTCCTAACAATTTAAATAACTTTAAATTATTATTTTCCATGTTTTTTCTGAAGTTTGTCTTTCAGATTGAACAGTTAAATAGCAGCTCTTTCTAAACCATTTACATTTCGGCTAGGGTTTTCTGTCATCCTATATAGTGAGTCCATAGAATCAGACTCTGACTTCATATTTTTGAGACAAGACTAATTTATGCCAGAGGAAACACAGAAATCTAACACACAAGACCTAAAGCCACTTCAAATCTAACTCCCAGTAGACTAAGAGCAGGCAGTTCCTATTCAGAACATTTAGCATTCTTCTGTGCCCTATTTTATCACTGGTATAAAATTTTATGTTGTCTTTGATGAGGTACATGGTCATTGCTTTTTCCAAGATGAAGACCAGTGGTTTTTTCCTCCAAAATCCCAGCATATATACATTAAAATTGTTTCATAACACAATAAAAAAACCTCTATCAGTCACTAAGTCTAATGGTAACAGAAGATGCAGCATGAAATAAGTGAGGAAGATTTTTTTTTCAAAGAAGCAGTTAAAAAAAATCAAAGCCACCATGTGCGGAGGCTGCTCACTCTAGAAATAAAATATATAGTAGTTTTAGATTTATGCTCTTCTACCCTCCAGCCCCATTATTATCTGCTAAACTATTTTAACAATTTGAAATTGAGCACATATTCTGACATATATGCTCATAGTGATATAAATAATATAGGATATAGAATATACCAGGGAAAGAAATGCACAATTTAATACTTACTGACATGAAACTATCTCTACAGAGCTCATTCCTGTCCTCAGAAGTACCTTATAAGCCCTATCAATATATATATATATTGAAATATATGTCAGAGGATGAATCTTTTAAAATATTGGTAATTCTTCAAATCCACACCAGAGATCAGTTATGGCCTTGAAAGCTCTATATGAGAGTACTCTCGGATGCCCAGGTGGGAAAGGAAATTTGCATCCAGTTATAAACATGAGATATGCTTCCTCTAGTTATCCTGAGATATTTATATTTGTGCTAAGTTCATGAGCTAGTGTCTGAAAACAAGTTCATCTGTGAAAAGCCAGTTCAAAATTCCCAGGTAGGCTGGAGGTCTGTAAGACTGACAATTCAAGATTGAAATACCTGAGAGAGATTATTTGATTTTGATGAAACCAGGCAGCGCTACAGCAGACAGGGTTTACAAGGAGCCTGTTTCACTCCCGGCTTGCCAGCTGGGCTCCTAGGCAACCCAAAAGGAAGGCAAGTGTCTAGACTTCAGAGGCTGCAGCCTATGAGGCCGAATAACAACAGCCAGGCCCCAGAAGTCCAAAAATACCCAGCTGCTTTGCAGATCAGTGGCATGAACTCGACAGAACAAAGCAGCCTGGCCTCCCAGTTTACGGGGAACTGCCATGGAATGGGATTTCTGGGTTCCTGTTTCAACATCAAGCATGTTTACGGAGGAGCTGATGGACTCTCAGCAGAGTAGATATCCCCAACCCTGTGATTCCTCACTGATTCTGCCAACACACTCAACACATGTCCCCTTCATCCAACCACACAGGAATCTGTGTAGAAAACACAGATTTTCCACAGGAATATCAAGAAAACTGATATCTAGAAAGACTGAGAGCACCAATTTTGAGGTTCTTTTATAGCAATTTCTTGCCAGTCTGAGCAGCAGCAACTTTCAGAATGCTCTGCTCTGGACCAGCCTGCCTGATTAACTGTTCCTGAGGTTAGAGGTTGATCACAAAGGCCACAATGCCATCCTCTCCCACAGAGATCTTACACTATATGGATTAATTACTAATTGACTAGTTGTGTACATTTTTCTTGATACCAAAATTACTTTTTTCTTTCTTCCTAACAGTGCAGTTTACCAGGCTCTAATGCAGTCTCTAAAAATATTGAATAAAATCTCCGACCTACCAAAGTGATTCTCCAGGTCCTCATGAAAGGTTTGTAACTGCTTTTCCCTTCCCACTAAGAATACTCCATACTTATGTTTGTTCCATCATTACATTTTGCACTTTAAATTTGCAAAATGGCCTTGTAAGTAATGACTCTCCTACAATTCTCAGAAGTCTTGTAATTTGAGCTGCAAGTTTTACCTTGCCACTTTTTGTTGAGTGATTTAGCACTAAAAGACCTTTGCCCAGTGCCTTTGCTCTGCAAGTACCATTTCTCTTTTTCTCACACTATTTTGACTTTTTCAAGCTGAGCCTCAATTCAAAAAATTTAATCAATTTTCATTTTTTGCCACAAGTTAAAGAACTTTTAACTTTGCTCTCCATATTCTGTTACCCAATTACAAAATGTATCAGTATGTTCCTATTGTCCAGCTACAGAAATGCAAACTGAACCTGATAATGAATTCTGGACTGTGTAGCTGTAGAGAATGTAGCACCTGATTTCATAATATTCTACTGCATGAGTAGCAGAACAGCCTCTCAGAGCACAAAAATATCCCCAAATACACACTTTTTTGTGGACAGATTCTTTCTACTTCTTTCAGATCCATCATTCACACTGAGTATATGCTGCAGAATCAGCCTGAGTATGTGAAAAAGACTTTTTATGGGAAAATCTCTTAGATCTGCTACATGCAAGTTGGACCTGATGATCCTTACGGGTCCCTTCCAACCTGAGATATTATATGCAAGACATTTTGCTCATGTCCTGTCTTGTCCACAGATTAAATTCCACTGTTGTGCACTTTTTAAACCCATTGCTCCTGCTTTGTATGATGCAAATATTCATAGTCCTGAAGATGGTTTTCCTCACAGAACTGCAGGAACAATAAAAACTGACTCAGGCAAGAAAGGCTCAATGTAGGGACAGGAGGGTCTTGCAGTACCTACTGAGGATTAGCACATCCCACCCAGAGAGAATATAAGCTGCAAATCACTGCAGGCTGGAAGGAATGTCACTTGGACCGTGCTGCTTTCTCCTATTTCCAGCTTGCTGTTTGCCACACTGGAAGCATGATCCTAGGCCAGGTGGATCTTTCATCCTACCCTCAGGTTACTCTTTCCTCTCAAGGCTGGCTATGTACACAGTCTCTGCCTGCCTTAGCAGGCAATGTAGTTCCTTTCCATCTCCTTACAGAGCAACAACAAGCTGGGATCAAGCTTTCCTTGCTTCTGTTCTTGTACTCTATCTACAAGACAATTCTCTTCCTCCAGCCTTGAGCAAAAGAAAATGGCCAAGGCAGCTGAGCTGAGTATCACTGCTCAGGCCAGGTCTGCTCAGCTGGACTCACCAAGGGACATGGGCAACTGATGAATCCAAAGTGCCGAGGTGTTGAGTTCAACAACAAAAAAATCCAACCAAGGACTTTTGGACAAATAGTGCAGTAGACTTATTAGCTCTGTTGACATGTTAGGATTTTGATACTTTCAGCCAGATTCACAACTAAGGATCTTAGGGATTTTTTGACAAATGGCTTACTTCATTTTTATACACAAACTCATCTCAGGTACCAGGACCATGTTTAAAACTGCCTGATGCTTGCACCTGAGGGCTTCTGCTGTTTGCACAGGCTTCACTGCACTTCAGGCATGAAATCAACCCTGTCTTTATACTTCTGATGGTTCCTGTGTTGCTTCCAGAAGTGAAGCACTAAATTCAGGTTACATATAACTGGACAAGAATATAGGGGATGCTTTAAGCAGTTAAAATGTGTGCTAACTGCAGATACCACTTCCAGCTGTTGTATCTGGGACATAGGAAACAAATTAATTAACAAAGAATGAGAAAAATCCAGTTGGACTTCAAGAACACTTTCCTGCTATTATAAGAGACCAAGCAACAGAAGTGTATTTGCTAAGTTCTACCAACACTCTGTTAGGTAACACATGTATCTATTTAGTGGTGTCCAAAAGGAAAAGCTATAATTTATAATCACAGTTCTTGGATGCTAATTGCAATTCTGTAATTTACCACACAGATACTCCAACAGATCTAAATCACAGTTATGTTCAAGTATGATCACCCTTTCTCATCTTCAAATCAGGCTCCTGCTCCATCTATTCCACTGAGATGATTCTTTGGTGTCCTCCCTAAAACTCCAGACCAGCCCTGAATCTTTACCCTTCCTGATATGCCAGCCACATATAAATGCATCAGTTTTCTTCAAACATTCCTTAAACCTTGTTCACAAAGGCTCCCATTCCTCAGCTATGCAACATAATTTATAGAGCCTCACAGAAACTGTTCTCAGCCTCTTGGTGTTTGCTATTTGTGCTTTTATTTGTGGTGAGGATGTGAAGGTTCATCTATTCTCCTCACCTATCATAGTCCTATGAGGAGAATGACTCTATAAACCTTGCCTAGTCCTTAGATCATCAGGGCTATCCCCCTACTGCTACAAGCACCTTGGCAGCAGACTGTGCTGAAATGCTGACATCACCTGAGAAGTGTCCTGATCTACTTGTTTACAGGTATCAATTTCTTCTTGTCTTTGATGATCCTTTTTTTCTGAATTTATAGAGCTTCCAACTACAGAGCTTCTTGATTTATTCCTGGAACTGAGAAACACTGACAATAAAGAACAGAAACAACTGACTTACACATGCCTTTATTTTGGACAGAGTGGCTGTCTCTGCAGCATAATTTGTTTTCAAAACTATTTTTCCAAAGAGACTCTACACGTAGATACTATATTTTCAACTTCCAGGCAGATCAGATAAAAGCCTTGCTCAAACTTGATTAAAATCATTCTTGTGTGACTAAAATCTGCAGACCTTGAAAAGTGTAACACCATCACTTTGGAAGATTTAAAAAAATCATTCCCTAAGCATTGTTTTGGGTCAGCAAAGTCTTAGAAGTACTAGCCAAGATGTGAAGTGTTAATAGGTTACTATATGAATAACACCTTGTTTCCTCACTAATGCAGAGTCTGAGTCAAAGCATGTGGAAAACTTAACAATGGTTACAGGAACTGCACTGCACTCAGACATTATAGTTCAGGTAAGTTTCTTTTCAGATCTTTGTGTTTAAAATTATGAGAGAAGTTTTTTTTCACTCACCTTAAAGATGCTTACTACAGGAACTGACATATTCCTTCCTATCCTTTATAATTTAAAATTAAATTACAAGTTTTGATTGATAGGACCAACATGCCAGCACAGGGAAAATCATTACCAAGCAATATATCACTGTATTATTTACTTAATAAATTTCAAGACTATGTTGAGGTCATTTCACAGTTCTGCAACATAAACTATTAGAATTTTAACTATACTTCATAAGAGCTGGCAAAAGCATTCTCAGACATGTTTATCTCTATATATATTCATAATTTTCTGACCTCAATGGCCAAAACACATTACTATATTTATTATTGCAATTCTCAGTTATCAGAAAACCAGTAGCTCAAGCACTTTGACATTAGAAAGAGAAAATGAGAATCATATTTTAACAAATACTGGTTCCATGATACAATGACATTATGAAAAATAGCAATGCCTAGTTTGCTGATAAATCAGATTGTCAATGAGTTCTCAGTAAAATAAAGTACAATACCTAATACACCTACTATATTCATCCCAAGGCTATTAAATACAATAAAACCAGCTTCAATTACTAGGTTAGCTGAGTTTTTCAGGACTGATCACAATTACATACTTCTGCTACATTCATAAAGAAAATATGTATTTCTGTGCATTATCTATCTTACTAAATGGCTATGTTGGAGCACTAAATATTGTTGCCTTCATCTTGGTGGTGTGTATTTGTACAAAGGATCATGAACCACATGAGTGTGACTAATTAAAAAATGAACAACAGAGTCCTTGTGTGCCCAGCACAGCTGGCACCGCCTGTATTATTTTAATCAGTCTGAAGACAATCTTGTCAGGATGGATTCCGAGAAACTTTGTGTGCACAGGTATCATTTCCCTAAGATATGAGGGTTGACTTAAGCTTAACACAATATTTACCATTTTCATATAGTAACTTACACGAAAAATATTGCTTAGGCAGAACAGGTTTGCATTATGTCTTCTAGAGCAGACCAAGTTTCAAGAAGTGCAGAGAAAAACATGAATAGAGACAAAACAAGCAAGAATACAGGGCAGCAGGACTACAGTAATTTTACAGAAATGGTTCAATGTCCCAAGCAGTCACATCATTGATTCTTTAAAGATTGGGAAAAGGTGGGAGGGCAGCTAACACACATGCCCTAACCTAAACCTCTTTCCAGAATCAGGCAAGTTCCCAGTAAAAATGGGAACATTTATAGAGTTTTGCTAGTTGGAATAATCATAGGAATGGATAGTTCATCTTTTCACTTCTAAGGTGACAAATTTTGGAATGGTGTTGCTTTGTATTCTTAAATTTACCTTTGAGATTTCTGTGGCCTTGATGATAAGTACAGTCACAGCTGCTGAGGAGATTAAGATCAAATAAAACAGGTGGTTACACTGCAAATATCTACACAACCTTATATAACTGAGTGTGAAAATGAAATTTGATTAATAGAAGGTGCAGAGAGGAGCATTCACCCTGCCTCTCCTCAGTGAGATACACACTCACTTCCAGCTGTAAGGAGGCAAAACAAATTACAGTGTTTGGAGTGCCCTGCCAAATTTAAGGTATTTCCATGATTCAATTTTTTTTCACAGATTAATGAATTATTTTTTGGCTGTTCAATACTGTAATATTGTACATTTCTACACCAAAAGAAAATACTTCATTTGATTTTTATTTTATGCACAGCATAACCTACTGGTTTGTTTTCTGCAGCCATGTACAGGTGCCTTGTAACTCCATTTGCATGGTACAGCTCTTTGAGAACACAGTACTCAAGCCGTTCTTGCATTTTTGAATTAGGACAATGACTGTGCTCTTTATCTGCTAGTCTTTCTATCTTCATTGTTATTCTAGCAGCAGGAATTGGTCTGTGCAGAGGAATATGGATCTGAAGGAACAACAAGCAAACAGACTGTTTGTAGTAGGTCTAAAGGTTCCTTAATGGACACCCACACCTTAACCTAATGGATTTACTAACATAAAAAGCATTTTTACTCTGCATAGTATCAGTGAAACTTCTGTCAGCAAAAGAAATTCTACTGATGTTTTCATAACTTATAAATACATTTTGATGCAGACAAACACAAATTATATTTAGGAAACAGCCCCACACTCTGAAGTGCCCAAGCTGTACACAGGTTTAGACTTTAAGTTTACCTCAGCTCAGAGAAGCACTGTGTCCCCATAACAGGAAGAGAACTATGAGCTGCATTTGTGCAGGCACATATTTAAAGCAGTTACAGGGAGATGGCATTATGTGTTCATCTTCTGAAGTCCTGCTGCCTTTTGCTTTTCCCAAACTTTCTGAGACCTCTTGAAGACTTGCAAGATACAATGCTAAGCAATCTGAGACACCAGCAGTTTTACAAGAAAAAGCTAAAATATGGGTTAAGGAGCAAGGGACCACTGCCATTAATTTACTTCCCTTTACTTTGATTGGATATTCTGTTTGTAACTCTCTCTACAGCAACACTTGCTGCCCTACACAGTGAGTTCTGTACAGTAAAGCCATTATTCTTAGAGAAGCAAATAAAATATGCAAGACTGATGTTATACAGAGTAGACTTTTACTTCCAAATCCTCAGGTTTGGGAATCTTTATGATTCAACTTTATAACTGTCATGGGGAATACCTCCAAGGCCAAAAAGGAAAGAGAGGTGAGTCACAATTTAAAGCTCAGCCTTCAGCTTTTCCCTGGTTTGCAGTCCCCATCTCCTCTTCCTTCCAAGACCATGTATGTTATATTGATGTTCTTCTAACCCAAGTGGAATGCCAAAAACACCATCTACTTTCTCATGACAAAAGCAATATTTTATATTTCATTCAGCTTATCATCAATGTGCATAGAAAGCAGACACAGCCAGATCTTAAACAGCCTTTTCCAAGTCAAAGATATGCTTGTATGTCATACCCTTCAGAAATAATTAATACTAATATTCATGATGCTGAAGGAATTCTTCTTTTGGCTCCATCTGGATCACAGTTTGGTGATGTTTTGAAGCATAAAAATTTATACAGTTTTAGGTATACAAGTGTGAAAGTGATTATTAGGCATATCAATCCCTACTTTTTTTGTACAATACTTTTAAATACTGGGTGCTGTAGCCTAATTCTGTGCTTTGTGGGCAAATGCATCCATTTATTATCTTCAGCTCTCCTGGCTTTTGTGTCTCTCTAGTAAAGTCTAGCATAAGGTTAAAATAGAAGCACCTAAAGCTTTCCCATACGTTGTTCATTATTTTCCCCTCCATTCACTTTGATTTTTAAACAGAGAGTTCCTTCTATTTCAAAATACTCTCAAACAAAAATATTTAAATTATTTTATTGCTCTTTTGTCAGAACCTTTGAATTTTTTCTTATCTGCTTTTGCCCACTTCACATCAGAAACAGAAATCACAACACGAGTATTCCAATAATTCATGAAACAACATGCCTTTATGAGAACTATCTGCTTTAATTTTCATGCTTTTGCCCAGAAGTGCACACCATGAAAACCATGAGAATTTCCTTCCTGACTGGCTGTGGTTAACTTGAACACGAAAATTCTGTTGAAAACTTTTCATTTTTTTAAAGTAGAACTATCCATATTTCCTGTACATAAATTTTATACGGTTTCAGGTTACATTATCTATCTAGCTTTATTAAATAACAAATTATGAGTTCTGGAAAGGCTCCTCTCTCCAGACATCCTTTCCAAACAGTTAACTGAAGTACTAGGCAAATCCTTCTCATATTTTTCTTTTAATGTAATCTGATTCCAAAATGAGAGCATCTTTCCCTTTTACCTCTTTTAACCAGACTACTTGCCATTTTGTAGACAGGCCCACCTCAAAAATTGCAAATTATAGCTGACTCTGCAGTAGAAAACAAGTAAAAATATACATTTTCAATATAGGAATCATTATATCCTGTGTTGCGGTTATTTGTAACTATTTACACTCAGAGAAGAGCTTCCATCCCCTCCCCAGTTTTCTATAAATCTTCAGATCCTCAGAGTCTTTCACCTAAGACATTGCTCTGGCATAAGAAAAGCCATGAACCATATTTCTAGCCAATATCACTCCAAAACTAGAAGTGTACCTCTCATTTCATGACATTTATTTCTATTACCAAAAGACAGATTTTGAACATAATTAGGAATTTCTTCAGTCATTGAACTAGTCTCCTCTGAATAGGGAATTTTCTAGTCTGTCAGCTAAATGAACGTAAGAGCACTCACATGTGAATAAAATATAAAATATAGAAAATGACACATTCTTAGACCCCCAGAAGTAATGTTATTTGAAACTATGACTGCATATGGAAAATAGGTCAAAACCTGCACATCTATTGTAATTGTTTATTGGTATGCAATTATCGGAACATTACTTCTTCCCGCTCAGGAAAACAACAGGCAAGGAACATATCTTCTTGAAGAGTTTACAGCTGCCATACATGACAAGTAGATGAATAACAGCAAGCATATTTATAAATTCCTTATAAAATATTCCTGACTTTTTGTACACTGTAACTTGTAGCAGGTGTGATATATTAGAAGGGGTATATGTGGAATTTGCCACTTAATCACCTTACTTAGTCCAAGAAATTCCAAAGGAATACTCAGAGAATTTAATCAAAAAGTATAATTTTCTCTACAGAGGGAAGATAGGATTTTAAATTTAGCTGTCTAGTTTAGTTCCTTCTACTAGGCTTTGTGAATAATTGTCTATTACTCACACTAGGTTGTAAAAATTAATTGGAAACAATCTTCAAGAAGATTGGATGAATGACCATGAAATCTCACCTGTATTTTGTGCAGGTAGAGTTTTGATGTGAAGGATCTGTTGGATTAAGTGTGATTCTTGGCGAGACCTGAGCTGATAGCAAAAATCCCGAAGCTAGGATAATGAGTGCTACAGCAGTACCTAAAAATACAGATAAAGAACAATGTGACACTTTTCTCCAGAGCACATGAAATAGTTCTCTATTGAACTGAACCCTGCTTGGGAAAGCAAGGCACCCCATCACTATGCATACAGCATTTCCTAAGGAGTTGTGATGAGAACCTAAGAAAAATACCCTTTGCTACATCCACATCCTTAATTAGGTTAGATATTAAAGTCAAGTGCACCAGCTTTCATGTCCAGATATTAAATTAGTAGGCTGAGACTCTTTTAATCTGTGGAATTGATGACTGCTTGAATGAACAGGTATTATTTTTGGTGTAGAAAATAACGTTGTAAAGGTACAATTTATTAGTGGCTTTGAAATCACCATACTTTTCTCCACTCCCACACCCAGACATGCAGGCTTTTCTGTAAAACAGAAAGTAGCATCAGCTTTTTCATTGACTCTACTTCCCTTTGTGAAACTAGAGAAATTCAACTTTTCATAAGAACACCATCAAAAAGTGCAACATATCTTGTTTCAAAGAGCACACATAACACCTGCTGGGAAAAAGTTCCCTTCCATCTTTTCGCTTCCGTTTCCCCCAACAAATACCTTGTGCACAAGCTAGACAAAATGACAAGAGGAAGATGACAAAAAAAGTTCACACTTTGTGCAACAGGCCATAACTGGAACATAACTCATAGTTTTCCTACCTTATTTGCCACACACACAATACACTGTATCATTTTAATGAAAATTGATAAACCTCACTACTCATGATACTACTGCAACTGCCTCAAACTCAGACTTTTAAAACTTTATCTCTTGCTACTTGATGACACATTGAGATCTGTGTTGCATATAAGTTTCCTAGCTGGCAAACACACCAGAAGTATGTGAAAAAAGTATGTGAAAAAACACAATAAAGTATGTGAAAACCTTTCTCAGAGATAAAAATAATATCCGAAGTACCAAAATTTCTGTAATAATGTTATCTGTGTATGCCTGTGCAGGAGCCACAGCCAACAGGCAGAAATGGCTGGACCACACATTGACCTGAACCGAGGCAACTAAGATCTTAAACTCAGTCACAAACTATATGTGCAGAAAGCACCTTCCCACCATTAGATATTCCATACTTGGCTCTCTTCTAACTCTGGCTGGTAGGTACACTAATAATCCCAGTTTTCAGGGCAGGCTGGATATTGCACTAGATGTCCTGTACTTTCAAAATGCCATAAACCAGACAGAAATATATTTAGACAGGGTCTATAATCTTACTTATATTCATTCTAAATATGCTCTGTCTTTTAAGTTAACCAAATACACTAACACTCACTTCCAGTATCTTGTTTCTTTGGAAAAGTACTGAATATATAAACTTGGCAAATGAAGTTTAATATGTTTTCATGCTGTGGATGTTTTTCTATGATGAACAAAACCAAACAATCACAGTACATCATTAGCTCAGGTGGGAAAAAGAAAAAGGAAATATCCTGAAGATATTTTAGATACTCTCTTTTACAAAAAGAGATACAAATTGTACAATGCCCAAGTACCTTTCAAATTGAAAATTTCTGAAGTGAAAGAAGAAAACACAAATAAAATTAATAATATGCTTCTCAGACCTTCTGCATGCTTTCCAACTAACAGCTTTGAAGAAAGAAATTAACTAAAGAAAAAGAGCAGAAGAAAGATAAAGAAATTATACAGATAAGATAAAGAAAGATATAAAATGGACAGGAAACTGAGACAAATCAGTAATTGTAGTAAAGAGAACTAAAGCAGTTTTTTTCAGAAATTATTGTAATTTTTCATAATGTTATCTGGAAGGTTCAATTTTTCAAAAGTTTCTAATATTTTGAGAATGATAAAGACATCCTTAATGAAATCTAAAACATCTCTGCCAAATGTTTTCAGAAAGCAGGAAAAGTTGCACAAGATTACAAAATTAAATTACAGTATATTGGCTTTTAATCAAAATATTAATGTTACTCTCTGATTTTACTTGTAGTTTTTTATCTAATAAACATCTAATCAATTAGTCTTTATTAAAAAACCAAAGCCCCTCATCCTTGCAGCAGCAGCAGCAGGCAAAAGCAGTAGTTTTGTTTTCATTTTATGCAATGGGAGACTGGGGCATACCTGGCTTCCCCAAAGACCAGAGAAGCTGCCAGTAATAACTCAGTGTAAATTGTAATGTCCTTAGAAATGCAAACCAAAGTAGAGCAGTAAGATATGTTTACCCCGTGAGAAAACTCAACGTGGAAAACAAATCCATCAGTAGATTTAGTAATTATCATTCTATTACACAGCCCTCTTGCTAAAGAAAACACATCATATCCACCACTACCTAAATCAAATGTTGCATGACAAAATTCTAACTAGTACAGAGGGATGATGTATGATTTCCTGACTGTCATTATTTGTATTATCCTTAAGGAGGGACAGTAGGATAAAACCACAGCAAGCATTAGAGCTTGGCTCAAGTGATGTTGCAGACAGGCAGCCAGCAACCAGCCACAAAAAAAAGACCATTTTTACTAAACAATTACTTTGTGTGCAAGCATCATTAACAAATAACTCTTTAAATGCATTATGCTCCATTGTTAATTCTGTGTCTTATTGCTATATCCTCCTCTGATCCATGACTAACATGCTTTGTAAGAGACATTTATATCTACATTTCAGATGTACAACCTTTGAATATGTTAAGCAGAGCCAAAAAGCAAAGAGCTCTGATAATATGAAAAGTCCATGTTGGTTATCACAGCTATATAGCTGGGTACAGATAAGCAATAAACTCTTTGAGGGGCTGGCCAGACATATGAGATTATTGAGGCCAAAGAAAAAATCAATCACTTGATCAATCAATCAATACTCTGCTTCAATAGGCATTAAAGCAGCACCCAAGAATCAGAAGTGTCAGCGCAAGGCCTGGAGATATCCACACCACAAAAAGACAAGACAACAGACAGTCTGGAGGCACAGAAGAACGTATAGGGGAGATGTATTGTAACTGATGTGGAACAGACTAAAAGTAGCAATCTGAGATTTTTTTTCATATCTTTAAAATGTGAGAAACATGCTTTGAGTAACTGTGTACCAAACAACTCGTGTCACTGTGTTGTTGCTGCCCTGCCTATATAAACACACTTAAATACTCAAGTGTAGATTAACTCAGCTGAGGGCTGGGAATTGCACATCCAGTGACATGGCAGCTGGTGTCCCTCTCTGCTGTGCTGCACTAACTAGAAATTTGGATCCTTGACAGCAACAGCAGAACAAAATATGAAGACATTAAACCTTTACAGCTAAACACTTGTGAACACTATTTCAAGAGGAGCAGGAACAGTTTCTCTTTACAAAACTCTGTTCTGGGAAACATCTGAACTTTCCAGACATTCAGCCAGAGGCAAGTTTTGGTCACAGATCACTTCAGCAAAAACAAGCACATAAGGCAGGAACAAGCAGGGAATTACCATCCTAACAACAGCACACACTGAACATAGGAAGGCTGCTTGCTCTGCCTTTCCCTGCTTTCAAGAAAAGACTATGTAATGAGTTATGGTGTTTGAGTATTTGGACAAAATGTACAAAACCAGAATTCTGTCTTTGCGTATCTCATACAGGAGGTGAATTAAAATCACATTAATGTATGTAAGGTATTTACTGTACTGTCTCTGAGGTAACTATGCAGAGAACTGCATTGCTTTGTACAAAGTGCAGCAATGGCTATGCAATATGCTTTCTCTGGTACACCTTCATCAGATGGTTCTGAATTCCAATTAATAAGCCCAAAATTATATATGAGATTTAAAAACTAACCACCTGTGATGTTCCAGGCATTTGATTCCTTAAACTGGAAAAAAAGGCTAAATGAAAACATTTTCACATATGCCTTCAAGGAGAAAAGCACCTGAAAAAATAATCATCTGTCACTTTTAAATTAGCCTCTAGTTGTGGTATTTTACTAATAGACCTGAAAGCCTGTAAGATTTCAGAGAGAAGACAGCATCAACACTGTAATTTTAAAGAGGATTACTTTGGAAAAAAATGCACTTGAAATTTTATTTTCCTTTAATTAATAATAATGAGGAAAATACAATACACTAATGAAAGACTCACCTGTTAAGCTACCAAGTGTAAGTTTCCGGCGACCCATTCTTTCAACAAGCCAGACTCCCACAAGAGTAAAAATAAAGTTTATAAATGCTGTCAGTGCAGCCAGCCAGATTGCAAGCCTGTCATCTTCCACTCCTGACATCTGCAAAATGGTAGCACTGTAGTACCTGTGAAGGGAGGGAGAAACAAATAAGAACACCATTTATTTCAATTTGGCTCATGTTATAGTTTCTGATTCAATTTGGAAAAGATGATAACAAATATCAAGTGTGACCTCTAGCATGATGCAGTTAAAGACTGACACACAATCACCCTGGGAAATCAAGCATAACCAAGGCATAACTTGCACCTGACTAAAGTTTTGACTGGAGGATATCAAGAGACAAACTGCTATTCTCTGGGCTGTTTATATTTTCAACAGTATTCTACATTCTATATTCTGCTAGAAATAAGGTTTGCATTTTTAATTTAAATTAATCTGCCTTTCATATTCATCCATTGCTTTATGCTCTTTTTGGGATTTTAGCAGTCTGTATATTGTCTAGGGAAAGACAGCTCAAAATCAAATAGATTTTCAGTCCTCTTAAAAGTCATACAGAACTAATCTACGGCATCCAACATGCTGCAAGTGACACTTGCATCCTCTTGGTTTTAGGTTTTGCAGTCTCATTTCAGTGCCACTGAAGAGCACAAAACCCTCTATATGGCATTACTTTTGTCTTAACCAAAAGATGATTGCTTTGGAATGCCTTAGCACCACACTGCAGGGATGTGAATCTGCACCCAACAGGAGCATTTGACAGAATGTTCTACTGCTTTCTAAACAGAATCAATTGTTCCACACAAACAATATCTCATAAAAAATTGAACTGAGCAAAATGAAAAGGGAGGAGAGAGGAAGCCTTCTACCATTTTTCACAGCAATCAAATGAACACAGACTTTGTGCCCATGTTCTCAGGGAGAGCTAAATAAATGACCAAGGAAACACGAGTACTTTTGTTGATGCTGTAGAAGAACTTTTCAGCATCTATTAATTTATCCTGACTGAAATACTGAATACTCAAGCCCTCGAACACCTTGCAGTCAACAGGCTATCACACAGGAATAACCATCAAGAATGTCAAAGCTTCTTGTTTTGTCTCTGGTCAATATGGAGCTTGCTTTATGTCCCCTTGTTGTCTTAATGCCCGGATGTGCTAGGCTCAGGAATATTAGCAGTTCCCATTCCTCTATTCCAAGCACATTCTGCTTTTGCCATTTAAGACAGTACCACCTGTAACTGACCATGACCATGCTGGATGTTACCCCCTCACCCACAAGGCATTTAGATTCTCCCAGCCCTCTTCCTCAGCTCCTCTTCCCCAGTGCAGCCATGTGAAGCAATGCCTACACAACCAGCTGGTGGTGCAGCACGACAGGGCCTCCAGAGTGAACCTGCTGGGACTGAGCACCCAGTACCTGCACATGGTTTTGAGCCAGGTTAGGTCTCTGCCCACCCCTGAGCGACTGCAGTGACTCAGGCAGGCTCAGCTCCTGTCAAAGAGCTGCACACTTGAGATCCCAGCCAGGCTGTGATTCTTAGGGAGGGAAGATTCATGAAGGATAGACATCAAAACATTAACGTGTCCTCACATCCTATGGCACTCTAAATTAAATTGCTAACTGCCTGTCAAAATGTACAGAGTCCTGCACTGTTTCAGCCACCAAAATGATCCAGTCTCTGATTTCCCAATACACGTTTCTTTTTCTGCATAAGGGTAGGAAAATAACAAATGTCAAGTGTTGGCCTGCTGACACCTACTATGAAACTCCTATTTACTTCCACCAGACAAGGTTTCAGGGAGCCAAATTTAACTCCACAAGTCTAAATCTTCTTAAAATCCAACTCTACTAGGAAGTCAGAAATTGCCAGTTGTCAGCAGCAATGTATAATGTACTGTCTATACAGTAAAAAAAAGCAAAGAATAAGGAATCACATAAAAGCATGTAGATGTGCGACCCCCCTGCGCAGGGAATAACGTGCTCTGACTCCATGTTGCAGAAGGCTAAATAAATTGCTTTTATTAAACTAAATTATATTACATTAATACTATACTATACTAGAACTATCTCATACTAAAAAGATACTAAAGAAAAACCAGTGACTGTCTCCAGACAGTCATGACACAGCGTTGACCCAATCGGCCAATCAATCCAAACAACCATCACTGGTGTCCAATTAACAAATCACTCTTTGGTAAACAATCTCCATAACACATTCCACATATGCCAAACAACAGGAGCAGCGAATAGAGATAAGAATTGTTTTCTTCTTTCTCTGAGCTTTCTCACTGCGTCTCACAACTTCCCAGGAAAAATCCTG
>VXBC01010917.1:2750585-2836476 GCA_013399945.1 Ploceus nigricollis
AAAAAAATCTCATCAAGCAAAGCTGTCCATGAATAGGCTTTTCCCCTTTTAGTGGGAACTATAAGTAATATATATTACTTATAGTAATATATCACTATAAGTACCTATCAATATAGGTAATTCACCTTAAATGCTGGGAGACTGTTTTGATATTTTGCACTATTTTTTCTGGCCCTATTAACTTCCTCAGATATGGCCTAAAATGTTTGGAGCAAATTACTTATGAAACAATTTATTTTATACATATATATAAAATTATATATATAAAATATATATATAATAATGTATATATTATTTTATTTATTTAAGAGTTAACAGACCTATTTCATGGACTAGGACCTAGTAATTTAGCGTCTCATCTATTTTTTTCCTTTCTCTTTTTTTAAGGTCAGAAAGAGCTAAATTTGTCAGCAGGTGACTGTGAATGACTAGTAGGGTGACACTGCCTTTGTTCTGCTCATTCCCACTCAGAGTAAAGCATCTCTGCACATTGGAAATCTGGGTCTTTTTGTTATCTCTGTATTCTCAGCCATTAAATCTGAACGCTGTTGTTTTGCCATAACCCACCTTTTGTGATTTGGAAAGGTTCATAAGATTTTAAAAGGTACAATCATATGGATGGCATTGGATTAGTCATGCACAAGGTCAGCCAAACAGTGACTGGCTCACAATAAAAAAGCCAGAGTTTAAAAATGTAGAATACAAAATAATCGCACAAAAATTCAATGGCATATTACTATCTGATACAAAGAAACATTTAATAAAATACTGTTTTATTTTTCAAATATTTCCTAGGCCAAGATAAGAGGAATTAACAGACACACTAGCACACTAAAACCCCACTATTCATCCAGCTTCTTTCTTGTGTTTCTGTCTGGTTTTTCCTCCTGACTGCTGCCTTTGTCTTCATTCTTCTTGGCTTCTTATTTGGGCTTAATTCCTTCCCAGGATCTACTTATGGCATTAAGAACAACACCCAGAATCCACCCAAGTAAGCTGTGTCTAAGAGGGAAACACCAACTTTCTCAATTTGAAGTTTGTTTGGGGATCCTTGTCAAGAGAAGAACAATATGTGCACATGCAGTAGCAAGACTCTCCACACATGCAGATTCACCGTTCCTCCTAACTTGTTTCTAATAACATCACATACCTGCAACAACATATTTTCTTTCCATATTTTAATGTGCTGAGAAGTTAACACAGTTCTTGAAACAAAATTTCTGCAAAAGTAATCTCTTAAAGATAAGTTGCTATTTTCTTTTCTAGTTCTACAACACACATACTATATGTGCATTCTTTCCCTTAAGATTTTACCTTTTCCTCTCTGTCTGACCTCAAGCCTCAGCCTTGGACTCTCCACACCTCTCTAGAGCATGCAAAACTCCATGACCACTGGGGCTTCAGCAGGCCCATGGCTCCTGACCAGGGGAGAGCCTGGCACTCTTTGCAGAAGACAAATATTTCACTGTAAAATACACCATGCTGCAATATAAAATACAAATATTCTGGGGTTAGAAAGTAAAGTTCTAAGTAGTATTGTACCCTCAAACACCAACACTGACATTGCAAATGACAGACTTTACTTGCACTGGCAAAATTTCTCACAAAGAATTTAAAATCTGAGCTTCGTTTATTAAAAATGCTGTCACATATCATCAGCAAAGCTCCTTTCTCTCATTGCAATAACTACAAAGGATTATCTATGTGGAATTTTTTTTTTTCTCCTTTAAATGGAAAGACTACCTTTGCTAGAGAAATGAGACTCTTACGGCCAGTGCAGAAGCTGTTGTCTGTGACATTTGGCAGCGCAAGACTACGACCTTCCTTCTGGAAGGAAAGCCTGGATAAGGACAGAGCAAGTTTTCATTGGTGGGCATTATGGGGAAAGAGGAGCAGAAAAATCAGATCATTATATTCTACACTTAGAAGAGAACTACAAATTACACTGTTGGAAGCAAAACATCACATAGCTTCATTCCTAAAGGTTGACTGCATTACTGAAATATCTGTCTCCGGCACCGGGAAGGACTCAGTGTGCTAAGTGCTGTTCAGAAACTGAACAATTAAATCACCTCTCCCAAAAAGCTTGCAATATAAACACAAGGCAAAAATACCGAATGGATGCTGACAGATGGGGAGAGATGAGATAATGAGGAAGCACCATTAATCCCTGACTTGAGACCATGTCAGCACATTGACACCACAAACCTCTACTGCTCACAAAGATTTTGTTTTGAGAAGGGTGCCTTTTTTAAAAGAACCACATTCAGGAAGAGAACTTGCATTGCAAGGAAAAAGAAAATTAAAGGTTTAGAGCTTACAGTGGATAACACAGGTGAGAGGCCTGGATTGGGGAAACACCAATTGGTATTGGGAAGATTGCTACTACAGAGAAAGGAAACATCAGTTTCCCTGAGTGGTCAATTATACAACTGCACAGCATATCTACCTGTCAGCTCTGTCCTTTAAAGAGAACAAGCAAAGTACAAAAAAACCCTAAAGCTTTTAAGCTCTTTACACCTAGCCCAGTGGCTACAGTAAGGTGTGCTGTCCACAGGGACACCTCTAGCTGGCAGAAACCTGCATGTTGAACAAGCCCAAACTCAACATATTGATCTTAATCAAAATACACTGGAGCAGCCTAATTCAGGGTGCTGAAAGCTTGGATCGTCGTGGCATCTTCATACTGGAAAGAAGCAAGCACCATCTCTCACTTTCTCTCAACAATTTTTATTAGATATACTGTGAGAAGACAAAAGGATATGTGCTTCGTCCTTGAATGCTGGAGATTTGGACACCCCTTGAAGGTTAAGGCTGCTCTTGCTTTAGATGCTCCTGCTGCCTTAGCAGACACAGCAATATTTTCTTCAGACACAAACCTTATGCCAGCTGCCTTTTCATTCAAGTCCTTATCTCAGACTGGCACTCAGAAATCTGAGTGACGTAACAGTCTGCATTGGATGGAAATAACTGTTGAGCTGGGAGCTGCCAGCATTTATTATAGGCATAAAGAGTGCCACATAACAGGAGACCAGAGAAAAACAGAACTTACATGTTTTTGAGAAGAGGCAAAAGTGTATGATACAAAGGTAGTTTCTGAAGAAGGAATACGACAGAATGTTAATTTTTGCTAGTCATGTTCTCACATGGAGAGGCATGGAAAAAAACCAGAGACAACATGTATAAAAAATACATTGAAAAAATCTTAAATAATACTTATCCAGCAGACCTGTCTATGTGAGCTGCAAAATTCAAAAATTTCACATTTAAAATGTATCAAGTAATAGTATGCACACAGCAAATAACTGTGCCTTGTAGCCTCTCTTCATTGTTCTTCACAGATACCTGCAGATATGTCATGGAAGAAATCTTCCTCAACAGCTGTCACAAGAACACCAAAGGAATTACTGCATAATTCACAAAAAAATTCAGCTGATTTTGCTGGGCAAGCAGCCTTTATGGCTACTATTATATGACACATTGCCCTTTGGTCGCTGTTACCTTGCCAGAAGATTAGAAACCAGAAGAAGCCTTTCTTAACACTGCTGGGGAAATCTGATCCCACAGGTAAGGTGGCATCTCCTGAAGCAATGGTCACGTTCTCCCAGCCAAGTCAGACTTCAAGCATGATGGACAGAAAACATGGATTTAGAAAACTGCAGAGTCAAAACCTGATGGAGAGATAAATATTTGCTCTATGCCTTCTCACCATCAGGTCACATACCATTCAATCTTCTCCAAAAGCTAGTAAACCTATGCCCTTGATATGGGTCCTCACTGTGATCACCCTGATTTCTCCAAGGAAGACAGTGCCATACTACCAGCAATGGGTTCCATTTGACCCAGATACGCAGTGGTCTCTAAGTGTATAATCCTCACGACGTCCAGCCTGAACCTCTTCAGAGCCTTCCTACCCTCCAGCAGATAATATCCCCACCCAACTTGGTGTTGTCTGTGAATTTACTGAGGGTACATTCAATCTCCTCATCCACAACAGTTATCGGTTATTAGATTAATAATACATATAAACAATAATTACTTACGCACACAATATAATTAGGTATTTTTAGCCTGAAAAGAATTACAAAACATCTTTTCTTAAAAACCTGGAAAAACAGTATAAGTACCTAAGCAGAGGTGGATAACCTGTTCTGAGGGAGAACTACAGGGCCACAATGAAGCAGCAGCAGATTCAGTGCTATGTGTTGTTCTGCTTTACTGAGGAAAGTAACTCAATTTTGCATACATTTTGCTCCCATTCTCCTGCTTTTGCTCCTCTTTCCTCAAAATACCTCTAATTTCACATAGATAAAGATCTCCCTTACAGATAGGTTTCTGCCTGAACATTTCCTTCTACAAATACAGGTTTTGCTGGTTTAGATACCTCTGTGCAGCTCAAGCAAGATTATACCAGACAGCAGTGCACTTCTGACTTTAGTGTCAACATGAGAAAGCTGCTTATTTAAAATCTTTCACAAAACCAAATATCAGAAAATAGCTGATACTGTGAATTTTTGAGAAAGCTGACTGACATGACAAAACAGCCAAGCCATGTCATATTGCTGCACTTAATCATTAATTAGTCTAATGAACACTGAAATCCCACCAGATAGGATGAAGTTGTGACTCAAAGGAGCAGATGTGATTCTGGTCTGAAACCTCTGGGGAGTATCTATGACAGTGACTGCAGCAGTGAGTCTGAAGAGCAGTGCCACAGAGGAAGAAATTTCTGCCATGGAGGAAGAGATTAGTCCTTGAATGGCAGTTAATTTGTTCCAGACAGAGAATTTTGCTGTCAGGAAAGGAAAATGTCTTTTATGAAACCAGAATAAATCCCCAAATGGGTTCTCAACAGAGAACATCTAGTTTAGAGAGGTGCCATAAATACTGGTTGCTTATAAGTTCTTCATAACTTTATTTAGGGAGAACAAGAAGCAATAAGCCAATGCAGAGAATCTAAGACACACTTACAAAAATAAAAATTTTAGAAGGTGTATGGCAAATATACTTCAATGCTCCTGTACATGATGGTTTACAGTGCAGCAAGCATGGAATCACTGCAAGATTATGTTGTTAGAAAAATCCAAAAGTTGATTTATTGAAAAGATCAGCTTTGATACTGGAAGAGAAGATGAAAGACAGACCATGGAGCTGCCCAGGCCACTGACAGTCATACAGCTCTAGCCACCCTGCATGACCCTGCACATACCATTCAGAACACTAAGAGACTCCTCTGAGTCATCATCAAGAGCTGTACAGATGCTGAACTACAACTTTTTTTCCAAGGTAATAGTCCAGATGAGTCTCTTGTCTCAGTTAGAAAAACTCAAAAGTATGAAATTGTATCTCTGTGTGAATACTATTGTAATATACACACAACAGGAAGCTAAAATGTGTCAGTTAAGGGCAGTAAATTGCAAGTCTGAATTAGAAAATGTGCTTAAAGTTTCTTGCAAGCATATAGTGCAGGGTTTTAAAGTCATTGTAAGAAGGACTGGAGGCAAGATAATATGTTCTTTGCAGGAATCTACTGGTTTCATTTGTCCCTCGGCTGAGTAAGTCTCAGGAGTAACATTCCCTCAGAAAAACAACAAAAAAATTTTTTTATAGAAAACAGAACAAGCACAGCTTTTAGAGCAACCTGCAAAAGAAAAAAAGTTCTACAATATAATCTTTTTTTCTTTACAAAACCATTTGCTTCAGCATATCCTAACAAAGCATAGCAGAAATGAGGGCTCAAGTGTTGTCACAGATGACCAAGAGCTGCTTGTTCAGTTTTCAGAAAGTGAAAACCCAGACAGGGCTCTTAGATCTTGCTGAGACGATGGGCAATTGAGCCAAGCTTCTAGCCAGGGAATTAAATTCTCTTTCCAACAGTGGCTTTACAAGACATTTTAAAGCACTGTCCATCCCAGCTGATGAGTTTCTTCTTCTTCTTCTTTCTGTACTTCCTTTTTTAAATTTCCCTCCCTAGCATTGCCTAGTCTTCTTCCAACACCAGCTGTCTGCAGTAGCATATTACATTATTAAGGGAATTAAGATTTCCAAAACTGGACAGAAGTCCACAATCTCAAACTGCTTACCCATATTTATTGCCTGGTTAACGTGCATTTCTGCACTGAAGAATTTGCAGAGATGGTGGCACCTCTTACACTGATGCAAGGAAAAGCCACTGGATTTGCTCAAGCATAACTGAAGACAGAGTAGGGCAGCAAAATCCTCTTCAGAGATGCTTAAAGAGGAGGTGACTATTCCAGAGTTTGCAGGAAAGAAGGGATTTGGCAATATGGGCATGTGTTTAAATGATTTTCTAGCTGGTTTAAGTTAACAAATATGATAAATCAATATATAGTGAGATACAAATACCTCTGGAGACTTTACCATTATCTTGCAGAGCCTGGGTTCCAGGTCAATTGTGATATACATCTATATATATATGGGGGGGGAAGGGGGTTGGTTTTGGTTTTGTTTTTTCTTTTACTATGATACATCCTGATTCTGCCTCTGTTCAGAATTATGGCAGTGCTTGAGTTAGTTTACCACAGGGTGACAAGAATCATAAAAAACTGGGGTTTGCAGTAAGATAAAAGCATTTAAGATAGGACTATATGCCCTGAAAAATACAATGAGCTAATCTTCACTAATTTTACTTACTCAAAACTCTAATAAGGCATATAAGATAGAGAGGACTACTGTAATAGATGTAATATATTTGTAATATATTCGATAATATTCAAACTATAAATGTGTTAACACACATAATTTCTCTACTATTATATCAAATAGAAAAGAAAGAAAGATTACTTGGAATTAGTACATTTTTCCCTTGAGAGCTGTTCCATTTCACTAATAAGTCATTCTCCATTCCTACATGAACAAGAAAAAAATATGAACTGTATCCTGTCTTTTATTTCCACTGTAAATTAGTGACATTACAGGCATGTGTCAAAATCTGAAACAAAATTTGGTTCTCAAATATCAAGATGGTTGAAAAATCTAAAATTCCTGGAATGTGCCATAACAAGCATAATTTACACTTCTCATTCTGATAAGCTTCCCTTTCTTCCCTCATTCCTGTGCCAATGGGATAGAGCTGCTGGCTTAGTGTAGTGCTAGGATTTCTTTTAGTTTGGATCTCATCTGGACCAAATTAATCTGTCATCTGTATTAAATAGTGGTTACAGAGTTTCAGTTCTCACATTTTGTTAAGGGCTCATATGTAGGACAGAGGAGGTTTTAAAAGGTAACATTCAAAACTTTGTTTAAAAATAGCCAAATTGGGCCAACTTTAAGTGAGATCTTACCTGATTCCTTACATGCCAACATGTTCCTTACAGCACCAACAAGTCCTTCAGTACTTTTTTCAGCACTTTCACCTGCTTCCCTCTCTCACCAACATGCAGGGGCAATAGGTATTCCTTTAGTAATAGAAGACTTTAGCTTTTGTCAACTCCTGTTTTCAAGAACCAATTTCAGTACTTTCATTCTAATCTATTATTTAAAGACCTGAAGTTGAAAACATTAAATTTTAGCTGCTCATTTTCTCTTCTCCTTCCCCAGCCTATAAATATACAATAGAAATTATATAACTGAGGAAGTAAGAAGAGGGAGTAGAGTAAGAAAGCCCAAATTGTCTTAACTGTTTGTTTTTGTTGTGCTTTTGTTTCCTCCCCTGGCTTCTAACAGAGCTCTCCCTCTTTCTTGTAAATAAAAAGCCTCTTCCACTCACAACTGACCAAAAGATTCAAGTTTACGTGAGGAAGGGGCCTCCAGCAAGCAGAGGTTTTAATCAGCAGTCCAGTACATCCTGTTCCAATTTCCCCTTGTGAAACATATGAAATGTTGCTGATAATAATCTGCTCTTACATTCTTTTTCTATTTTCAAGATGTCTGTAAAACATGCTTTGGGCGAGTGCAGTATACAAGTGACTATTAAAAAGAAATAAAATATCACAAAAGGATTTTATTCTTTCATGAAAATGTTTCAAAATCATTCTCTGAATCATTCTCCCAGACTTGTTAGAACTCTGGAGAAAAAAATCTCCAAACATTTTAAGCAGCCATAGGTGAGACCCCTCTCACCTGCAGAGGCTTAGACTCAACTTGCACCCCTCCAGCTCTGACACCACCTGACTGCTGGAAACTCTCCAGGAAAGAACCAGCCCCCCAGAAGATGAGAACCCAAGTGTTGTTTAGTTCCCCCTGCTGATATTCCCCTCCCTCCCTGGACTCTCCTCCTCACTGGCCTTACAGAAATTATTTTTCTCACCACACTGAGGAATTAAGAGTCTCATCAGTGATTTCTTATTTTCTTTCATTTGGTGACTGTGCTCCATATCACACCTTCTGTATGGCCCATTTTCAACACAGCCATCTCTTTGTTTTGCAGACTGCTTCCAATAACAAGGTCTGGATTAACTTTTAGATACCACCATGTTTTATTCACAGTTCATTTCTGGACCATTTTCATTTATAGCAAATCTTTGCAATGCACATAACCTTTCAACCTTTTTTTTTTTTGGGTCTCCAATCTGTGGCACAAGGCATATTGACTAGCCTGTGGCAGCTTAACTCTTATTGACAGACTCCAAAGAATCCAATTTACAGAACTGGTTCCTATGCCCTTAAAGTAAAGGTGAATAAACAGATCCAAAGGGCATCCTATCTCTTACTCTCTGTTTGAATGGCATCAGTAATATATTTCACTGAGGTTGTTCATGTTGCTGTATCAGGCAGCACCTAACCAGGTGACCTTTTACGCTTTAATTTTGTGTCTTTTCAAGATTGATTACATTGTGAACTTCAAATTGTTTCACATTTCTATATTCCCTGTCTTTCACCTAAGAAGAAGACACTTCCTTATTGCTACGAGTACAGTCCAATATCTGAATAATATGTGCCCTCTAGGTTTTGCCAAGGGAGCAAACCAACACAAACCAAGCCCTCCCCTTACTATTATATTATGCTTTATAGAAAAAAAAATAAATTGGTCATTGGTTGGTATCTGATTTCCTGATAGGTCTCAAAATAAATGCTAGAGAACAAAAATGTACAGTTCAACAGAATGATGCATATTAAACAATAACAGTTGCATTAAAAAGGATTTTTTGCAAGCTGATTAGAAATCTTTAACAGAAGAAAAACTGTTGAGACCAAACTGTGCTCCAGGAGCTGTTTAGGCAAATAATACATTAAAACAAACAAACCAGTAGTGCTATTTAGGGAACTTCCTCCAGCAATCATTCATGAATGATTTAAAAACAGCATCACTGTTCTAACTTCATTTCATTACTTGGCTTTACATATGAATAAACTGAGTGAGATGCATTTATCTGACTTAACAGCTACCCTGTGTATGTACCCCATGTAAAGCAAAGACATTTTCACACCATTTCTCCTGCATGCCCTGCAGTGAAATTAACACTGGATTTGTGACCTGAAAGTTATTACTAAAGCAATAGATAGAAATCACACAGTGTTACAAATTCACTACAGCCTAAAGGAGAGTAGAAATCAAAAGCAGAAAAATGTGGAAAATTTTCTATTAAATACACAAATCCTTCAATAACATCAAAACAAATGTTCGAAAATATGGATTCAAATATATTTAATCTTTAAATAAATACTTTGTTTTTAAGTTACCTCCAAAGTGACAGTCCTTATTTAAATATGCTTTCACAGCCTGAAGAACTATAGGAACAGATACTATTACCTACCATTAAGAAAATCACAGTAAAGTAAAACAAACAGTACAATCAACAGGACTCTGAGTTGATTTTCAATGTTTTAAAATAAATGTCCAACCTTCTGACTGGTTTTTCACAGATTTCATTAATGAAAACCTGGGGGTAAAATTGTGCACTTCTGCACATAGTCCCTGCTGATCAGGAACATTAAAAATAAAACACATAACAGATGAGAAGATAGATAGCAGGATTTATTTTAAAGTGATTTGGTATGTTAACGCCCATACAGTTCTTTGAATATGTATTTTTGAACATGTTATAAAAATAAACATTGATTTCCAAATGAAGATAATACAAGCCTTTGTATTAGTAACAGTCAACACAAAATTTACAAGGAATTTACTTCTGTGAAAGCATTACACTGAAAAATACCAATTTATTGAAGGTATTTCACTTTGGGTTTCGTTGAAGATTTTTAATTTTTTTTAAATTGAAGTATCAGTTAATACTCAGATCCTTTTTAATACACCTGCAACATTTTAAAAATCATTAACCAAACCACCAGTAGATAGATCCAGACTGTGGCAAATCAGCACAGTCACACCATGAAGTTTACTTTTATTTACCTTACTTTCATGCTATTCCATTTTTTAGTACATATTCTTCTAACCAGTAACCCAGGATAGAACTCAAAAAATACAGTAAATAAGGAAAATATTTCATGTGGTCATTTTTCAACTCATGTATTTAAAGGTCCAGATTTGGGGGGAAAAAACCCAAACAACACAAAACTCCCACAATTAAGCAGATGTTCAGCACCAGACAAATAAGGAAAACCAGTAATACTTACAAGATTTATGAAATGAAAAAAAATCCAGTGCTTCAGAACAGAATGAGAGCCTATGGTTTTTTAAAAGCCCATTACAATACCTCACATCAGCACCCTGAACCTGCCTCCTGTGCAATTTCAGAAGGTTTTTCATTGTTTATTTTTTAGCATGACAAAAATTATAATGCAAATAAATCCATCTCAATATCATTTAATGGCTTTGGTGGTCTAGGATTTTTTAAGTTTAGGTTTTAGGTGGGTTTGGTTTTCTACTTTTTTAACAATAAATGGATAGATTATGAGAATTATCAGAAGATGTGGGGTATAAAAGTTTAATTTAAAGGAAATTAGCCTTTACTTATAAACTTATATGAATCTGCTATTGTTTGTCTACTAATCTCAACACCAAAGTATGTAATTTCCAATACTTTCTCTACTGTTGTAACAGTTTAAGCAATTAGAAACTACAATTGTTTCCTACTTCCCTTGAGACACTCAATATAGTACCTCTAAGCATTGAACTATGTTCCAATACTCATTCTACATTTTACTTCATTTCATCCCATTAGTCCCATTATATAGCATCTTGAAATACTTCCTTGATCTTCCGATAAACCTTGAAAACTTTTATACCTGAATTACCTATCCTTTGATCTCCAACAGTTAAAACAAGGATGTACCTGTAAAAACCATCTTCCAAAAACTCTGGTTAGCTTGATCAACAAGGCAAGCAGCTTAAGCAGGATATGTATTTTATAGCTTTCATCTAGTTAACTACTCCATCGTGATTCACTGCTTTGTTTTGCATCTTTCTTTTTTCCTTTTAAGTGGCATAAAGCTGTGATTTTCCTTTTCTATTTCAAAAGGAATAAGAACACAAAATGCACAGAGAAATGGCATTAGCAGTGAGAAGCTTCAGCCTGAGAGGGAATCTTGAAGATTGATGTATGGCATTGGCCAAATAAACCAAATTTCAACTTTTAACTTCTTTGTTTTATAGCAAATTACAAATCTATACTTTTAAACTGACTCAGATAGATTAACTTTTAAACTACCAGGGCAGCACAAGAGGAGAAAATGGCTTTAGTTTCATTTTTTTATTTTTAGTGGAAATTTGGCATAGTGTGGATTTATTGCTAGCAACGCTGACACACAGGTGACTTGTTTTTAATACAGATGCAGTTTCTTACTTGTATCCTAACTAACCTCTCACAATTATTTCAACTGATAAAGTACAGCTTTTGGAGCTAAATCATTAAAACCCTAAGCTTTTCAGGGTTTTGCAGGCCACCCGATAAGCACACACAAGAATATTTAAGAAAAACACTTCAATTTTTAAACAAAAATTCTAAAGCATAGGAGTTATCTTTAAAACACAGTAAATGATACAGAAACTTTAGCAATATAACTGCCTTAAAAAATGTTCAAGTTTACTGAGCTGCCTTCTGGGGCCTACGTCGATCCAGGTCACTCAGTCATGCGGTTTGCTGGTAAGTACAAAACCAGAACCAAGGCTAAGGCCTAACTGCTGCTCATCATTCTTGCGCAGCCGTGCAAGAAGCTGAGCCATATCAGATGCCCAGCAGTATGACCCAGCTATTTTCTCTTCCCATCCCTGTCTGTGACTCTGAATACCAAGTCACTACTACCTGCACTGCATCCTGCCTGTGGAACAAAAGAGCTATTTCTTTTTTCTCAGGCCTGCTGCGGTGTTCCTTAACCAGCTGATCTTGTGTTGGCTTGTTTGGTTTTAATTAATGGATAAAGCTATTGGCATCCTGTCATCAACAGATTTGTGTTTCAGCCACTTCCTAGCAGATTTACTAAGGCACACTCCCCTTACTAGGTGGTATTCCCTTCCTCCATCAGCATTTACTAATGACTGAGAAGAAGGAAGAACATCAGAAAGTCCAGAGCAACTGTGTTCGAGCTCCTCCGTGGCCTGCACTGATGGAGAGATGAAGGCAAACAAAGAGGGGATGCAAAGGATTGGCTCTGCCAAGTCACAGCTGCTGTAAATACTGCCCAGGCTTCTTGCTGAGAGCATGGGATAAAAGGGAATTTTACATTTCTTGTTACTCACACAACCAGCATCTCAACTGCTGACAAGAACTGCTTCTGCCCAGCCTAAGGCTCTGTACTTCCAGCCACTTTCACCTCCAAATCTGAGTTTGTCCTTGGCCACGGTTCCAAAGTTGCTGCTTCTCTCTATAGGTTGCATAATAATTTTTCAAACTTAATGGACAGATTTTCACAAACAAACTAATTGTTCAGTTCAGACCTACCATTTTACTGGGAGAAATAATTAAAATTTAGTAATAATGATAATAATAATAATCATCATCATCACCTATATTATAGGGCTTGGAAAAAATACTGTATAAGCCTGTTTGTGCACAATAAACTTGTGTTCAATATGTACAACTTGGTGACCATCAGATATTTGAAGGTGGGGTTTTTTTAATATATTTTCTTTTCAATACACTCTTTTCTTTAAAAGAAACAAGCTCAGCTGTGATAACAGTACACTGCCTGTGGAAAAGTGGTTGCTGAAAATGAAAAACTTTCAAAAAGCCTGAGTCAGAGTTTCATTTTCCTTTTCAAGTACTATTAAACTGATATAGGCAGTTTCTATAAACTCTCATTTAGAATGTTTTACAGTGAGTAATATGAAATTATTTTGCTTATTAACTACAATTTGTTCCTCTCAAGAGTTGTTATAAGTTAATCACATTATTTCTGTATAGCACATAAAACAGAGACAGAGCTGGTGTAATGGGAGATTCACCTCACCTAGCATGTTTGACTAGACTAGACTTCCGTTTAGTTATTCTTCCAAAAATATCTGCAGCCTATATAAAAAGCATCTATATGCCACTGAAGTATTTTACATTATGAGTTTGCACACAGCACTATCTGAAACATCTTGCAATACGAAGGAAGTAAAATGAAGGGTCACTTCTCAAAAAAAATGTTATTGGAAGAATTTATGAAAACCTAATAAAAAATCTCTAATGGATTATTATCTGAAAAGCAAGTGGATGTGCAACATAGAGTTTCTTCTTGTTTTATTAAACATCTCCTAAAACCTCAGATGAAAACGCAAAATTTAAAAGAAAGATATAAACTGGACAGTTTACCCACAACAAAATACTGAAGGATGAAAACCTAACCAGGCAGCAGACTTAATGTCATGAAGTCATCAGAGAAAATTAGACTTGTCAATTACCAAATCTTCTCAATTATCCCGACAATACTACAAAGGTTGTATCTGGAAAGAACACTAATGCAATAGTCCCTCCTTTAGTCAGACTTAAAGCCCAGTTGGGTTGAAGAGAACTCATACTGGCCATCCAAAAATAAATGCCACATGGCAGTCTGCCTGGGAGTTACTGTGCCCAATTTGAATTTAAGTCAAGAGTACAATAAAATGTACTCTCCTTCAGTAACTGCTGTGCAACTTGGATGACATTTAGCATTGTGCCAGATTGGGGTTTTGTTTTGTCTGTTGGTTTTTTTTTTAATACAGTATGCTACTTTCTGGATTTTGTTTTAAAATGCACGGCCAGAGAACACAATAGAAACCTATACAACATTAAAAGTCAATGCCTGAATACAAATCATAAGAAAAATGTGAATCACCATTACTTTTTGCCAGTAGAACTTCTGTTTACAAATCTCAGCAACTATTTTCCAATATTCAAAACAACAACCAGTGCTCTAGGAAAACCTCATTTCAGCAACCAGCTTATTCATTATAAATCTGTCATAACCTATAAATACATCCAGTCATTAATTATAAATCTCTATATTGCTGCTGATGCTGAAAGAGTGGAGAAGGTTGCTACTACTTGTGCAGTAATTCACAAAATAAGGTATTTATTCAATGATCTTTAAAAAAGGAAAAGTTTATCTGCAGTCAGATATGTTAGATATTGTCCTATGTTCCCTCTTCAGTATTTCATTTTGAAGACATTAAAAAACTGGAATTTAAAGATGAGTTTCTGAGTCCTGACTTTCACCACCCCTCTGGGGATTCAGCTGCACACTCATGTTAAGCAAGTACCAGGTTGGTTCTGAGGCTACAGCGAGGTGCTTGCAGGTGTCAGCTCTGAAACTGCTGCACAACAAACCTTGCAATTAAACCTGCCAGGAAATGGGCAGGTTTAAACTCCTCTCTGGTCTCTATTCAACTCCAGAAGTATCCTGACTTCTTTCCCAGTCCCACTCCTATTTTCTTTCATTCTCTCATTCACATTCAGTACAATATTTTTTCACTTTTCGTGTTAATTGTTCTAATATTCTTATCTTCAAACCCTAAATTTCCACTTGTTACATAACCTCCTCTTGTCTTCTTTTGTATTTTTCTTCTATTATCCAGCTTCTTTTTCCCCTCTCATTATTCTGAGCTTTTTTACTTCTCCATATAGTATTTTATTCCCCTCTCTATTTCTTGCCATCTGGAAAAAGATGCTTCTTTTTATCATCCTTTTTTCTGGTTCTTTTGTTTGCTTGCATAAATTAAAAAAGCAACACTGTTAGAGCTCAAAAGCATCTGAGGACCAAATCCAAGAACGAATACATTTTATATGTGGATTCACTTAATTTTTAGGAGATGCAAAGATATCTCAGAAATTAAAAAAAAAAATTATTAAATAGGAATAACAGATCATATACACTTGCAAAATAGAAAATAGCTTAGCAAAAATGCTGAAGGCCATATGCTTTCCCTGTTGACACATTATACCACTTTCCTGTTGCAGAAGGCTTTTCTAACACAATGTGAAAAGATAATGGCAAATTACAAAATCAGCACCACATCAAACTTTGTGTTTCAACTGCAGAACAAAGTACTTTGTCTGGCTTTCATCAAGTCCACTTAAAGTATTGTGAGAGTAAGAATAATCAAGATGATACAGCTGTCTCTTCAATCTTATCTCAGATTTATAGTCTTGAGGGCACAGGCAGTCTTTGGGAACAGACAACAAACCTCTCAAAGAGCAGCAGAATCTCCAGCGCAGGTCATACCACCTGCGAGCAATTCAAGACAATACTGAACTCCCTCCAATTATGGCTAAATTACTGCCTAGTATTCAAGATAACTTGGGATTTTTTCCAAAACCTTTCTTCCCCATGGTTTGGAAGTATTTTAACTGCCACGAGGCTGCACATTACCAGAAATGTTTTCAGAAGTCCTGGTTCTGCAGGAACATGAGCACAGAGATAAAAAATCCATTGATGGTTTTCACTACACAATGTGAAACAGTTCCAATCCTTCAAGTCCCCTCTTCCTCCCACCCCCTAAAAATGGAACTTTTTCCATTTTTTAACTTTTTTTTTTTTTTTAAATAAGAGACTGATGGGAAAAATTAATTTCAACTTTTAATTCAAAATGGTCCTCTTCCCCCAAGTTTTAACTATGGGCAACTTTGGGCTTGAAAATATCTTAACTTCACTGATTTAACCAAATTCTGTGATATATTACTATTAAAAAGCTAATTTGTAGTAACTACTCCCCTGGAATATAACTTCCTTCACAAGGCCTTTCTCAGTCTTCTGCCAACCGGATTTGGGCTCCAGGCTTGAAACAATGAGCTTCTGTTTTCAAGATGAGGAAACACTAGGATGATAAGAAACTGAGAAGTTAAACCATTTCAGACCTGCTCACACCAGTGTGAGAGATGCTTGTCTAAAATTGTATGACTTTAACACGTCAGTTAAGCTGGCAAAAGCCATGACAAAAAGGAAACATTTGTTCTGCGTCAGGCACTGCATCAGACAGCAGTGATACCCTTGCTCTTAGGAAGAAAAAAAGGAATCAAAGCAATAGGTCACCAAGCTTTATTCTTTTGCTGACTAAATTTATCATGCTAGATTTTTTCCTGTGACTGTCACAACCTCCTTAGTCTATTTTTACATTTTGCTTCTCTTTTAGTTCTACCTCCTCAATGCAGAGGTTGCTCCACATACTGTTCTCACTAATTCAGTAACATCCTGTTCATGATGAGTTTCTGGTTCCTCACGGCTGGATGTTATACAGTTCATGTGTATAACAAATGTGATTCAAATATGATAAGAAACTATTTCTGTGCAAAAACCAGATCAGTTTATTGCACAATGAAAAGGGCTGAGCAAAGCCTTCAACAATTCTTACTGCAATTCTTCTGGTTTTCCTCTCCCCATCCTCAAGAGAACTCTAACTACACATGGACTTCATTGCTCTCACTGGCTTCACTACTGATATCCAGTTTTCAACCAGAAAATTTATACCAGAATACTGAATTATTAAGCATGGATGCCCTAGATTTTTATTGTTATCTCCAAGTGTTTCTTGCAGGTAATTTTTGCTTTTTAGCATCTCTTCTTCTACTGGGTACACTCAGTGACTATTTTTAGACCTCTGCAAAATTCCTCTAACACCCATAATTTTTGATTCAAGCTTTTGTTTACTAAAATTGATGAGTTACTCAGGAAAGCATATACAAATTGGGCAAGTATTAAATCATTCTACAATTGTGTTATTTTTTATGTTTTCATCTCCCTTTGTGATTTGATTATGGGAGTTTAAATGAGCTTTTCAGACACAGACAAATTCACTCTGATAGCCTCACTTTTCTTACAGTAAAATACAAGATTAAACAAATAGCAGAAAGAGCAGAACTTTCAAGCCAGAAGATTAGAACAAGTCGGGGCCTGTCATGGATGCTGCTCAGCTAACTGGTTAGAGGGCAACCAGAGGCAATTCTCTGCCATGGAAAGCCAGGCAACTGCAAGTTGGGGTCATCAGCCTCTTCTTCTATGGCCTAGAAAGGGCCAACAAACAAGGATTTACAGTAGCACCAAAGGTACAGTGAACATCCACTGTCAAAACAGTTTTCATGTCTGTTTTTGAGAAACCACTGAAGGAAAGTCCACACAATACCAGACCCTCCAACCATAACCAATGCCTGCTTTCATGCTGCACGAGAACAGCAATCCCAGAATGACACAACTAAACATTATGGAAGGGAAAACTAGTGTTTAGAAAGTTAATACAATCTGACAGTTCCTTAAGGTACCATCTAATTACAGCATTAAAAGGCATTTACCAATTTCTACATAAGCAAGCCATCAACAGACAGCTGCTTACTTGTATTTGAAAAATGTTTTTTCACAGGAGAATGTTTGTCTTGCATACCTGATAACTAAAAATTTAGTTATACTAGAATATTGAAAGAGACTGAATATAGCAAATGGTTGACAATCCAGTCCTTTAACAACAGTGCCTTCATGTGTTTATTATAGGCATTTTATTATTTTAAAGCTAAGACTCAACCACATTTTACAGTTGTAATTCTGTCCTCCTACACATCCACAAGCAAATTAGGTCAATTCCAAACTATTTGTAAAACCTCCTACATAGAAAGCAGTTTGAGATTTTAAACCATAGTAAGTTTAAAATAAACAAAGTCAACCTACCAGTGTCATAAGCCTTGCGAACTGTCAATTTTTTGTTCTAGCCTAATAGCCTATAGCCAAAGCATTAAGAACCAAATTGTGAGAATGACTGTCCTTGGCCAGAGATTGCATGCACACCACATTTCATAACATTTTAATAATGCTTATTATGTAAGTTTCCCTAATTAACTTCTAAATGTATTTCTACATTTGGCATCTGTAATATCCTGTGGCAATGAGTTCCAATATGTAATTATGTGTTGCATGAAAAAATGCTTATTTTAAACCTACTGCTGGGTAAGAGCTAGGAGTCACCAAAAATGTGTTAGAAGAAATGATGAATAATGATGCTCCCCCCATCCTCTCCATAACATTAGTAGCTTTATATACCTCTTGTATTTCTTCTGACCTCATTTCTTTTCCAAGCTGCAGAGTTCTAATCATCCTGTTCAAACACAGGTATCTCTTTCCCCACACATAACCTGGTTTGCTCTTATTAAAAGAAAGGGCATCTGCAGCTGTTTGTACTATTCCAGATGGGCCATGGACATCGTCATGATGTTTGTACAGAACAATAATGCAATTGCAAGCCCTCTTTTTTGAGTAGTAACAATTTAGACTGCCATGCATGTTAGTTACCCAGTTCCCTCCTGCAGGCATTATGGGATAACATATAGTTAATGCACTTGCCATTCCACTAATTTGTTTTCTTGCATTATCTTCCCACAACTGTTCATGTTCACAGATTTGGGGGATCTTTATATTGTGAATGCTGTATGAATATAAGCTGCTGTTTTGTTGTTTAGCTGCTTTCACAGATTTATTAAAGCAGCAAAGATCTTCATATAGATCATTGTAGGAGTCTATTCTTGGTTTGTGATAACTGATCCTCTATTCTCATCCTTTTTTCTCCTATCTTAAATAGTTATTTACCTGACAGGACTTCTCACTTACTTTTATGACTATATGATTTCTTGAAGAAACTTTGGCTGCAGCTGTCATGGTTGCTTAAGATGGTTGATTCACGTGGGATTTACAGTTCTAACACAACCATGGACTCACATCCAAGCAAGTTATAATCTGTCTACAACAATCATGTTGGCTCTTTGTTGTTTTATATTGTACGTGTACATGTTCATTTTTCATATTTATTAACACACATCTTATTTGATTCTATGAAGTTTTAACTAATTTTTATAAAGACAGAAATAAAACTTTCTGGGCTGTAGCTTCATGTAAATTATACTACATTTCCAAATTCAGTGATTATAGATGGAAATTACTTGAGACCTGTTGAGTGTACCCTGATTAATTTGTCATTTTTTAATCAGCTTGCTCTAGACGTTTTCCCCTAATACTTGAGTGTCAAGCAGACCAACTGAGACATCTTAAGTAGGCTCTAGTGCAAAAAGCTTCATATACCCTCTATAATTAACACAAATGCAAAAAGCGTCTTTGTGCGATTTGGTGCTAAACACTTATCTTCTGCTAGTGTACTCCCAATGGCTTGATACTTTCTGGGCCTGGAGACTGTTAGGTTTCTTGCTTCTGATGTGTCTGAAAAATTTATCAAAGCTCTTTCTATGCCTTTCTTCTGGCTTTCACACATAACTTACCAGTTTTGTGTCCAAGTGTTTCCCACATTGGCTTACAATTCCTACTTGATGAAGTCTTTCTTTACCTTTTGGAGATTTCCTTCCTTTGCAGTTTAATAATTCTGAGTCTGGGGCATTTTTTCTTCCAGTATGACAGATGGCAGTGTTTACTCTAACATTTAATATGGTAGCTCTTGCTATCACTAAAAGCTTATCCTTTAAGCTGTTTCTTTTAACAATTTCCTAACATGCATGCTCCCTTAGGTATAGTTTTCTCTGTAAAATGTTATGGCAACATATTTTATACTTGCTCTTAAAACAATATGGCAACCATATTCATTATGATTAGTCCTGTAGGGCGGCCCAACAATAATTTCATCTTAAACAAGGTCTGGCACACTGCACATTTGTCAAGAGCTACTCCTGTTATGAGCTGACAGCTTGTCAGAAAACCCAATATATCATTCTTCACTTCCACGTTTACTGAGTCTTCATACACATAACAAAACCATGTAAAAGCAGAAAATGTTTCTTCCCTCAGCATCCTTTAGCACTTCACAGTAATGTTCCACCTCATTAAAATGGTTAATCTAACCCTCACCTTACTGTGATCTATTTGCACACATATTCAAACGATAAATGTGCTCTCTTGTCCAGACATACATAGCCTTGACCATAAACCCTAACACAATAATGCATCTCTCAGAGCACAGTTTGTATTGTCATGTCTATAAAAATGTTTACCCCTATACTAACACCCTCTTGTACCAATTTACTGTGATGCCAAATATATCAACATCTGGATTTCAAACCAGCATTCCAGCTCTCACACACAACTTTTCACCTTTCAGACTTTGTCCAGAAGACCATCTATAACTGCTAATGGTCTAATTGATTTTTTCTAATTCTTTATAAAAAGAAGCAATTGGGAAATACATACATGACGGTGTTAATCCCTGACAGTTGTTGAAACATCTGCAGACCACAACCCACAATTAAGGCTCTTCGAGTTGGAGGGTATGTTAGCATTCTGCAGATCACAGGTCCAGCTTAAAAAAAAACAAGACAACAACAAAAGAATACATAATAGTTCTTAAGTGATTGCTATCAAGACAATGTTGCCAGGCATAGCAGACTTCGCACCTTAGTTTCAAGCAAACTTGTATTACTTCAATTATTTTTGAACAATTTGATCATTTCAGTTCTGCTTTTCTGCACTGTACTACAAAAAGGATTATCAGGAAGCCCAAGCAAAAAAATGAAATCATTTTTGTACAGTGTCTACTACTGGTGTGAAATGTACAGCTCTCTTTATATCACACTGACAGATTACACATTGGCTGCAACTGAATGTACTCAAAAGTTCCCACAAAATATCACTCTTGTTTCCTTTCTAAAAGCTTCCACTGTTATTGAGAGGTTATTTCAGAAATGCCATTACTCAGTGCTCAGGTCTAGACATTGGAGATGAAGTGTTCTCCTTAGTCCCCAAAACACCCAATTTCCACAGACCAGTTGCAGGTGTGGGTACTTTGAAGGTACTGGATAGATCTATTCTGCACAGCTTGAAGGCCAGTGGAGGGAGCAGAAATTAATTACATTTATTCTATACCTTTGGTAGCAATGGCATGAGGCCGAATTTAAGATTCAATGAAGAAAAAAAAACCACAAAAACTTCTGGCTAACAGAGAAAACTCTAAGACTTTAAAAGTATCCTATTAAAAAAATAACAACACTACAGAAAGCTATGGGATAATAAGCAAAAATTTAAAATCCCTGACCACGGTATTTACTTGAACTTCTCTCTGCCCAGAGTAGTGCTTTTAGTGCTTTTTCACGAGTAAAGTCTGGTGAAAAATTCTGTGTTTTATACATCTTGTCACATCTAGTATACTCACTCAGAACATCTAATCACAATATTACAATAATTACAATATTGTAATTATTGTAATATTGTGATTAGAATGTTACAATAATTACATCTAATCACAATAAGTCAAAATAGTTGCCATCAAAGAAAAATAAAAAAGAGAGAGGTGAAGGGGATCTACATTTTTATATTTTCCGTGTTTTCTGAACATACAGAAAATATCAGATGTATTGATTTAGTAAAAAACCCTGTATGAGTCTGTTAGTGAAGAACAATTTACATGCAGAATTTCAGCTTCAGAAAGCTGGCAAGCTATGAAGAGTTTCAAGAGCTGGACTCAAGAAGAGGGTTTAGATAACATTTTCTTCATTGAAAGATAATCAGACCTGCCTAAGAAAAACTTATTTTCATTTAAAATTATGGTATTTCTAATTCATATCTCAATTGTATCATATTTTAATTTTGCTCCTTTAATAGCAGAATACAGCCTGACAAATTTTCTAGCTGGTTTCCAAGTAGTATTAACATTCAGACAGTACACAGTCCCACATGTCCTGCCATTTAGCCACATCATTACCTCCAAAAGTCTCCAAGTAAAATCAAGTGGCAGATACAGTCAATCCATAGACCTCGTAAGATATTCTCAGGCAAGACACATGACAACACTGGGCTAACTTACTCAAAGTGGCATTTCCTCAGTGGAAAAGCACCAAAGCCAGCAGCTAGCTAGGAGTAGTCCAGAGCTCAAATTTCAGAAAGAAAAAAAGATTTACTAATACATGTACCCACGAAGTTTAACTCACAAACAACAGCCCTAAGGTTCTCATACTCTGCATCACACCTGAGCATGGAGTCTTTGGACTTAAAAACCTTATCTGGCAACTGATTCTGCAGCATCTGTTGTAAACCCAGGCTGTTCAATGCCTATGAGAGATCTTTCATTCTTCATAAACTCTGTATAAGGTCCTTAACTGAGTTGAAAATCTATCTTTATTTTCAAGGGATATTTTAGACAACCGACATCATCAATGATCCTGCTCATTTAATAAGGTGGAACTGTACAGCAGGGCCTGTTAGGAAAGGAGGCAGAAATGTCCTAAGGACCTGATGCAAGGATTTTAATAATTCCTGAACCACTCAGCTATTTGATAGATGTTTATAAAACTTTATTCACAATACAGCATTGTGCAAAACAATTGGGAAGAAGGCACTAAAATGAATAGTGAGAAATAAAAGCAGCTGTTCTCAGACAATGGTTTGCAACTCAGAGGGAGTAGTGAGCTCTCAACAAAGCTCCAGCACACAAATCAGTTTGTGCATCTGAAGTGCAGCCCTGCAGAAATGCTGAGACCACATAGTGACATTTAGACCTTTATGTCAGAACTTTAGACTTTTAGAACATCCAGTCAAGCTAAATTCAGTAAGTACTTGAATTTTTTCAGACTTCTGATTAATTTTATCAGAAAAATTATGCTAAAAATTATCATACTCAACTCAGTGTTTAAAAAGTTTTGCTCCAAATATGTACCATGGCAACCACCACATACCAATAGGCATACACAAAATTAAAGGATTTTCTTTCATAAAATTCACAGCCTTCAGATTTACAAACCAATAAATGGAACGAAAGAAATAAAGAAACTGCTAATCTCTGTATTAAAGGAGCTTTACAAACTCAACTAAAAAGCCCAAAGGACTTTGACTGTGAGGTAACTGGTCTTATAACAGCAAATGAGTGTGAAACTTTTTACTAAAACTATCTAGCTCTGAAACTAGCTCTACTACATTTGCATTTTCTTATCAGCAATCCTTCCATCCCTATTGTTGAGTTCATATGTTACCATGTTCTTAAAAACAAACAACTCTAGGCATAATATGGATTTTAAGAACAGAAAATTGATTTAAACTAAAAAATGAAAACCAAAACAGATTTTCAGAATTAAATATATTATTTTCTGAAAATAAGTCTTCTGAAAAGTTAAATGGTACTTCAGTAATTTCTGATAGCCCTTAAATATGCTGTTAGTTATGACAACAGATTAAAATAGCACTAAACAATAAAATCATTACATCTTTAAAAAATGGAACAACTTAACTGCCCAAAGAACTAGAAGGAAACAAATGATTTAAACATACACCACAGAAAAAAAAATATTTGGCAATTTTTACAAAGGACAAAATAGGTATTTGTCTCCAAAAAGTCAGTGTTTTTTTTAGTGATACTTCTGCCTTAATTGTTGTTGTTTTCTTTTCATCTAAGATATTTAAACATATTCCTGCATCAGAATCACTTCATTTGAACTTGAGAAAACACCAAGATGATTGTTTTCCTTCTTCTAATCTGTGAATAAAAATGAAGTCAGAATGATGAGACCTCCTATTGCCTTGATGAATTTAATGAGAATAGATTTGGTTGGACTTTTTGTGCTGTTGTTTCTGATAATTACTTTAACTGAAGTAAAATTCTTTAACACATAATATTTACAAAGGTTCAAAACATGCTAAAGTAAAGGGCAGCTGGAGCTTCCTCTATGCAAAACAACAACATGAGATAAAGAGTAATGGAAAAACAAGGATACTGCTGAAGGTGACATTACTTGAAGTGGTGATACACAAGTGGATTGCTGTGATCCAAGTAGATATTTCATAGCATAATCTGTCTACCAAAATAGAATTCATCCTTATAAGCAAAAAGCAAAAATAGAATTGGGAAGTTTAGCTTCATATCCAAAAAAAACCTTATTAGCTTACACTGAGCTAAACAGGGAAGGAGAAGCTGTTCTTGTCAAAACATTACTTCTGAAAGTGAGTGATACTCCAAACATTATATTTTATGACTGGTTATCTGAAACTTTTAATGGCAGCTTCCTATATTTTAGCAGTTATCTTTGTTACTAGGCATAATTCCCAAGTTAGGATTGGAAATTATGAATCACCTGGTAAGGCATTTTGATTTTCATCTGTATGAGCAAAATGGATTGTATGGCACTCATAAGAGCTTGGGTATGATCCATAACCAACTAAAAGATGGGATGATTTTCAAAGGCAACACAATAAAAACCCTAGTTCTAAAATGAGCTTATATAATGAAAGCTAAAAAGTAGAAAAATTGGTATTAATGAAGTCTTAATATCTCCTTGTGAAAAAGAACTGCATTCATTTCCAGGAAAAAAGAAACTATAGTATAGACATAAAGCCAACCTAAAAATCCCACAGCAAAGGCAGGCAGACATCTGGTGCCTGGAAACCTTGTGATTCCCCATCCCTCAAATTATTAGTAGAATAACTGGACAGATTTCACAGCCAGGAATCTATGGTTAGAGACTGGGCCCTGCCAAAGTCATTTGCAGTTTCAAACATTCTTCTGCCAGCTCATCTAGGTAACAGCTTGTAGCAACAGCTTAAAACCTTATAGGGCTCCTGCCAGCATTTTGTACTCTTTGCATTTCCAAAAAAGGCAGGTTTAGCCAAGCAACCATACAGCCACTCATCAGTTTAGCATCAATTAAGCTAAAGATTCAGATTAGTTTTCTGGATCTTTCTTGTTCAAATGCCCTCTCTTCCACTCAGATAAATCTTCAAGGAACTGGTCTATGGCAGGGACCAAAAAAAGAACGTTTGGGCTGGCGATCTCAATAACAGAGGACAAACGTAGGAATTATTTCTGGTTTTCCCTTCCTTACAAAACAACAGCTTCCAGTCCAGCCTTCTCTGCATCATCTGCAGAACCTTCCTGCAGAATCTCCCTTCACCTATGACTCCTACTCTAAAGCACTTACAGCTAGATATTATTCCCTGCGTTTGAATAATACACTAAAACAAGCACCCTTTTCCTCCCCTTGCCTATTACATGATTATTTCCTAGAAGTATCAACTTCATTAATTTTTCCTTTCTGTAAAATTTAACAAATCAAAAGAAAATAGAATTAGCTTTAAGATCAAAACTGCATTAATTATCCTGTGAAGATACAAAATAATTTTACTTAAGTACCATGCTCTTCCTCACTATCTTATAATGTTTCCAGTAACATTGGAAGAACCACTCCCACCACTACAAGAAAATTCCTACATCATATATCTTGTTAACCCTTTGAGAAAGCTTGAGACTTTTTTCTTTTTTTTTTTTTCTTTTTTTACAGCACAGATCCCCATCAGCCAAGAAGGAAAAAATACTGTCAGCTTGCCTAACAGCTGAGTCTTAGCATTTTTCAGCTTTCCACAACAAAACCATCCAATGGTTTGCATACAGACTGGAAGAAACACTTATTGAGAACAGCCCTGCCAAGAAGGATTTAGGGATTCTCCTGGATGAAAAGCCGAAAAGTGACCTGGCAATATGTGCACACAGGCCAGAAAGCCAAAGGTGTCCTGGGCTGCATCCAGAGCAGCATGGGCAGCAGGGTGAGGGAGGGGATTCTGCCCTTCTACTCTACCCTCATGAGACCCCACTTGAAGTGCTGTGTCCAGCTGTGTCCAGGTTGGATGGGGCTTTGAGCAACCTGGTCTTATGGAAGATTCCCTGCCCATGCCAGAGGGGTTGGGACTAGATAATATTTAAAGTCCCTTTCAACTCAAACNCCACACAAGACAAACACTGAAGCACAGCAGGTCCAGAGCAGCAGGAGGAGGAGGGCACAAAGAAGACCAGAGAGCTGGAACACCTCTCCTACAAAGACATGCTGAGAGAGATGGGGTTGTTCAGCCTAGAGAAAACCAGCTCTGGGGAGACGTAATTGCAACCTTTTAGTACCTAAAAGCTTATAATAAAGAGGGAGAGAGATTCTTTGCATGAGCAGATAGTGACAGGACTAAGAGTAATGGTTTTGAACTAAAAGGGGAGAGATTCAGATGAGATATTAGGAAGAAATATTTTACTGTGAGGCTGGTGAGACACTGGAATGGGGTTGCCCAGAGAAGCTGTGGATGCCCCATTCCTGGAAATGTGCAAGGCCAGGTTGGATGGGGCTTTGAGCAACCTGGTCTTATGGAAGATTCCCTGCCCATGCCAGAGGGGTTGGGACTAGATAATATTTAAAGTCCCTTTCAACTCAAACCATTCTGTGAATCTATTCTAACCAGACAGCTTGGTCAAAAAGCAAACAAAAGCTAATGAGACATAACCACCTAGGTTCTAGAGAATTAGGTTGTGCAAGGAGGTTTTCCATGCCTAGATGAACTGGAAGGGCTTTTTTTGTTTGCTCAAGAAACCTGGATTTCAAATAAATGCTCTCTCCAAATGATCTTTTTAATCCACACATTGTGAAAAGAAACCCTAATATAGATTTTTTTTTTTGTTTTGACAGCAAGTTGAGTTGGTCTTTGGGAGTTCTGAAAATAAAGACATTTTCTTTTATCTGTAAAAGGAAAAAATCCTTTCTTTCATACCACATTCTTTGATATAATGCTCTGGTGATGGAAAATCTATATGACTGAGTGCTTGCACAAAGGCAGCAGCAATTAATAACACCTCTGAATAGAACAAGAAGCAGTGGCAAGTAGGGAAGCAAAAAAAAGGAACTGCATTTTGGCTCTGTATGACCTGTTCTCTAAAGAAAACAGAATCTACTGTGATGAAGTCCTTTAAAACTAGAGAAACCACAACAAAACAGACAACAAAGAGTGGCCATTTACGTGATGCCAGAGAGAGCTGAGAGAAGTGGCCACAATGACCAACAAGAATCTGCATTGGGGAAAAGGGACCCCACTGTGATACTGTCAGACCTGTGGAGTGGGGAATGAGCTAGGGGGAGGTTTTCCTGTTTCACTGACATGAAAACTGGGAACAGAGAAAAGCAAGGATCACATTGTGATTTATTCCTAGCTGTGGAAAATACCTTAGAAATAAAGCAACAGATACTAAGGCAGACTTGTGCATACCTGCAGTCTGCAAATCAGCATTTCTTTTTTAGGGTCTGTTCCAGAACTCCTGCCTTACGTAGGGAACAGTTACGTGACCCTCACTTGAAGCTGCAGAAAGCAGAGGAGGAAAGATAAGATGATGTAGGAGCATTACGCAGGCACCAAATAAAATAAGCCAAGCGTTGTAACAGCCTGAAGAGCTTCCCGCCCCACTCTCTCATCAAGTAGTGAAGTGCAGGGCAGAGCATTTAGCAATCTGGAATTAGAAGGCTTTTTTTCTTTAATTTTAAGCTGAGGAAAGAGACTTAACAAAAAACTGCAGTTAGGGCAGTTTCAGGAGTGCTATTTTTTAGGGGTGTGTGTTGCTGTTGCTGTTCTTTTTCAATTAAAAGAGCACCAAAAAAGCTGATGACTCAAGAGTTCTCTCCTAGTCAGTAGTCTATTCTCAAGCTGATCTTCCCAGCTGTTACTGTACTAACACCTATATAGATATTGTATTTTATTTTCTGGACAACACACTTCAAGCCTTACATTTTTTGCAATTTGTTTCTGCCAAAAATCTTGGTTTAGTGATATTATTTTGCCCCCTCTATCCCTTGTTTCTAAATGAAATATCTTTATTTCTGCCCAAAGCCAGTAGTTTAACAGTAAAAACATATTTATACTTCTTGCCCTTCAAAAGAATGAGACTCAGGAACCCATTCCCAGGAGGGAACAGGGAAAAAGGAAAGTTTAATAGAACTGAAAAAGGAGCCTGGAGGTCAGTGAAAGTCTCCATGGGAATTTATTAATACAATCAGTTGTCCACTCTAATATTTTGCTTTTTTAATAGCATATTTAGCTTAGACCATCTCCTTAAAAATGTTTAAAAACCCAGTTTATCTAGGGGCCTAAAAAATTCCTCTCACTTTTTGAAAATCAGATGCTGTTAGCATAAGAGCTTCATTAAAAATAAAAGGAAAAAAAAGTTAAAATAGTGATAAGATCCACATTTAAACAGATTATAAAAACTTGCTTTGAAATCAATATAATTTTAGCACAGCTCAGCTAAATTCCAAAACCTACAGAGAAAAGAGAGAAAAATAAAAAAGTCACTGTAGGTTAAAGTGCTATAACTTTGGCTTCCTAAGAACAGGATATCACCATCAATGGATATATAGTTGACAGACAGCACAGCAAAACAGTGTGTAGGTGAAAATAGTATGTCTTAAGAAACTGCTTCAACTTTTTTATTTAAAGGAAAGCATTTGAAGTTGAGCACAAAGCTGAGTTTCACTGAAGACAGAATGACAGATACACACCTAAATATTTCACCAAACTGCAGCTTAAGATCACACCTTACCTCAAGGTACTAGTTAATTTATTACATTTTAGTATTAACCATCTCTTATCAGAAACACCAAGGGCTCTAAGGCAACCATTACCACTCAAGAACACCATGTTTTTCATCACAGAGGGCCAGTCACATCGTGGGAGGAGAAGCAGGAGCATTGTCAGCCGGTCAAGGAAACATTTTTGGCTCTCTGCCCTGCAGCTGCAAGTCCTGCAGGAGGAGCAGCACATCCCAGTGCTGCCTGAGCCTGGAGCAGAACCACCAAGGTGGCTGAGCTGGAGCACATGACATACAAGCAGATGCTGAATCAGTTGGGACCATTCCACTTTGAAAGAGAACGTAAAGGGAAAAGGTTCTGCTGTCTACAGACACCTAGCAGAGGGGCAAGGAGGAAACAGACCCAGGCTCCTCAGAGGTGTGCAAGGGTAAGACAAAAGGCAACACAGGTAAGTTGGGATGCAGAAAATTTGGACCAGATTTGAAGTCTCTTTATTTTTGTAACATGGAAATGAAAAAACACAGAAAGAGAGACGCAAACAGGTCATGGTCAAAAACTTCACTGATAAAGTTCCTGCACAACCTGCTCTAATTTATTCTCTTTTGATTAGGGATTGGATGAGAGAATCTTCAGAGGTCATCCACAAGATTTTTACATGAAACATACAGCATTCCTAAGATCTGTGATAGTTCTAATTATTACAACCAGTACTAATGAAAAAGTAAGTTTGACTTTTCATGGTTATCTTAAACAACAGTGATTGAAAAGCATCATTACATACAAATCCTGTAAAACCCAGTCATCTCCATACTGCCAACAGCTGATGTTTTGCAATTTTAGTACTAGGCTTCATTAATCAAGAACCTGTCAGTCACACTTGACTGACAGCTTTTACCCTGAATTTATAACCTCTGGAGAAGATACAGATCAATATTGAAAACAGCAAGTGTAGAATACTAAACTGACGACTTCCATAACTAGTATGATATGACAAAGAAATAAAGGAGAGCTTATTTCATCTTCTCAATATATAAAAGGGGCTTATGAGATAGATGGGGAGAGACACTGTACCAGGGTCTGAAGTGAAAGGACAAGAGGCGATTGTTTTAAACTACAAGAGCGCAAATTCTATTGGATATAAGAAATAAATTGTTTACTATTAGGGTGGTGAGGCAGTGGAAGAGGTTGCCCAGAAAAGCTGTGGATAACCCATCCCTCGAAGTGTTCGATGTTGGATGTGGGGTTGAACAACCTGGTCTAGTGGAAGGTGTCCTTGCCAGGTTGTCCTTGCAGGGGTTTGAAACTCAACCATCTCTAAAGGTCCCTTCTAACCCAAACCATTCTATGATTGTTAAGTGCTGTACTGAGGGAGTTCTGGTCCCCTTTGCTTTCTCACCCTCATCTCAAAATGATGAATATGGTAGAAATAGAGAAAGATCATTAATAAATACTCATAATGGACAGTTCAAGGTCTCTCACGTACTGTGGAATAAATCTGCAAGCAATCTTCATGTGAGGCAAATAGACTTACATAAGCAGAAAGCTTTTTTACCATTTTCAGCATGATGAAGACAGAATGGCATTGTGTAAATGCCATCTTTATTAGCAGTTTCCCTACACGTTTAAAATATTTTAAAAGGCAATTCTTTAAAAAGCTGCTGCAAGTCCAGCAGAGTGTAAGATAATCTATTTCCCCAGTTGAGTAAGCACTACAAGGTAGACACCTGCAGGGCAAAGGCCTTTTCATGGCTTCTCTGCAGCCCCACAGAGCTAGCAGATAGAAAGGACAATCAGAAAGGTTGTATTAAATTATTTAGAGACCTGAAACTCATTTTTCAAGAAGATACAGGAATTCTGAGATATTTTCTCATAATTTCAGTGAAGTAGATTTTTATGCTGCTTTTAAACCCTTTCCAAGTTAACCATTATCTAAAAGAAATTACACTACCTGAAGTCAAACATGGTGCAGAGAAACTTCAAACACTCTTGAACATCCAGGTGGAAGTATGTGGTCAGCAACTAGAGGTTACCAAATAGCATTTCAGTGTCCCAAGAAGCACATGGTTTGTCTAAATTTGAATGAAAAACTACCACTAGCATAGCTGAAATTTCAGATAACCTTTTTGGTTTCAGGGCAAATTGTAGACTTCCCACCCATGATCAGCCATAAAGATTGCCTGTGGCACAGAGAAGGGACAGAATTTTACCCAGATATGCATATCCTCTACAATGCACAGGAGCTATTTTTCCAGGATATTTAACTACTTTCCAGAGGCAAAACAACTTGTTATGAAAAACAGATATTTGAAGGATAAGCACTAAAATAAACAGGAAAAAAAATCAAGTCCCAGGTCCTGTTTAACTAAAAAAAAGGGAGAGGGCAATTACTTAGATTTTGTCAGGCTGCAGAGACTGATGAATGTAAAAGGCAAAACTGCTTCATATCATCAGTGAGTTACAACAATCTGGTTGGCATTGGATTGGGGCAGGAAACAATGAAAGTTAATTTTCAGTGTCAGATATAAGAAGCATCTGCATCTTTCTATGGATACGGAAAATATTTTCATGTTTCTCAGCAAAAGCATCATTGCCTAACTGTGCCCTCTGCCAGCTGCCACCAACCTTTTGAGCAGGCTGAAGGAAAAATTCTTGTAGCTTGTAAACAAAAACATAGGGAGAACAAAGATGGAAAAAAGCTGTGGAATTCAGGCCACCAGTGTTTTAGAGTGGATTTCCAAATACCTCCATTCACTGACCTTGTATCTGCTGGCTTTCTCTGAGCTGTCACTTCGTCACTGAGAGAAATCACCACTGCTGATCATGCAAGTTCTGTTGCTAATCTGAGAAGCTAATTCACTTCCATTCTCCACCTATATACACCTTTATGAACTTTGTACCTACACAGCCAGGTAAAAGACACCAGAAGACAAGCATCGAAGAAGGAAAAAGCAAAATATGTCTGCAGTCATAAATGCATTTCTGCAAGTGTTTTGCCAGAGATAACTACCAGCCAACAAATGCATGCATTAATCACTGTTCAAGTACCTTAACAGTCATCTAAAGGGAATGGTGGATATTTAAAATCAAATATAGTAAAACTTGCAGAGTAATACTAAGACACAATTTGATCTCTGCATCTGGCACACTAAACTACAAGCAGGCTACAAGAAAAGTTTGGCCATTGCATGGTAACTTGGAGATGAATTCCACCACAAAGGAAAGCAATTTCCTTAGGGAGAGAAAATATTATGAAATCCTCCTATCCCTGGAGAAGTGCTAAGTTGGACTGGGGTAAGAGGAGGATACACATAATGCCTGCACTCAATTATCTTTCAGGTAACAACATGCCTGTACACTAAACAACACAATATATTTTAACACAGAAGATCACTCATTTGTAAAAAAAATTAATTCCTCTGGGCATTGCACAGTTTGGAAGCAGTAAGACCGTGTACATCTCAGCAAGTACGGCAGTGCAGTAGCAGGGATCACCAGGTCAAAGCTGTTTGAAGCTGAGGTCCAGAGACGTCCATGACATGTCATTTTTAGGTTTTATGTCTAACTAGATTTAGGCCAGTCCCCTAAGCAGAACATTGCCATGCATGGACTGTTAGAAGCTGTCCTAAGACTTTATCACTGATTTAAACCTTCACATCTCCAAAAGAATCCGAGTGCATGGAATGAATCCTTGGAGCAGACCTGTGGTTTAACATCCCCTGGAGGAAGTTACTCCATGGGAACTGACACCACTGTTTGATCTCATCAAAAACTATGTGTGGATGGCAATGGGAGATGTGAAGAGACTCACTGCAGAGCTACACTGCTGCTCCGAGCCAAAATGCTAATGCAGATGCAGTCAATGCATCTTCTACTGATAGCAGCTGGAATGATTCTGTACAAACCACACTAGGAAAAAAGCAATTATAAGCTGCTCATATGAACTATTACATTTTAATTAAAATTTATATGGAAGAAATATAGGACAAAATTAACTCAGTATTTTGTAACATTAGCACGATGTATTCAATCATGCAGCAGCTCCCTGGAGGTTTGAGTTTTGGGAGTTTTTTCCTGTCTTTTTTTAGTTTCCTCCTCATTACTAGTTTTGCACGTTCAGGATAAAACCTGAGAGCCACATATTGTCCTTCATCATTACTGTTGATAGCTTTTGACAAGAAACAGAAGAATACTTTTTTCTGCAGAACAATTTTTTTTTTTTTTTTGCAGAAGAATTGTAAGGTCCTATTCCCCTTACTAGGGTTGCACATCTTTTTAAACAAGCCTAGTAAATAGTGATAGAAAACACGGGGGTTGGGGTAGCAACAGGAGAAAAATAAAGACAAGTTTTGAGAGCTGGTTATGTTCTATGCCCTCTTCTTTCATCCTTGATTTTCAGGGACAACCAATATACAATTAGGGGGAAAAAAAAATTTCATTTTAATATAGGTTCCCCAGAAGGGGTCCGGCAAAGTCCAATAAATTGGCTTTTACTTTTTAAAATCGTTTTAAAGAAGTGTTCACCATGTTGCTACTGAAAGCCTTTGGAAACCAAAAGTATGCTTTCAATTGAAAGAAAAAACTTTTCCAATGGAAACACATTTAGGTACACATTATTGTTACAAAGCCAACAGCAATGGGAACACTGAAGAGATTAGCATATCAATGTTACTGCAATGTGTCTTGATAGTCCCAGCTCCAGGGAAGATGGCTATTTTAGTACATTTTAAATGTGATAGTTTCAGATACAAGCCTTCACATTAAATACAGATTATTCTACTTTCTCCTTCTCAGTGACAACACCAGATTTTCTTCTGTCAGACCTGCATACACCTTCTGACTATTTAGATGCAAGTCTCAAGGCAGGCATCCTACCCTCAAAGTCCCCTGCAGCATCCCAGCTTCATTGCAGCTCACCTCCCCCTTCCTAGCTGCACCCTGCAGAGCACTGGCCATTTCACAGCAGCTCATGAGGCCTCAGCCTCTGTGCATCTCATGCTCCCCTCACCAGTCAGTGCTTAGAAACACCACAGGAAAGGGGACTCTCTATTGGCTTTAGATAATGATGACTTCAATTAACAACAGCTGACTGAAGATGACACTCTTTTAAGTTTTTCCATATTGCAAACCATCCTTTGTAGTATTAAGAAAATACCTCAAAACTTCCAAAGAAGCTGAGCAAGAGCCAGCACTGAATTGGGACAAAAAGCAGGAACTTGTGCTTTCAAGTGGTAGTTTTGAAGAAAAATATTTGCTGCTATCACATGAGAGGGATTATGAGAAAGTGCTTATTTGTGCCACAAAAATACAACTGATTCTCCCACACTGACTCAAAGTACATCAGGGCATTTACAGCTGCTGCTTCCAGGTGCATTGGAGACCTTTGAAGGTGACATGCTGGCTCTTTAACTTCTAGACCAGATGTGGCAGACCCAGCAGTAGCTGGGGTCACTCTGTGTCTTGGGGCAGCAGCTGCCAGACAAGGGGATGCAGGTGACACTGAAACCCATGTGATTGAATGGAGAATTTTGCAGAAACACAACACACTACATTCTACATGTATAGAATAACATGTGAAAATGGAACTGGGCCAATATAACTTATTAAAAAAAAGCACACAGGTTTCCCATGAAAAGTACTGAGGCTAGGCCGTAAGTCACCACCCTCAATAGACACTGGAAAGATGTGGGATCCAGCAAAATTTCTATCAACAAAAACCACCTAAAATTCATAAAAACAACAAATCCTCTTCAAAAAAACCAGATCCTCAACAAAAGGATCTGGGGAAGCAGCAGCTTGTGGGAGAGGAATGATCCAGAGCCATAATCCCACACACATACCAACAAAGGATATCAACACATGCTGCCCTTACTGGAAAAGGACACAGAAGGGTAGATCTGGCTCTGGCACCCAGAAGCTTTGCAGCTGAGTCAGGCAACTGCTCTTTCCTCTGTGCTTTCTACAGATGCCATCCTATGCCACTGCCAAGCCAAGTGTTTACCTCAAAACCACCCAACAACCCCCTGCCACATGCCTCACTCGTGCGCTCAAACCTTCCACCATTATCCACCACATATAACACAAATTTTATGGATGAAGTGCAAGCCTCCAAAGATGTGATACATGATGCTACTTATTATAAGAAGACAGTCTGAGTATTTTTTATACTGATTCTTCTAGATAATTCACTCTGTGAACTAACCTAGCTAGGAGAAGCACAGCTAGGAGAAATTGAAGTAATGTCATCCCCCAGTGCTACAGTAAAAAAATTCAGATTTTAAACATGTGACCTTCCTCACTGAAGGACAGCAACTCGATTCTGTGACTGAAAGAGCAATATTTCACTTCACCATTCACATCTGATAGATGGCATTGCAATGACATTGATTTAAAATGAGAGGCTCTTCTATTCTCAGTGGACAAAGACAATCATCACAAATGTCACCTATGTGACACGCTTCTTCCCAGGCCTCAGATAGAGAGCTGCTCTCAAAAGCAGCTGATATGACATAACAATAGCAAAAACATATAGTTTTGTGTAGAAAAGAGACATCAACACTTGAGCGACCATTTCAGACTGCCAGTGTGCCCTCGCATTTGTGCAAGGTGACACTGAACCATCCTGACGCTTCAGCCAAGGAAGCTCTCCTAACACATACTGCTGTAGGAGAACCATCCTGACTCAGCACTTGTTACCCAATTTCAATATGTAAACCAGGTCTCTTAACACCCTTCCTAACACTACACTCTACTTATACTAAACTCCTTCAGAAGTCCAGGTATTTGCTTTATAATCTCAAAGTTCATCATGTCCCTGTGACATGACCCTACAAGGACCAACTGCAAAGATTGTATAGATTATGAATTTTCTACAAATGCACTGTAGAACTTTAAACAAGAAAAGTCTTTACATAAAAACAAAATAAGTTATTCCAGTCTCAAGCACTGTGATACAGGTCTAACATGTGCGTGTCCAACATCTTCCCTTATTTTACAAGGATGGAAGGAAACATCTAGGCAGGTAATAAAGACATTAATATGTCACTGAAAAAGTGAATTTTGACTGTTCACATTTGGTACATGCTGGAAGGCAAGTCTCAAAGACATGCAGATACTAAAGAGCTGAAAACCAAAACAAATTCCATCATGATAATAACTTTTCAGTTAATAAGAGGAGCACAAATGTTTATTGTTTTTTGCTTCCTCTTGCTTTCTCAAAGAGCAACACTGTGATACCACTGGTTTGGCATCAAAGAAAAAAGTGAACTGAATAAATACAAGAGTTTTCAAATAATTCAGTTACTTCTTGAAGTGCACTTCATATTTTATATATAAAAGAAGAAAAAACCCACATACTGCATTTTAAAAGCATTTTCCTTGCATTCAGTGCACATATTAAATTTCAAGAATTGAAAAAAAGTAAATTTTACCTGTAAATGTATACAAATATCTACTCAGAATGAACATTTCACCCATCCCTCCTAGGTATACCAAAGAAGAGCATCTGATGGTCTTGCTTGCCCCAGAGGTAAAAAATCTTTCATGGATAGCCCAAGAAAGGTTTGAACAGAAAGATTCATTAAATAACTTAACCTTGTGAGGGGAAAAGAAGTACAGTGCCATTAAAACTATACTTTTAACATGTGAAAAAGCACTTCCCTTCTCCCTGCTCTTTTTCAGAGTCTGTTTGTTCGTATTCAGTGACTACTGAGACTCTCAGAGTTATTGGGGAAACTTCAGCTGTGGCTTCTACAAGTCCAAGTTTTTTCTTCCATTTTGGCAACACTGTCATAGCATGTGCAAAGTGCCCAGACTGATCCTTTGGGAAGTACGTTAACTCGGGGTAAGATATTGGTGAGATGCACCACATCACTCATGCACAGATAGTGCACTCCACTAAATGGAAACTATTTCATCAAAAATGTTACCTGGTGGCACAATGCTATCATACAAAGCATCAAACAACCAGCCTAAACACAGAGGTGATCACTACCTCCTGCTAACATGGGGGCAAAATTTAGGACGTTGCTTTCAATGACTAATGCACATGACTCTGTACCCTTCTGGATTTGACCTCTAGTAAACAAGCTATAAAAGAAAATTCATTCAAGGTAGGCATACAGACCAAAAGTAAGCGTGGGCAAAATTTGGAGTTCTGATTTCCCTAAGGCACAGCCAAACTTACAAACCTGCAGTTGCGAGTAGCAAGTCTCAGCTCAATTTTTCCTAATCATGCCTTGCAGATACCAATTCATTCGTCATTGTTACTGAAGCAGTAGAAGAAACAAGCATTACCTATCCTGACAAAGTAGCACAAGAATTAAAGAAATGAAAAGCCAATGGCAAATCTCAAGAAGTAATAAAATGAGGTTAAAAAATGAAGGAAATATGAACCAGCTAAAAGTGACAGGGCAACGAGCATTCCCTAGAACTCATCATTCAGGAGGTCTGTATTTCAAACATGCATCAGGGATTAATTTGTGACTCCTGTTTTGACTAGAAAGCCTTTTATAAAAATTACATTTCACCTCGGAACCAGTCAAGATGTAATGCAAGTGATTGTCTGCATTTGTCTTTGGGGATGCATTGACCTAGTTAGCCATCTAATGCAATTTTTGGCAATTGCTTCTTAAGCTTTTTTCTTTGTATTGTTTAGTATTTAATTTTAAAGAGATTGTAAGAGTGTTACTGTGTCTTTGCATGGCAGCTCAGCTGACACACAGAGAGCAGAGGAACAGGCTCCACTGATGGTGCTGGGTTTCTAAAACACTCGGGAACAGCATTACAGCACCCTGAGCTTGTGAAAGAGCACATGTTAAAGCACCAGCTTCAAATGCAACAGTAAAGCCAGCTGAGGCAGATGTCTGAGACAGCCCCTGCCCCACCCCATCTGGCTGTTCAGACTTGTGTGAGACCTACAGACCACAGAGAAATCCCCCACAGCATCTAGGATCCAACCACGACACAGAGACAATTTGTTGTAGTTTCACCTGTACAGAGATTACCCAAACTTGCCTCCAAACAAGAGAATGTCACCCTGAATGAAGTGGGACTCTATTCAAGAACCATGGAATAACAGCCTGAACACTGCTTAGTTTAGCAGCACCCACGTGGGTACATTTGACAGAAGTGTTGGTATGAAGCCAGCTTTGTCAACATCCACGCTTGGAGCTTCTGAAGAGCTTCCACCCACGGCTGGCACACACCCACTGCCCTCCCCTCAAAGGGCACACAGCATGCTCATGTACTTCAGCTTCAAATTTTGAGGATGGTTTAGTATTGCCAGGGATATTTGTGGGAATCCCATCACAAGCTTCAGGCAACCCTTAGAAACTTCCTTTGGTGCCAGGCCCTTGTCTGTTCATTCTCTGTAAAGTGGGATTAGCAGAACTTCATTGCATGAAGGATTTTGAAAATACGGTCATTCAGAAATTAAGAGATGCATAACTTTTATATAAAGTCATTTCCTAATCATATTGCAAAACAACAAATACTTTTTTCTGAAACAGATTGAAGAACTTTGTTAACAGAAGACAAATCTACAAAAAAATCTGTTCAAAAAACCCAAATTAGTTGCTGTAAACCAGACTAAATGCATAAGAACACCTGAAAAGATGAAAAAACCTCAAATTAAAAAAAAAATAGTTATAGAATGAAACACTTACATTCCATACTGGAGTTAATAGCTAGCATCTAAATAGGCGTAATGTACTAAAAGTTTACATGTGACCAGAGAGTTTCATAGGTAATAAATCCAAAATCACCAGAAACTAGTGTGTGTGTGTATATACAGTTAGATAGATAGATAGAGATATATATATATATATCTGTGATATTTACTTAGGTAATGCTCAAGTTCTGTTCTTTCCTAGACACTTGCTGTTGGCTCCTGCTGAACCAAGACACAGCTAATAGGACTACAGAAGCAAACACATGAGCAGAATTACAGACAGTTTAATGCTTTCATTTCCATAAAAATGTGAACACTTCACTTCTGCATATCCTTCTAACATTACTGCTGAATGCTCTTTTGATGCTACCAACACATGCACTTTGTTAATTAAGAAAACCCAAATGTGCAAGTATCTGCCTGCAGTCACTTGAGTCCCTTCATCATCTGTAGTAAATGAGACAAGAACAGTCATCTAGCAGCACATTTATTGCCACTAGAAGATGCCATGTAACAGTAAATGGTGTAGGCACATTCTATAGGTGGCACCTACAGTATGTGAACTATATTGTGTCTCAGAAATGTGCCGAAGTCAGAGGACTTGATACCTTAAGTCTATTCTCAATTCTACAGAAATTAAATCACACTGCCTCAACTATTTATCCTGTAAAATAGCAAGCTGATCTTCATCTCCCATGAATGAAGCTGAGTAGAGAACCACTACCTATATGCCATCCAGTACCCAGGGGAAGAGTTAAAAGAGAAACTGAAGCCTTTATTTCCAGCCCATCTTATACACCCCCTGTCCAAAACACTCCAAATGGAAGAAAATAGGAGAAAGTGGTTTGCTTGAGATATTAAGGAGTTTGGTTCCATGCTGTGCTTCCCAACATTAGAGTTCAACAAGAAATGCTTTTTCTAAGAAGAGAAGAAAGGGCAAAATCTGGTTTTAAGGCTCACCAGTAGCTCACAATTACAGGCTACTTTACGGAACACAAAAACTTTGCTGATGTATTATCACAGTAGTGCTGCAGTTACTGTAGTAACAGATATTCTTACACATTGTTACTAAGAAATATAACATAGGAAAATATACAGAGCCCTTACAGGCTACACCAAACATTCTCTGCTCTCACTACACAGTAAAATGAATCACTGAAAAAAACCCACACAGACACTCCCTAAAGGAAAACACAAGTCTGTACTCCATGTAATTAAATCTCTTAAGTAACCCACTAGCAATTTTTTTCTCCCAATTGAACAAATAAATTTAAGACCTTCCTGAATGAATTTAAATGTCAAATCCAAGTTTACTCTACAGGTAAAGTTTAGCTGTAATGCACTAGTACAATTCAGGCCCTAAAGGCACCTTCTATTATAAAAGGAGTTTATATGTCATTCAAGGCCTATATTCTCAATGGTACTCAAGTTGCAGATAACACTTTCCCTTTGCAGCTACTTCAACTATTATAAGCTGCTACCAAAAAACTTGAAAAAACTACTGTTCTTATCACCATGGCATCAAAATATTACACTTTTTATATGATATCATACATACAGATTTACACAAAAGTGATGAGTAGTTATCTATTACTATGTCTTACTATTAGAACTCACAAATTTTGTCTAATATAACACTAATATCTCAATACCATTATTATAAAATATAAGCAAAAATGGGTTCTAAGACTGATTTCAGCATAAAACAATATTCAAATTTGCAAAAACATTTAAAACTTAGAGGGAAAGTTTTATCACCAAATAAAATTAATACATGTAGGAAGAACCAGAGGAGGAAAAGGAGACTTCGAAATTATCCAAGTCATGATAAAAGAAATCTGCTTTGAAACTGTTGAGCTAAAATCGAACACTTCTTTTCTGATTCATTATGTTCCAAAATACATGTAGGAAAAAGGTATATATAGATTTTACAGGTTAATTTTTCTTACTGAAATTAGGGAAGAGAAGAATATAAGTTTATCACCTGGGCAGAAGAGTGCAAGCTTATTAAATCTATATATTTTTTTTAAATCCTCTCAGTTGAATTTCAAAACCAGTTTCAGCTGATAAGAAAAAAAATTACAAAATCAAAATTTAAAATTTAAAATTATTTTATTTTTGTGATACCATGTCTCTTAACATATCCATTAAAAATTGCAGTCTAGTAAAATGCATCTAAATCCATGAAAGACCCATGAAGGTTTTTCAGAATTCATGTTTTTAATGTATCTGCCTGCATCTGAACAGAGAATATCTTGGCCTCCACCAGCCACATTTGGGAGGAGTTGTCAAAGACAGACCAGATGATATTTTGTGTTTTGAGCCAGGCTCTCAGAGCACAACAGACCTGGCTGCAGACAGTAGGGAATGTTTCCTGGATCAGAACAGAACACTAAACTGTGTGATAACATCTCAAATATGTAAAATACAAACAATTTGCCTTAAAATAATTAAATAACAACAACAACAAAAAAAGTCTATCTCCTCTGTAATGCTGCTGGGTTACACTACAGTTGCATTCAAATATAGAATAAATGAAGCTACATTTTAAAATGTGTCTTTCTGTTTATTTCCAGTATTTACATCAAATACTGCATGTCAACATATTATCATGATGCAGCCTTGGAGTACATACATTATTTCTAGGCTTACAGAATCATTCATCAACCATAATTTGCTGCATTTATTCACAGATTTATATAATATAAAACTGGCTGTTTTTCTGTGATAAAGCATTCAAAACCAACAGCTTATTTGGCTACCAGCAGCTCAGATATCCAAAGCCCTTTGCTTAGGTCTTGATTGTTCCTGCTGGATAGGAATTGGAGCACAAATCCACTACCCCTGTAGCACAGGCAGCAATCAGGTGGCACAAACCCTATGTCTTTTCAAGATATTTCATCTATTGTACTTGAGTAGTTAACACCAATAATTTGAACTATCAAGGACAGCCACGTGAGCACCCACTGTGACAAGGCAAATCACTGTGTACCTTGTAGATAATACCAGAATCTCTGGAAATTTAGGTTGATATTTTCACACAAAATATTCTCAGGCTATAACTTTAAGAAAATCTTGACTGTTGTTGCAAAAGAAGACTTTATGAAATCTGACATTATATCAACTGAAAGATCCAGTTTCAACCTTGGACTAGTACCACATGTTCCCATCCTGCTAAATGAATTTGAATTCCTGTAAAGCTCTGTCAGGGTATGGCACAAAAAATCAAAATGCATGAGTGACCAAAAAGATACCACGTGCTTTTTATGTATGCACACTATACTTTAATAACAAGAAATTTTGGCTGCGAAATATAATCTTTAATATACTAATTAGGCCGACCATATTCCCTTCTTAAAAAGACAAAATTCCACAGATACTGAATCTTGAGTTCTCTGTAGTCTGGCCTACGGATTTGGGGAAGATTTGGAACGCAAAAAAAGCAAACAGCTTGAATGATATACATATGACAGATAGGACAGGATGATTAATTTGAGGCGACTCACTCATGAATAGGTGGTATTTCGGTATTCTAAAATGGATCATTCTAATAATGTGCTTCAATGGATGTGAAGCCCTGAACTAGGCTCAAATGAAGTAGCGTCTCCATTCTTATCCTGAACTCCAACTAGAGTAGGATTATCACTTCTCATTATGTTCTACTCTATTTATTTGCAACCTGCTATCCCCTACCCACCCCACCAATCTTGTGTTCTTTGGTAAATAGTGCTTTAATTTATCTTCTGATGAAAGAATCTCATGCCTCCTGTCTCTTGAGTACTACTAAAAATAATCATCACTTCACAAGCAGTAAAAATTTAAAGTCTCGACAAATTATGAAAGATGCAAAGGTACTAAGTATCACCATTTAAATACACTTAATAAAATCTACTTGATAAAAGATGTATATATATGCAGATTTTATATATATCTTTGCCACACATAGTGGAAAAAAGGAAAAATTAAAGGATGGAAAAGTATACATATCAGAAAGAGCTTACAATCCAAAAATTTTAAAAATTAAGAATGGGGCAATATAGATGTATTTTTCTTTTCTTGGATTTTTTTGGCTATGAAATGTACTATTCTGCAACTGCCACCTTTATTTTAGACCAGCAACAGTCAGAACCACCTACATTTTAAATTTGCTTTTATTGCCATAGAAACGTATATTTGCTTTAACTAAAAATGAAGTCTTCTGGCTCAATCGTCTACTTTCTGTATCATACACTACAGAAGACACGATTTATTCATTTACAGATCCATACTTGCATACTTTTAACATAAGCTACATCCACCTCAACTACTATGAAAAATCACATGTGGTTTGTGTTAGATAAGACAGTTATAGAACATTTATATTAAAATGAATTACTCCAATCTACTCTACATAAACTCAAAAGGACAGAAGTACCTTAAAATTATTAATGTTCTTAAATCAATCCAATTTCAAGTATACTTTTGCTGACTTTTACTTCAACAGTAATGTAAATTTCAGAGCAACCATGCACCATTTTATTAAATAATTGTAATTAAACCTTTCCATGTTCAATAAGAGATGGGAAACAGGTCAAAACCCATAGAAGAAAATGGTATTTTTGTTCTCTTTAAAGCCACTGACATCAAGGAGAATGCACACCAAAAAATTAAAAACATCCAATGCTAATAAAAACCCAAACATATTTGTGCAGTTTTAGTACCAAAAGAAAGTTCTAAACTATTCCTGTAAAGTACTAAAGTGCTGTTCTACAAGGCAAAGAATCTCCTGAAGTCCTCACAGCCCCAGCTCACAGAGGTTGGGGCTCACAGACACCCCAGGACCAGCACTGGGTTCCCACCAGCCCCTGCCCACCTCTGCAAAGCCACCAACAGAACAAGGCTGGTGTGTGTTACAGTAAAGATGCTTGGTTTGTGACCCTCTACAATAAAATGTGAAATGGGAGAACCAGTCATTTCACCAGGAAAGGCAGAGTAAACACACAGCATGTTCAACTGGACATATTTAAGCTGTCACATGCAATACAGCAACTTGAGCTCTCAGCAATTCTACAATCTCCTTGCAACAAAAGTGGGGAAAAATAACAGCATGTAAGGTTTACCAATGCTAAATTTTGGCCTGAAGTCCACTGTAGAGGGAGGATTTGAATATTCACTATGTGTGGCTGGGAAAAGAAAAAAAAATTCAAGTTCCCCCAACATCAAGTTACAGAACAATTCTAAATATAATTCACAATATTGGAGAAAAAAATTAATTAATAAATCACCATGGCTGCACTGCAGGGTAACTTATTTGACTATATAACAACATCTTCCATATGACTCTTGGAAAATATTTGAATATCCATAGATATTAAATTATACTGACTTAGAAAACATTATTTCTTCTTAAATAGAAATACTCAACAACAAAAATTTTCAAAACCACCATTTTCCATAAATGCAATATTTACCTCTGACTACTCTAACTGTTCAAAAGAAAAAAAAAAACATATACAAACTGACCAGTACAGGAACAGTGATCCTCTCCTCATAGGAAAAAGACATCTAAGAGAGTAGTAGTTTCCCAAGGGGGAAAAAAAATAGTGCTAAAAAACGACCAGTGGTTTTTGGTGAAGGAATTGTTGATTGAAGGGGTAGGATTTTTGTTGCAGAGAAGTTAGTTTGTTTTTTTTCAGGAAAAGGAAAACCTGAAAGTAGGGGTGGAGAGGGATCAGTCATACAGATTTTTTTTTTTTTAATTTTCTGTAATTCTTTTCTGAATTGTTAGCTGAGCAAATCAGAGCTTTGTTTGTGCAGGTGTTTCTAGAACATGATTGAAATACAGTTAAATATTTGTGAAAGCCACAATTTCCAAAGAATTGGAAAATAGTAAAAACGGCAAGAAGAAAGTCTAAATTAATTAGAAAAATTATTCATTGTGAATTATTCATGCAGCATTAGTTATCTCGTGCACACACACACACACTTCAACCATATAAACCCTCTCAAATCTAGATGGACATTTTCCAGGAGACTTGTAGTATTTCAGAATAGAAAATAGTGGAAAAAATTCCTAGAAAATACTTCACTTACAGAAATATCCCCAAAAAAGAGTAAGCCCTCAGACACATTCATTCAGCTGATGGAAGAGGTTAGTCTCACCCTTCCTGTTCTGGAGTGAAATAACACAAAATGGAAAATCTTTCCTAGAAATTTGGCTCAAGAGCAAGACTAGCATACTACAGTTGTTGAGCATCACAATGGCTTATGGGATATGACTAAAAAAACCCCAAACAGCACACAACCAAAAAAGAAAGCAGAATTCTAATATTTTCTTGCCCAAAAAGTTATGACTAAAACAAAATTCTGAACTGGCTCACCATTTCTAAAAACTACAGTCAAATAGAATTAATGTAAAAAAAGAATCTGTTTCTTATCTCCTAGATGAAAGCACTAGGTCTAAATACATATTCTAGTCAAACAGCCAACATGGAAGTACCATACAATTTTTCAATTTTTTTCCAAAGGAATAATCCCAACAACTTGCTTTCTTAACCTAGAGAAAGCTTGAAAATATTTGTGTAAAGGAGCACAGGTAGTTTGGAAATCACAGTAGTAACATACACAGCAACAAACAACATTAAAGCTTTTGTTTGTGGGGTTTTTTTTTTTTTTCCAAATCCATCTTCTGTCAAACAAAACACAATCCACATCTGGCAGCATGCCAATTATGGTAGATGTCACACTGGTTGACAAGATTTACTGAAATGTTCAATGCATGAATACTTTAGATTAACTATCAGCAGTGTGCAAGGACAGCTGCTGATTCTGAACCAAACTCTTCAGGTTCACCAGAAGAACAAAGTGTCTGGAAAGCAGGAGAGAGAAAAAAAAACTACCCAATGCTCTTATTTTAAAAGAAAGGGGAAAAGATGAGGGTGGACAAAATTCAGGCAGACAATACCTTGGTGAAGGTCTCCAGGAAGAACAAAACTTTATTATATTGTAGGAACAGAACATGGCCTTACGTAAAAGAACTAAGCACAAACACTGTTTATAACCCTTTTTCTTCTCTAATGGTTTCTGCCTTTTAATAAAATACTTCAATTTAAACAGGCTGTATAAACACTGGGTTCACTTGACTTCTGAATCAAAGAAAAACTACTGCTATTGCAGAATCATTAACATCTGCTGGGTGGACCAAGCCCCACCCTTGTGCAAAGCCTGTCACATAAAAGGCTGCAGAGGAAGAGTCATACAACACTGCAAAACAACATTATTTTTTAAAAAATTAATGATTACACTGAAAAGGCTAAAGTGCAACCAATAGATAAAGACTGTCTGGAACATTTACATATAAATATTGTTATTAAAATCCTTAAATCTATTTTAGAGTTTCTTCACAAGGTCTGAGAGCAAAGAAGCAGTAAGATTATCTCCAACTTCTGCCACAGAACCTACTCTAAGAGCTAGCTCAAAGAACCATAGTACTAAGCTTAGCAAAGTGTTAAAAATACTCCTCAGCAGTCTATAAAAAAATTTCCTCTGATACCCATTAACATTTTCACACAACACTGCATATTTTGTCTGAATCCCTGTTGCATGTAAACAGGAGGCTCAAGCAGGAGCATTCGACTTAGAATTGTGTATTCAGTGCAGATGCTGGATTCAGCAGAGAAATGATGAAGAACCAGGCCTTTTTTTTACCCTTTTCTAATTAACTGAGTTTTTGAATACCATTAGCAGCTCTAGAGGCACCATAATTTTATTACTCCCTAAGAAAGATATACAGAAATAGAAAAAGTAGATGCACAATTTCAGATCAGAAACAAGTACATCAGTGTAACCATGCCAGAAAAAAACCAAGTCCCAAAACAGAAATGTACTGTGAAGGCAGTGTGTGCCCACCTCTCCCACAAGAGTACGCAGGAAATTCAAACCCGTGGTTTCCCATTTCTAATACAACCAAGCTACCACACTGCTGGCACCCCAGTTCACACCCAAGCTGCCCTCCAGCACACTGGCAGACTCTTCTTAATTTTTTTCTGTTTCTTTTACTATTACTCATGTTATACACATCCACTTTTCTTTTTGTTGCTCAAGAATATTCCCCCACTCCAAGCCTCTCAAATTCAGTTTTGCAGGAATCTTTTGTCCAGCTTTCCCAAAATTTCAACACACCACACTATTTTGGGGGTTTCCCCCTGAGAAGGCATTACTGTAAATGTAAGAAATACTGTTAGAAGTTTATGCTATTATACAGAAGATTTTTGATAACAGTCCAAGTTATACAACTAAGCACTACTTGTAGAAAATCCAAAAATGTGTCTAGCTTATCACTTTCCAGCACTGAACTGAGCTCTGAGAAGACATGGAAATTGGGGCCAGTAGCCATTAGCTTCTAGCAACTGATCCAGGTCAAGTCAGTTGGAACAACTTGTTTAGGTCCAAAAACAAGTAGCTTTTGTATTAAAAGAAAGAGATACTTTTCTAAAAATACAAATTTCTGTAGCTATCCCAAACAGACAATAAACATGAAAGAGAGATAATTTTAACACTTGAGAGCCAGCCAAAAATGTCTAATTTTGGCTGCTCATATTAGGAAAGAAAAATAAACTATTCGATTTTAAATTGTCCAGGGGGCAGGGGAAGGAAGCATAAGGATTTGTTTGTGTTTGTACCACAAGTGACAAATTCCTATTCACTTGGACTTGACTGAAACACACTATACTTATTCACCGCCTCTTCTTTAGACAGTTTTTGATTTAGAAGAACCACCTTCTCTGATAAAAGGAAGTTAATTAGTAGTCTTATTCTTCCAACATTTTTTCACTCTGAAACCTATTTTTCCCCAAAACAGATACCTGTTCCTAAACAAAGCATAGGGTGCAGCAGAATGTTCAGTGATGCATTCCAATACTGTTTCCAGACATGCAGTCCCACAATCAAACTTAGAAGAGCAGCAGTTCTGAACTATACAAATATCAGCAAACTCAGGTTCAATCTGTGAATAATGTCATTTGGCTTAAAGCAAATTCATTATGCTCAGATCAATTGTTGAACTGATAAGAGATGAAGTATTTTTATTTTCCAGATTGTAGCTTGAATTTTCTGTAGGCTTCAGAAGCTGTGACCAAATAAAAAGCTTATTAACACAGTCAATAAAAAGCTAAGTGCATTTCCAGAAATTTCATAGTGGATCTAACAAAACTAAACTAAACAAAACTAAACCTGAAAGTGTCCTGCCTTTCAGTGCTTCCCTATACCTAGAGGAAGTTTTACGAAGTTTTACTTTTCCTGCCCTTTAGGACTACCATACATGAAATCTGTCTGGAATTCAGGCAAAGCAGAGCTTGTTCCAAAACACACAGCTGATCTGTGATTTTCAGACTGGCCATTAACCACCATTTCCAGATAAATGTTCACTTTATGCCAGCACATCGAAAACCAAGGTGAAAGATTATGGGATTGGTTTTGGTTATAGGCCACTGAAGCAAGGCCAACTTGAAACACCCTGCCAGGTAAACATGCTCACAGCAGGATTCTTAAAGTATAAGCAGAGCTCTAAGATACCAGAAACAACCTACTATTTTTAAAATATAGCAGTCACATTTTTGTACAAGGCAAAAAACAATTATGTTTTTTATAAATTACATGTCTCAAAGGTCATATTTGCAAGAATAAGTTAGTTGTTTAAAAGACTTTAAGGATGAAAGGGAACCAAAAGTCTTATCTCTCTCTATTAATTGTTTCATACAATAATTCATATTTTCAATATTCTTTGCCAGGTTGTGTAGAAAGTTTTTTTCTTTTTATCTGATTGAACACTAAATATAGTTAGTGTACTTTCTCAAGATCAAATGTCTCCATGTTTTATTTGCCTGCATTGTATGAATTTTAATTATCCAGGAGTGCTTTTTTTTAATGGGTTCAACTCCAAACAAACTCCAATGGAGACATATACATAAAGAATTTTTGTTCTTGAGGGAACAAAGTAATACTTCTATATATAAAATGGTTAAAGTACAAGAATGAAACCAAGACATTCCATTCTTGTATCAGCCATGTGTCCCACAAACCGAAAAGCAAAACCCACTTGGAACTGATGCTGGCATTCGGCTTGCCACAAGCAAGAATTTCAAGCTGACATGACTACCCATATTGTATCTGGGGACTTCTTCAACAAATACTTAACCCAAATCCTTTGTTTCCTCTTGCCCCAAAGTCTTCCATCTAATTTCATGGTTACAGGTAACAAAAACCACTGATTATCACAAAAGAAGAATTAACTTCAAATAAGGATTTTAGTGCCTGGAAGTGGAATTATTCAGAGATCTGCACAGTCCTACCAGAGCATCACAGTATTACCACGTTTCATTAAATAAGATTCCAGCTGATGTCCAATAATAATAAGCATGACTATCACTTTTTGAACATCAAGCATGTCGGGCAATGGCCTTGGGATAAAAAGGACTCCCAGAAGCAAGAGAAGAATTATGAATAAGAATGAAAACACTGCAGGCTTCTAAGTATCTCCCTGGAAAGATGCATATCAAATGGTTCCAGCCAAAGCCACAGCCAGGAATACTAAGAAGTTAAAATATTACTTAAGAAGAAAAGGTGCAAGAAATAGAAACACTGGAACCAGGAAAGACTGAAGGTCCAGATCTCCTGCCTCATAATGTCATATTTTAACACTCAGTTAAATGGATAAAATTACAAGCTGAAACCTAAAAGCAATGAGGTGGTTTTACCTTTCTGTCATAACACATTTATCTCCAACAGGGAAATACAAAATGTTAAAAAGTAGACTGACTCACTGCTGAAATAGGAAATACAGCAAAAAAAGTTAAGTAAGTCAAGCCTACAAGACTGAAAGAGTGGCATCTTTCTTTATGTCACAAAAAAAGCTCAGCTATTACAAAAGTGCATTAAAATAATGAAAGCACAGGAAAATGTCTAATCTAGAAGCAGTGCTCATTATGTAACATTCTGGTACAGACACAGAATGGAAGGTTAAACAATATTACATTGTAATGACAAATTTTATAAATGTCTCACTGAATTTCACAGAAGGAGCATGGTTCCATGCACTGCTGAGCCCCAGCAGTTTTACATGACAAAATCAGTAAGCGTAACATGTGCGAAGAAGACATCTTCATGATCAGAAGCTGACACACATACATGGATAACAAGAGATAACAAAAGGCAAAGGTGCACATGCAGAGCAGATAAGTCAAGAATCTCAACCCTAATTCACAGGTTAGAGAAATGTGGGAAAAATAAGGCTGGGGGAGATTACACTGCTCTCCTAATTACAATTCACAGTTACATGTCCTTCATCTACACAAAAAGAAATGTCTAGTCTTAATGCAAATGATGTTAATTTCATTGAGATGCTAAGTTAGTACCAACACATCACCTCTGATTTTGTGTGAAATACCATCCATGCATCCTGACACATCACAGCTGAGTACAGCTACATGCAGGGGTGGGAGGAAAAGCCATGCAGTTTGCAGACACTTTTCACCCAGAAAGACAGTACAAATGGATACTTTTCTCCAATTTGCATTGAACTTTCTAGCACTGTCCAGCATATGGAAAATTAACAATCTATTTAAAACATCACAACTGGATGCTATAATGATTTCTTTCCAGTCAGAAGTGACTACTAGACTGGCAGCGAGTAAAACTTTTACCAAAGGTCTGCTAGACAGCTTTATTTTCATGCACAAACCACCACATTAAGTTCACTCCCAAGTGCTTGCTTTAGAACTAACATTACAAATCCCACACTTTAATTTGCTTAAGAGCACAAGCTATCCATCTATACCCACGGCCTGACAAATTTGGTGGCCTTCTATGATGGGCTTACAGCAGTCGTGGATAAGGGAAGGGCAAAAAACATCATTCACCCTGTGTAAAGCATTTGATGTTGTCCTGCATCACACCTTTGTCCAAACTTGGAGAGACATGGATTTGATGGATGGACCACTCAATGGATAAAAAATTGGCTGGATGGTCACACTCAAAGACTTGCAGTCAACAGCTCAATGTCCAAGTGGAGAGAATTGACAAGTGACAATCCTCAGGGGTCAGTATGGTGACAGCTTTGACAGCGACATAGACAGTGGGATCAAGTGCACCCTCAGCAAGTTTGCCAACAAAGTTTGCTCTGCACCAAGCTGTGTGGTGCAGTTGGCACACTGGAGGAAGGGGATATCATCCAGAGGGATCCTGACAGGCTTTACAGGTGGGTGTGTGAGAACATCATGAAGTTCAACAAGGCCAAGTGCAAGGTGCTGCAGCAGGGTCACAGCAATCTCAAGCACAAAGACAGGGTTAAGAATGGATTGAAAGCAGCCCTGGGGAGAAGGGCTTGAGAGTGTTGGTGGACAAAAAGCTGGATGTGAACCAACAGTGTGTGCCAGCAGCCCAGAAAGCCAACCACATCTTGGGCTACATCAAAGGGATGTGACCAGCAGGTCAATGGAGGTGATTCTTCCCCTCTACTCTGCTCTCATGAGACCCTACCTGGAGTACTGCAGCCAGCTCTGGGGCTCCCAGCACAAGGCAGATGCGGATCTGGAATTAATCCAGAGAATCAGTTGACCACACAGCTGGTGCACCTCTCCTACAAACACAGACTGAGAGAATTGGGGCTGTTCAGCCTGGAGAAGAGAAGGTTCTGGAGAGCTCTTAGAGCAGCCTTCCAGTTTGTAGGGGGGGCTTACAAGAAGGCTGGAGAAGGACTTTTTAAAAGGGCATGTAGGGAGAGGATGGAGGGAATGGCCTTAAGATGAAGGAGTGTACAGTTAGATTAGATATTAAGAGGAAATTCTTTATTGTGGGGGTGTTCAGGCACTGGATCAGGCTGCCCAGAGAGGTTTTGGATTTCCCATCCCTGAAGGTGCTCAAGACCAGGCTGGATGAGGCTCCGAGTAGGCTTCCTGCCCTTGGCAGGGGGATTGGAACTATATGATCTTTAAGGTCCTTTCCAGCCCTAACCATTCCGTGATTCTTTGATTCTGCAATTAAGCCCCTGTGCCAGTGCTTACCTGCATTGCAATGATTTGATTGCCTATTTTTAACTAAGGTGCACTACAGAACCTCTGCCTTAACTGTACTAAAAACTACAGTTCAGCAGCAGTGTGAGTCAGACTTGGTTTGCTAGGAAGAGTTGTGCCCGAATGCTCTCCCAACAATGTCTTTGATCTTTCTCTCAACTGCAAACCCCTTCTGACCACTCTCTTCCTTTTCTCTCCATGAGGCTTCAGAACCTAAGCCAAGCACTGAGGAATCTGTGAGATCCACAGCATATTTGAGGGGGAAGGTCACTCTGCACCTATAAACTACTCTTTGCTCAACTCTTGGGGAACGCATTTTTCTAAAATCTTCTTCATTCCAATTTTCCTATCAACAGCGTGTTTTTGCAGAATAGCATCTGAGAGCTGATGTTAACAGATGATGATTAGATGATGACCAAGACTTGACTTGTCTGGCAATGTTACTGCAGAATGCAATGCCCTCCCCTCCACTTCTCAAAATGCAAGGGTACAGCACCAGAAGTCACACTGCAAGTACATAACAGGGCACACAAAAGCAGTAAAAAATGGCTGCCAGAAAAAATGTCATTTGCATAACCAGTCATGAGGAAAGTATTTGTCAAAAAGATACGTTATTTTCCTGATGCCAATCTCAAAATGCAAAAAATGTAAGCTGCTTATCAGTACCAGCAGCACTGATTTGATTGAATGTATTGGAAAGGACACAGAAATGTGAATCATTCACTGAACCAGTATCCCATAACTGCATAGAAGACTTCTGAAGCAGAAGTTTGTTGCTGAAGGCATTTTTTTCATTTTGAAGACAGAAGCTGCTTGATGACCATGTGAAAAATGCAATTAAGTTCTCTAGTTTTATGACACACATTTAAGCCAACTTTAAAGTAGCTTAAACAATACAGATGAAGTTTCTGTATGATTCACTCCTCCGTGATTGAAAACAGTTGATGAAACAGTTACAAAAGGCATTACAGTTCCTTAGTGTGGGACTGGAGAATGTGTTATGGCTACATTGTGTTACTCCCTTGCAGAGAAGGAGTCAAGCACAGCCTTAGTTTCACTTCGAAAGTGATGCCCTAAGGAACTGACAAAGATGCTTGTGTATCAGTCAATGAAAAAGAACATCTGTCCTTTCTCAAGAAAGAAAAAGGCAGAAAAGGAAATGGCACTTTTACCTAAAAGTAAGCCAGATGATTTTCAATATGCAAAGTCATTTTTCCTTGAATGTCACGTACACACACTGTCAGTTCAGGTTTATTAAAGTTTTTTGTAAAACTGGAATGAGGTTCAAAATGTCTGATAGGAATTAGTCATCTGTCATTGCTATTAACTAGCATTTTAAAACAGTGTCTGCCACAAATAGGAGAAATTAATAAAAAAGTTTCACATTAATATAGATAAAAACCCAAAAAAACCCCAAAAAAACCCCAAAAAACCCAAAAAAACCAAACAAACACCAAAAAAAACCAAAAAAACCCCAAAACAAAACCCCACCCAAACTAATATACCCATAGCAAAATAAAATGCAAAGTCTTTGCAGATGCACATGTTTAAGTTGTCAATACCTGAAAACCTGCCAATGAAACCATGAACAGAAAGTTGCTTTTGCACTACACAAGCAAAATTCAGTACTGGGGATCCATACAACTCCTCAAGAAATGAAAGCAAGTACAATTTAACACCACCTGTATGTACCACCTGTAAGTCACAGAAAGGTAACAAAAGCAATGTATGTCTTGATGCTGACATACAATGAAGATCTTGAGTTATATGAGATGAAGTACAATTATAATCAAAATCAAAAGTGACCATAGCTGTCCAATGTCTGTCTGCTAAGCATTTATAAAAAATGGGACAGCATATACTTGTAACTCATTTTTATAATGCCCTTGGGTAACAACTCTGAAGCTGTAGATTACATGAGAGCAAAACATTGATTGTCTGTCACCAAGCTTTCTCCAAGGAAATGTGATTGATTTAACTAACCTCCAGGAACACATTAAGTTTTTGGGGAAGTGTGTGGGGGAAATCAAGAGACCTGCATATCCCTGACAACAATCTCACTGATTAATGACACAATTAGTGTCCCAGTCCAAGCTACAAATATATAAAGGACTTATTTAACAATGGAGTCAATCCGACTGCACCTACAACACCACATTTGGCTCACAATTGTCAAAAAGCATCAGGACAAAAGATTTAAAAGCAACAAGCAAGGTCATACCCTATAGCCCAGTTATGAAAAACATGGGATTGAGTAGACCAAATGCCTGCTCCTTTTCTTTCTACAAAGTGTTAAACTTTAGTACTAAACATTAAGTGGTTTTCCACAGAAGGGAACAGCCCAATCTCTAATTAGAATGAAGAACCTAAGCACAGGACTCTTAAGCCCAAGCTGTTCTATGAATATCCACTTCATCTTTTTAACAAATTAGCTTTCATGAACTTCATTTCCCAACCCCAAAGAACTGGGAAAAAAAGGTATCCAAAGCCTCAAAAACATAATGTGAAGGAAAAAAACCCCAGCCCTGCTTCACACTAGCGATGAATATTTTAAAAATCCTTCAACTATATGTCAAATAACTTTTTCCAGACACATAATTATTTATTGTAAGGTTCAAAGACAAACTCAATAAGGCAGTGAGAATAGTTATAAGATCTTATAACTTATCAGTTATAAGATGCTGAATCTCAGTTTACACAGATGTAAAGTAACATCCATTTTTCTTTCCACCAGCTCTGAGAAGTTACAGTATTTTCCTGTCAAGGAGAACTCTTACTTAAGAGTCTTACTTGACATTCCCAGGTCAACACTTCCAGCAGAAAGCAAAGAAAAATATGCAGACTAGAGAAAGTCAATCAAATGGTAATCTTGTTTTATAAGTACACAAATGAACACAAAGTTTTGAGCAAATATGACAAAAAGATTCAAAAGACTGAAAAAAAGGATCTGATTTAGGTGCCTTACTCTCTTGAGGACAGATCAAAAGGACTTTCAGAAGTTGCTTTTACAGAAAAAGAATCTCTGTATTACAGGCCTTGTTTTGTACATCTTTTCAAAGGCTTCTTGTCCAGAATGCAGTTTGCTGGATAATTGAGGCATGTACAATGCCTTCTGACCTCTCTTGTGCCTGTTTGGCCTTTTCCACTGATGAAAGAAACCAAACTTTATTTTATTTATTTCCACTCTTGGAGATGTGCATTCTTAAACTGATCCATTTTCTGAAAACAATTCTCACGTAAGTGTAGGTGGCATAAACTTAGAATCCTACACAACTCTACTCTTCCCTCACTTAAGAAATCAGAACCTAATTTGAAAGTGCAGGATCATAGAAATATCTTCATTTTTGAAGCTACCAGTACATGAAATACTTCAAAGAGCAAAACTGATAAAGATAAATAAAAGCATCAAGCTTCCATAGGCTACAACTTCAATATTTCTTCTGATTTTTTTCTCCTTATTGATAGATAGAGTGACCAACAAGTATTCAGCATACCTGCTCCAACCTCTTTTTCTTCTTCTTCAATGTTGTTTTTGATGCTGTCGTACTCTTCGTCAATTGCCTGGTTGCCACGCATTTGAGACAGAATTCTCCGTGCCCTCTGAGTCTGGCCTTTCTGAATGAGCCAGCGGGGACTTTCGGGAAGAAACAGGAACCCAAGAAACTGTATAACTGCTGGTACAGCCGACAGGCCCAGCATGTACCTGGAAATAAATAAGAAAATAGATAAATACCTACTATTTGCCTACAAAAACACACTATGAGAAGATTCAGTTACAGCTAGCCAAACTGTATTTACAGATCAAATCTCCCACTCCTCATATTCTTTCTCACTGTAAGTTAAGGGGACAAGGATCATATTCTGCAGGTATTTTAGAAGACATGATCTTTCCTTCATTTCCAGGAAATCTCAGGGACATGATGACTATTCTGCCACCACTGACTCTAGTGCCACTGGTCCTAGGACACTAAGTTAAACTAAACAAAAAACCTGAAATATTACACTAGTTTGGAAACTGAGAAACCCTTCAGTGACAGTCATCAACAGAAAGAGAAAGCAAATGCATGGAGAAAACCAAGTACTGTTGATGACAAAGATGAGATTGAAATCCTGCTAACTGCTTCACCGATATATTAAAAACAAACAAACAAACAAACAACAACAACACAAAACAGCCAGAGAACAATGCATAATTTGGTCAGTAGTACATACACACAGACACATTTGCCAGTTTTAATTTTGAAAATTTCTGACTATAAGCAGAAACACTGAAAAAAGTTCATTTCACCAGCACAGCAATTTACATGAGATCTTCAGAGAGACTGCTTTTAAATCATCAGTCAGATGCAGTGTGAGATTTTAAATCAAAACTGCATTTTAGATGCCCATGGGTTACTATTTACAGCATTAAGGCTATTTCTCTACTCAGCAGAGAATTACCACTGGTAAAAGCACAGTTATGCTTCCAATGATCTGCACTGACACCTGTGGCAACACTCAAGCAGGGATATTTGCTCCATCCAAAGTGGGGGAAAAGGCTGTGGAAGACAAGCACAGCACCAATTTTCATGGGTGGCTCTGGTCTATACACATCACATTTTTATATTTCTCCAGTAAAACAATAAAAGGATAAAAAGAATTGCAGAACAATGTATAATTTTGTTCTGCTTTTTAAATCTGACCTTTTCCCATTTACACTTCACCCAGATTATTTTCACTTTCATTAAAGACTTTAAACAGTGCTGGTGTCACCTGTACATTATTGCAGTTATCACGGGTTCCACATCAGTGGATGTGATCATTAAAACACTTCCAGAAGCCAGTCCCTCTGAATATAGAGGTAGCCTGTACTCATAAACAAATTCACACTTTGATATTAGTCAGGAGATTAAGGAGATTTGCTAATCCCTCCTCTAGCTCCTCTCTCCATACCCCAGGATGCATGCTTCCACAGATGATTCTGCAGCCTCTTACCTGGATCTTTTTATAAAGCATGCATCAGATTGCTAATTGAGTAGGAAGGAGAGAACTATTACTGAAAACCTTATGTTCAGGCAATGAACAAAATGCATTTGTCAAGTCCAAATGCATTCTGAGTAAAAATGGAAAAATACTTTCTTAGAGGCATTTGTGGATTTAACAAAGAAAAACATGGGCAGTACAACAGGCAAAAAACTGGAGAATGGTAAAAAGAATACCCAAAAGGCAATGCAAGGAGGATGGCCATCCCAGGACAATGTGCATGCAGACCTGTCTTCCCACCCCCAGCTGAGCCTTCACGTTCTTCTTAAAATCAGTCAAAATTTCCAAAGGTCATACAAGCAAAACTTGGTCAAGAAAGAGCTCAGTTAGCAGCTCTCTTTTTTTGGCAACACTTTAAAAATTATATAGCTCAGTATTCATTAAAAAAGAAAAGCACAAGAAAGAAAATAAATTCAAACCATGAAGTCTGTGGAAGGCTTATTAGCTGGGTAGTCTTCAGTCAATGTATCTAACAGTGTCACTAATCCACTAATGTTCTCATTCCTCATTCACTACTGCTCTCATTCATTAATGGCCTCATTTATTCCTACACTTTTCCTTCTCCACAAACATTTTGGTAGCTGTGTAAAAAATACATAGACCATTGAAGCTCACCAAATTGTAGATTCAATATCTTTGTTGGAGTGATATTTAGAAAGCCTTCTCTATTTCAAATGAAGAGTAAAACAAACTCATAGAGATTAAAAACAACTGCTGTATCCTGTCAAAGTGCATGCTGAAGTATGTTTTCATGCATCTAAGTATGCAGATTTAGTCCTTCAGACTCCTGTTGCTTAAATTTCTGCTCCTCCAAAGCCCTTCAGTCACTTAAATGCAGCAGAGCCTCCAGAACTAAGCAGCTGGGTGCCTGCAATCATCTTAGGAGGCAAAATCAATCAAGGCTCCTGAAAGCTTGATTCATACATTTGGACTGTATTGGATTGTTTATCCCAGGCAAGACAAGAAAGAAATGTACAGACAGTGCTCCCTCACTGAAGTTAGTTTCCAATCTGCAAAACTCTGGTCAAAGTTGAGTAAAAGGAGAAGGCCAGAAGGAAAACATTTAGTTGAAAGGGAACATCCATTGCAAGTTCTAGAGTTGGTGTAATTTTCAGAGCAAGCCATTTTGATATAATCAATTTAGAGTAAAAGCAGGCAATTTCAGACATTTCACACAGTGAGCCAGCTTTCAGAAATCTAATATAGTTCTTTCCTATACAGGTTACAAGACTTTGTGTTTGAAGCCAGATGTCTAGCAGCCCTGAAAAAATCCAGCATGAAATTTAATAAGTCTGCTGTAACATTTCTCCTATGACATACTGCTGCAATACTATTAAGATGGCATTAGCAGGGTTTATAAAGCTAACCTAAGGGTCACGTTAAATATTTGTTTTCTTTGGTTTATTTTAATTTAATATCCAGCATTTCCAAGAATAAGCAGAGCCAAGAAAAATTAAAGTTCCTTATTGTTTGTTGCAGCACTCCAGTGCTTAGCCATTCAGTCAGTAAGAGATACAATAATTGCTGTAATGTTCTAATGTAATGACTCAGGGGTAGATATTTGTGATTTCTCGTCACGTGTTAGCTGGCCACTCCTTTCAGGTGAGAGACCATCTGTACTCTTCCCTGCTCAGCCTTAGGTTGCAATAAACTAGCTGAGGACAGTACACCATCCATTAACAGCTCCAGCATTGCAGCTGGAATACTTGGATACCTCATCACTGAGGTGGCAGCCTGTTTCTTCACTCAGTCCCGCAGAGCAGTACTCGACACATACATAAAACACAGCATTACTACTAAAGTCACCCAGCACGTGCCAGCAGGCTGCAGAAACTATTGTTTCTCACTACTCCACGCACCGTGCTGCACTAAGACTACAAATACAAGAGAAAGCCACAAACCAGGAATAACAATGGATCACTGAGAGAGGTCGCACAACTGAAGCATGTGACATAGAAGAGGCTGAGAGAACTGGGTTTGTGCAGCCCAGAAAATAGATTTTTATTATTTTATAACATAAACTTTTAACTCTAAATTTATGTTACAATATCCTTCAATTCTGATAGATTACCACTGCTCAGATTAAGAATATTCAAACTTCACCTCTATCATGCACATACAACATATTACTTACTGGAAATTTGCCTTTTGAAAAATCAGCATGTAATTATTGTAAATGCAAAAGGCAAGCTACCTTCATAAACATCATGACAATCATTCACGCTTGTGATGTGTATTTATTACTCTCCCACTTCAAAGTTTAGCAAAGTCAAAAAAACCTGCGCATACTGTGAATATTAAGCATAAGCAAAAGCAGTGGGGATCTATTCTGGCAAGATTTAATTACTGAAATTCCATTTTAGTGTACAGTTTTACCACTTTCTACGTAAATTCTGTTTTACCAACAAGAGAATTTTAATAGCTGTCAACCAAATCAGGACTATGGCAGCTTGCTTTTAGCAAGGAAGGCTCACAAACCTCCATCCATCCTTCGCGAGGTAGCTGAAGATTCCATCGACAACACTTGCGAAAAACTGCCCTCCAGTGATGAAGAGAGTGTTAATGGTGACTAATCTGCCTCGTAAGTGTGGTGGAGCCACTTCTGCGATGTACACTGGCACAGTCATAGATGCTACACCTACAAGAATAAATTCGGTTACAGTTATAAAATCGAAAGAGATACTACATTGCTTTTTCATCATAAAACACTATTTTGGGTTTGGCTGAGACAGAGTTCATTTTCTTCATAGTAGCTAGTATAGGGCTATGTTTTATATTTGTACTGGAAACAGTGTTAACTATTCAGGGATGTTTTCTTTATTCCTTACACAGAGTCAAGGCCTGTTCTGCCTCTCACCCCACCCCAACAGCAAGGCTGAGGGCACACAAGTACATGTGAGAGGACACAGCCAGGACAGCTGACCCCGACCGATCCAAGGGATATTCCAGACCACATGGCATCATGCTCAACATACAGAGCTAGGGGAAAAGGAAGAAAGGGGGCACATTCAGTGTTGTGGAGTCTATGTTCCCCAACAGCTGTAACACATGACGGAGCCCTGCTCTCCTGCAAAAGCTCAACACCTGCTTGCCCAGGGGAAGTGGTGAATGAGTTCCTTGCTTTGTTTTACTTGTGTGCGTGGCTTTTGCTATACCTACTAAACTGTCTTTATTCCAACCCATGAGTTTTCTCACTTTTACTCTTCCAGTTCTCTCCCTTACCCTACCAGCAGAGAGTGAGCGAGCAGCTACACAGGGCTGAGCTGCTGACCAAGGCTGGGCATGACAAGCAGTGATCCAAACTGAGTGGCTTTGGTGCCCAGTAACTCCACAGAAAACACCACCTCTCCTGCCCTGAGTGACCACCCTAACAAATGGAGCCCAAAGTCATGGACCAAAGGAACTCAATGGACATTTACAGGCACTTTATAGACATTTCATAGGGGTGGTCCATAGACTATGGGAATGATATCTGTGTATTACATCAAAGATGGGAAGGGGGTTCATGGGTAATAAGAATGCACTGCATCTAGATGGAATAAGGGGTGGAGAATGTGCTGGTTTCAGCTGGGGTAGAGTTACTATTCTTCATAGTAGCCAGTATGGGCTATATTTTGGATTTAAACTTAGGACATCGTGTTTACAAAATTAACTCTATTCAAGGCAAAATCTGCACACACTTAAATGAAATAAGCTGGACAAATTTGATTTCTGACTTTCTAAGGATGAAAACAATGAAAATGCAACTAACAAACTCTAGAAGCATACAAAAAGCAAATGGTTGCTAGCAGCTGTTTGGTTTGAAGTAATGGTACAAAGAATAAATTTCTTCAATTCACATTGCATGTACACTGAAATTAAATAAAAGGACAGATATAACTATAGTTTCGAAAGAAAGAGATTCTATGTTCCAAGTAAGCACACAAGTCAAAGTGACCAACTGAAGACATCAGGTGTTCACAAAACTCTGTTTAAAAAGAATTTTAGCATGGTTTCCACAGCCAGAAATAAAAACAAGGCCAAGCATTATTATTATTATTGTGTAATTTCATTACCGTTATAGAACAAATTGTTTCTTGACTTGGTTTAAAAATATTCCATGTGCTATTTCAAGTACAGGTTGGCTGAGCCCTGAGCAACCTGAGGTAGAGAGAGGCCTCCCTGCCAATGCAGAGGGATTGGAACTAGATGATCTTTAAGGGTCCTTCCAACCCAAGCCATTCTATGATTCAATGCAAAAAACTCTGTCACCATAAGGAAACAAGGACTAATGCTAAACCACAGCTGCTTTTTATTCTGTCTTATTTCCTACTAACTAGGCAATGAGTCATTTGTGCAAAACACAGAAATGTCCACAAGGAACACACAAAAGCTGAAACAACTGTACAACAGTGTATGAAGAGCATACCTAGGTGCAGCACACACTTTGGTGGTTGAAATCCCTATTTCCTTACAAGAACCAACACTGACAAGCAACAGTGATTTCTTCTGTAGTTAAAAGTGGAAGTACATTAGCAGCAGCCACCCAAACACCTATTTTGACTGAAGTCAGCTGAGATGCAACTTGAGCACAGTGAGCTTGGCTGTCCAAGCACCATCAGACACAACACATCTTCCAGCCTGGGCCAGCTCTACCAGCTCCATACAGACAGCCCCACACCAGCACGGGCCAGTGCCAGAGCCCCAGCAAGAAATGGGGTCACCTAAAAGCTAGCACATGGCTCTTGAAGCACAGCTATGGTTCCTGGCTTGTGTCACAGTAGAAGGGCTTCATCATGGGATGGCTTCGGCTAGCACCCCACTGCCTGGCTGACTCGCCAAACTAAGAGCACAGAATCATCTTTAGCAACAAGGTTAGCCTGGCAGGACTGCTGGGAGCCTCCAAAAGCTTGAGCGAGGAATACAGATTGTTCAATAATAAAACGGCATGAGAAGATCCTTTGTTGTGATAGGTAAACATGCACAGCAGCCTCTCAGCATGATAACCCAGTTCCCAGCAGGGCCTCCCAGGACATGCCAATGCTTCCTTCTCTTATCAATTGAGCAACTGGCACAGAATAAAAAACCCAAATAAAATGTCAGGGGAAAAAAGAAGAGCATTAAAAATTCATTCAACCAATTTTCAAAGCCAACCAGAATGCACCATCGAAAGAAGCATTCAAATAGTCCTTTGTGTATTTGACAGAAAAGTGAATTTTCAAGCCCAGCCCACCATTAGGGGTGTTTCTCTTCAATATTTCAGGTCAGTATTTGAAATAATGATGATTAAAGTGATGGAGACTGCACACATAGAACAGCAAATCCTTTTTGGAAAAGCACAGGCATGTGTCCACTTGCTGCAAACAAAAGCCACCAAGGACCCATGCGAGATGCATGGAGCAGAGGGGCAGGGCTCTACAGCTGTGACAGCCCTGGCCTAGTGAGGCTGGGCCTTCCTGCTCCCTCAGCCACCTCTTTACCTTTGGCATGTCACCTCCAATGCCCATGCTTGTTCTCCCACTGTGGTGTGGCCATCTTCCCATAGGCTCCTTGGGACTGTAGGTTAAGATATATCTTTGACATACATAATCATGTAGTGAAGCTAATTTGAGAAGTAAAGATGGCAACATCTGTATGTGGTTTTTACTAGAAAACAATTAGAAAGATGTGCACAACCAAAACCAATATATGCTTTGTAAAAACGCTACCTTGTACCCCCTTTCAACTCAATGAAGAGTGATTCTACCAGGACCTGCAGAGGAATCTTGTTCAAAGCATGCCAGCCAAAAATGCTTCTCAGGCATCCAAAAAGCAGAGCCACACCATTGTCCAGACCAGCAGCTCCCACTGATGTTCAGAGCACACCACCAGCCCTGAGCCACTGCTAGAACCACTGGTAGCCACAGCTACGACACTTGCCTCTTACAGGTGAAACTAAAACCTGTTGCATAACATAGGGGGGGGTATGAAAATTAACATGTATTTGTAAAAAGTCTTGAACAAGATTTATTGTTTCTACTGCATTCTTCTTACAAGTTGATGACTACAGGAATAAAGAGAGAAAAGGAAGCCTGCACACCCCAACAGTCCTGTCACAAGCTAGCCAGTGATATCAGCTATTCAGCTGGCATTAATATAATAGCTGAAATTATTTATTATCAAACCTGCAATACCCTAAGGATTTAGGGTATAAGCTCAAAATCACACAGAATTGCTTATTTAACATTTAACATTTGAAGATCATCTAGTCTAACCACTGTTCAAGAAGGGGCAGCTAGAGCAGGCTGCCCAGAACCATCCTCAATTAGGCCTTGACAATCTCACCATGTGGATCTCCAACCAAAATGACTCTGTAATTCTGCAGCTTCCATGCCAGCTTTCTTTCTTGCCCTGAGAAATGTGTTCACAATGCTGCTGTCTAAAACAGCCTTTCTGGATTTCTATTCAGACCTTACTTCCTCTACCGTGTGTCCCAAAATCTACAGGTTCAAAACATTCAAGCAAAAATCTCAATTCAGAAGACACATTTGTTACTTATTTTCAATTATCATTTCAATATCAAAACATATGCTTTGCTACTCTGAGTCTGAAAGAGTGCAGCAGGAGGTTTCAGGGAACAGGAGGAGGCAATTAGGAAAGCCTTCCCAGTTTATCTGACTGTCACGCAGCAAGCATTCATACACAAAAGCAAAGTTCCTCTTGAAAAAAACACCAGGAGTGAAGCAATGGCTATTCTGAAACTGATCAAAATAAGAGAAAAAATCATATGACTTTAAAGAAATAATATTTTAGATTCTCAAGTGTTATTTGCATTACTCATTTGCTTTTAGTTGCCTTAGAATGCATCTATGTTCTCTACACTTTCCTCCTCTGATTTTCATTTAAGACACACTAGAACACAGGAGAGTAAGTTCTTCTGAAAAGGCATAGTCAGAAGCAATGCATTAAGTATTAGTCAAGTATAAAAATCTCTAAAATACATACCCAGGATTTGTTATGTAATTATTTTAATAGCCAGATATTAAAGAAATTTGAAAACAAAGAACAGCTTTCCTAGCAAAACAAATATAGCTGCAATGGAATCTTTCCTTAATCCTTCATATGGGAATGCTTTCATTTACACTTAGATGACATTTTCTAATATGCTCTCACTGTTAAATTGCTCACACCAAATAAAAGATTCTTGCTGCAGGCAAGTATATTACTAGCTAACTAGTAGAGCTGATAAGTGACAAGACATGAGAAATAGAAAACGAAAATAATTAACTGGAAATCTGTCAGAGAAGGCTGAAGCTCTACATTTTGCACTACAGCTATTGAAATATGAAAAAAGAGAGCAGGGAAGTCCAGTCTTTATCCACTTGAGTAACCAAGGCATGAACTTTCTGACCTCATTAAAGGATAAAGCTCAGAAAAAACATAACAGAAGTTTCCTTAAATTTCGACCAGAAGATGCATCTAATTATTATATGAGAAGCATCAGATGACATAATGGGCTGAAATCATCATATTAAATGTTTTTCCACTCCTAAAATCACTTAGGAGACTAATTACTAGGGCTCCTACTATAATCTGCAGACTTACCAGTAGAAAGCAGAGACAAGTCTGCAGGGACAATTTTAAGACAATCAATAGACCAGAGGTGTGAAAAGACATCTTAGAGTCACCTTATCATCCAGAAAGGTATTTCCAGTATGAACATGTAAGCATCATAAAGAATTCATTAAAAAGTTCAGAAATTAAGTCAACAAACCTACTGACAATAGAAATAAAAAGGTCAATGAAGGAGAGTTCCTATGACAATTAGAATTATATTTTAAGAAATGAGATTACAGTAGAAAACACAAGAACTAAAAAAGGAATCCAAGTTATTGTTTGTAAAATGCATTTGAGCATTAATGCTAAGGAAATGGAATGATTTTAAAGACTTCTTTGTGCAAGATCAGACAGATATAAATGTACCCTGTTCAGATTAGGACTTCCACCACAGCTCCTGTCATGTCTCCTGCCAACAAGAGGAAAGGTGCATCATAAGAGTAACAGATGAGCAACAAAAGCTGGAGACAGGATAATGAATGAGATGGACTTTTACTCCTTGCACAATAAAAGAGCTCTAAGGTAGCAGAAATGTGTCAGTCTTTTCACTGGCATCAGCCAATAACCAGTGTCAGGAGCAGCAAAAAACACAGGGAAGGGTTCCTGACAAACTTTTGTTGTTACTGTAACTCAATTAGTCTTTCATGCTTAGTAATAAAGAGGACTGATAATTAACTAGAAGTGCTAAGGAGGCACATCCAGGAGCTGATGTCTCTTTGTATCATGCTTCTGTCCCTCCTGTCCAGCTTGTGCTGACCCTTTGCATGAAAACCAAGCAAACCAGGGAATACAACCAGCTAGAAGGATATCCACCTGCCTCTCAAGGGGGTTGTACCACTTATCTCCTTTAAACAGTTCACGATGACATCAGATGACTGTACCGCCTCCAGGCAGGACTAGTTATGACAATGGAGTAACCTGAACCACCATGGGACTCCAGACTGTCCAGGTGGAAAGTAAAATTAAAATGTGAAATAATCATTAAAAAAGTGCAAAGAAATCTCTGATCCTATTTCAGAGTACAGCAACTCAGCAATTAATCTCTATTAAAAACAAAGAACATACACAGCTTATTATAAAAATTTGTGTTGTTAGGAGCTCCAAATGAACAAGCATAAACTAAAAGGTTTCCTTTCAGAACATCCTTCATTAACATATAAATCTGCACTGAGGTACTTAACCAAGGTAAAATATTTCACATATCTTGCAAGAGCAAATTTTCATTACAATATTAAACTTTAACGCTGCCGACTTTAAAATTCACTTAATTAAGAAGCATCCCATAATGGTTCGTGTTAATACTAAGGATTCCAAGCAGCAAGTGATTCCACAGACAAGGGATTTATGGAGGCAACCTGATGAAGAAGCAAGTTTATGGCAAAGAGAATTAGGAATTAAATATTAGCAGAGGTTGCTATGCTACAAGAAAATTTGAATACAAAGTCAAGGTGAACTCTTTGTGGGGGTGCAAAGGGAGTATAAATAACAGCAAATTCCTAAGGTGACAAGGGGAAACTTGCCAACCTACAGCTGAGTTAATGTTTTCTCACAGCAGCTTTGCAGCAAATCTGGTAAACGTCCTACATCCTGAATACTGGACATGCAATCTGAATTTAGTGCCTTGGAAAAATGATTGACCCCAGAAGTATGTCACATTATATAGACAAAAAGACTTTCATCAAGTATTTTCTTTCAGTTGTGTTCCCACAAAATTATACTTTAAGGTTTTTGCTTTACTCTGACAAAATCAGCATTCTTGACAACTGATAATTTTAGAACATTGCTCACATCTGAGTAGCAAAACTCAAGAGGACAGGGGCAACATGCTGGTTAACTTCCTGAAAGATTTGAGAAGTTCTACAATAACTGTATAATCTTTACCATCAAAGAAAATCGATTTAAATAGTTTGTGGAGAAAATAAATCCATCACTGACAAAAGGGATACATTTTACTGCAAAGGATACTTATTTTAAAAGACCATTAGCTTTCACAAACACACATACAGGAGCTGTCAACAATCAGCCACCTCCTATTCTACAGACAGCTCCACAACACATTACAATTATATTGCTCAACCTAATCAGAAATTAAGCCTTTTTATAGTCTCATAGAGTCCTTTTGTGCTGTTACAGTTAACACTTCAGCTTTCAGTAATGACAGTCAACTTAAGGGGATAACAGAGTGCCTTATTAAACATGCTAATAGGAAATACTTGAGAAAGCAGTGCATTTGAATGCTGTTCTAGTACACTAACCATCTCCCTAGCAGATAAAATATTCATTGCACAGCTTGAATTTGAGTCTGAATATCAGTGAAAGCTCAAGTCCTCTCCAATATCTTGGCTTCCCATTGCACATATCTGGTAAAGGCATTATCAGCAGTTTATAACTGGTTACTGAAAGTTATTTCAAGGATGACTGGAAGCACACTTCCCCATTTAGTATCTCCCCTATGTCAGATTAGTAGAAGTCAATTTCTTAGCTGTGGCATAACTGTACTCGGCTACAGGAGAGCACTGAAATGCACAAGGGCAGTGGGACAAACCAGCAGCACTAAAACCACATGAGAACATAGATGACAGTAATGGACAGACTTAGGTGCATCTCTTCTAGAATGGGGGTTCAACATCAGCAGCCTTCATTTAAGTCTGGTATTTTAACACTAATTTACTGAATTGTAGAGAGCTGGTTCATCATAACTAAAAAACCTGTACTGTTGAACATCTAATAGACTAAGTAATTCCACACCTTTACGTCCCTAACTAGCGACCAGCCCAAATCTGTGTGAGCAACATTGTAATTATAACCAAAACCCTATGTTACTATGTGGCATCCAACTGTGAAGGAGTCAAGGACCGGAGCAACCTGAAGAAATGCAAATGAAGCTCCTCACTAGTTGATATTGTCTCATTTATAGAACAATCCTATCTTAATGAGCCTGAATAAATAATTCTTTCTGATGACCACAAGAAGGCTTTTTCACTGTTGTGTGTTATCAGCACGGATCAAAACCACAAGATCCTTCTTCACTTCAGAAAACCTCAAATTGCGTCCAGTAGAAACAACCACAGCTGTCATATAGTAAATGCAATGCCCCAAGAAGATAGCATTGGCCTTCCACAAGAGTAATTTCAAGTTTCAAGCTCTCCCTTGTTCAAAAGATACAGAAGTAAATTCAGCTCATAACAAAATGAACAGGCCAACACAGAATACAATTCCTCCACAATTGAAGTGTTTAGGCCTTTCTCTGGCATCTCCAGGACAGTATCTCAGAAGAACAGCCTAGGGTAATCACATATAGTTAAGAGACATGAATATTCAACAAAGCATAATCAAGGAGGGCTTATCATAGTACTGATTTTCCTACACTGAAATTCTTTAAGTCAAGGAATATTTTCCTCTGGAAACTGGGGGTTATGAAATGGAAATAAGTGGGCCATGACTTGAGGGAAGACAGACAAGAACCACCTACAGGCTACAGTGTGAAAGTTTTTTAAAATAAAGCTTAGTTTATTCTGTTTATTAAAAGAAAACAGTTTAGGAGCTACAAAAAGAATGTAGTAATCTTTAATAACAAACAGGCAGTAATTTAAAAAATATGGAGGATATTCTATGATTCTAAGTGTTAGAACCATTTAATCTGTGGGGTCCTATTCAACTCAACATTAGCACTATCTGTGGAACAGCTCATTTTGGGAACAAAATATTCTTAAACAAATAACTTTTTCTATTCAAAATTATGTTGAGATTATTCAAGGTTATAATAATTTTAAAAAAATGTTAAGAGGAAATTTATCTTGAGTGACAAAATCAGAGAGTGGGATTTAATTAACCAGAGGCAAAATAATCAAGATAATTATCCAGAAAATGTGAAGCAAAGATCTTTGCAACTGTCCAAACCTATGACCAAACCTAGCACTACAGATGTCCATTTATACTTCTCAGCAACCTGGAATTAGTGACCCGTGTTCAGTCATTCTTTACGGCTACCATCTGTTCCTATTAATCCAGGCTGTGAAACTCCCAGTCAGACCCCACCCAGCTGCCTGAGTATCCTACTGAGAATGCCATACTGGGAGTCTGTGCCTGTAGCTCATATCTGTGAGGTCTCATTTCAGAAAGATAGAAGAAATCATGAAGAAATGCATTTTTGAATCATTATAGCAATACTAGAATAACTATCAACCCTAGAAGTGAGTAAAAGCTATCGAAAGCAACTATGAAAAAGTTCTAATTTGTTCTGTGTCTGAATTAATTTGATCAAGAACTATTTGCAAAAATCTGTAACTGCATTGTAAGATACAGACCTTTCATTGTGAAAGAGTAAAGCAGCCTAGATGTTTATACCACTCAACACTTATTTTTACCACATGGCAAAAACTTCTCACTTGAGAAAATAAGAGCATTTTTTTTATTTTCACTTGAAAATTATGAATACAACATAGTAGTTTTCTTTATGACAGCTTGTATAAACACATAAGTCAAGCACTACTTGATCTGCTTCAAGAGTGGTTTCAGTTTAAATAAATAGTAATTGAGATAAGCAGTGCTTTTCTGTAGACATTCTCTAGCACCAGCAGACTGCACTGTACGTGCTGCTCACACCTAGGAAGAACCAGCAGTTGCTGAAGGTGCTCAAGTCCTGAGGCAGCCCCAGCCACAGATAAGGAACTGCTTCCCCATCCAGTGGCTGCTCCCCATCCAGCAAGGCAGGGGGTCTGGATGAGTATCCCCATCTCAGCTACCCCACTGGCCATTGGAGGCTTTTGGTCTGGTGGCTGGCATAGAACTGTGCTGAGGCGCGCTAACTGAGAGGCTGGAGGTGCCAATCTGTCTCTTTCTGCTGACTTAGCCACACAAACTGGAATTTCCAGCAGGGAAGTGTGGTTTTATAATGACCCAGAAAGATTCGTCAGGGCTCATCTGCATAGCCATTCATATATGCCAGAAAGTCAGCATTATAAACACAATCTTTACATGGTTGAAAAAAAACAATCCCACATCAAAAACCCCAGAACAAATGGTTGAATGCTTCAAGGATTAGCACATATTTTCTGTGCAGAGAAAGTTTATTTTCAGAGGACAAGGGTAATGGCTTGAAAGCTATACAGAAAACAAATGTTTCTTTCTAACTTTACATTTTTGCTTATATGCCATTTTTTCTCTAATTCTACTACAGTGATGCTTTACCCAACTTACAGGAATTCTAAGGGAAGTGACATCTATACAAACATGAACAAGCTTTGGAAGCTGAACTCAGCCAAAAGCATGCCTTCAGGTTATACCTGAAAGCTACAGTTATACTCTTCAGCTAAGACTTAAATTGTTTTTAACAGTGCCTCTTTCTACAAGCACAGTTTTCAAAACAGTAAAACTGGTTAACTTCTCTGTAAACTGCTTTAGGTTTCACTGGGTTTAAAGTCTAGCCACTGTCTCCAAACATGAAGCTTCAGATGAAGATGAGCAGGCAGAAGAACATATTTTCTTACCTACAACTTGCAATTAATTAAAAGAAAAATAAAAATTAGAAAGACTAATCTCATTGCAAACTTAGTGTTTTAGAGATACAAACAAACATTTTAGAGAAAAAGTAATATTGAATGATTTCATTCCCTATTCAGGAAAGCCTGTCAAAATTCAAAAAATACTGTCTGTCTAATGTATATTCCCAGTAATTTTGTGCTTGCCATGGGTAAATACATTGCAAACATCAACACACAGAACTATATTTTTATAGGAATTGCTACATTTATCCACTTGTGCAGAAAACAGCATGACTGGTAGGAAGACAGGTACCAGTTATATGGTTTTGTAACTATTACTCTAAAAAATAAACAAAAGCCTTGTAAGCCTTTTACAGCCTAAGGCTTGATTTTAAAATCTAAGTTTCAATTATGTCTTTATAATGCAAGTAGCACTCATGACAGTAAAGTAAGTATAACTACAGTTATAATGAAAATATAGGAATCACAGCAATTGCTCGGTTTCTTTCTACACTAGCAGATTCAAATACAACCAAGCTTGTGTCTACAAACACAAGTGGTCCATGGAGAGATAATAAAACTCCTTTCTTTTTGACCATATGGGAAAATATTTGCAGTATTGGAGGGTGGAGGGTGGTAGAAATCAGTACAGTACTTCTTCCTCAAGGCATCTTCTGTAGCACCCATATTTTGCATGCTAGGGAGAGTAAGGCCTTTCTCAGTGCACAAGGGTTAAGTCAACCAGTGCTGCACACTTCTTTGCTTTAAGAGAAGCAGCTCAGCTTAAACATCTAGCTGCCACCAGATATTTAAGTGTGATATCTAGTGTCCTTCTCCTCATGATCTGGAGTTTCCCTGCCACCAATTCAATAACAGCTGCTCAGTGCCGGTGCAATGCAACTGTAATAGAAGAGCATCCTATGGAGGAATCCCAAGTAAAGATCTCTCAAGAAAAGTGCTAGTCTCAGAGAGGGTTTTAACTATAAGCACAAGGATCTTGCATTAGAGTGCTCTTAGCAGAAGGATAAGCCAATTTCTTCATGTCACAGAGGTTTACACATGGAAATGACTTGTGACTGCTCTCCTGGACTATCACAACTACAACTACACAACTACAGAACTCATGGTGTAGTAGTCACGCTGTCAAGGGATACAAGGTTACTTTACACACTTTCAATGTGTATTTACTTCCACCAGCGCTCATACTGACCAAAAAAGAAGCTACAAGTGAAGAATGAGACAGCTGCACTTGAGAGGGGAAATAGCAAGACAGTAGTGTCAAGTGCTAAAAGGAAAAAAGTAACAGATCAACTACTCCATTACCAACATCTAAGGGACAAAAAGCTGAGGAAGCCTCAGCCAAGCAGGAGTGGATGGATGCCGCAAGTGGAAAGAAATTACTGCTAAATTTTGTCAGAGAAATGGACTGCCAAAGAGCTTTCTGGGAAATGTTGCTCTCATGACTTTCAATTTTTGACAACTTGCAGTTCTCTAGATGCATTGTGAGGGACAGTCATTTTCCAAACAACGGATGTAATTCTGGTAACAGTTGCTTTACTTCAACGTTTACTTTGCACTTTGTTAGGTCGTACTCAGCAACAAGCACAACTCCTGAGGTTCCCCTGCAGAGCAGCTCTTTCCTGCCCTATTTTCATTCTCCAGGCACATTAGCAGGGGAGGGTTCAGGCAGAACTCCAGGTCAGCCTACAGAGAAAGCTGGGCAAACACTGCATTGTTCTTGGTAAATCTCATTAAGTGATACAAGGTTTTGATAACTTTAGGTAACCTCAAGATTAAGAGGAAATAAAGATGGGTATCTGAAGTGCCATTCTGCAACTCAGGGCGCTGCACTGATTCTCCTACCTGTCAGTTGGCTGTGTTGTCCCTATACAGTGAGAGAATAGTGAAAATGAGACATTTTAAGAAAAATTAGAACTCGTAATTTTAAAAAGTATATCTGACAGTCCCATTCCAATTAATACAGATACAGCAAGTATCTCTAAGATAAAATCTGCTTTTCCTGGGACTTGCACTACTCAAGTTGCAATAAATCAGTGTAAGTTGTCAGATAACAAGCTGGGCAATGAAATACTCCACTGCTTCAGTTTGCTGTCTGCCAGCCTCCAAGTGATCCAGCTTTTTTGTACTTGAGGCACAGCTACTAGAAAGTAGTAAATTTTAACTCCTTCATACCTGTTCCCACTTAGAAGTGGATTCCATCCTTAAAACTGAAAAGTTTATAGTTAAAAATGAAGCCACATTCTCCTTCGAAGTGACAAGACATTCTCATTTAAGGTTCAAGCTTTAAGTGAAAAGATTCATGCACAAGCTACTACTGAGAAAAATAACCAAATCCAGGATCTCTCTGAAAAATAAACTTTGCAAGCCCTGTGATTACAGCATTACTCCACTTTCACTGAGAAAAATTTATGAAGAAATTTCCATGCTTGAGGATAACTGAAAAGTCTTAGACCAGAGCAGGGAAGGATGTCTGAATCCTCACAGGACTCTTTCCAAAAAAACTCTATTGAGTAATTACTATCTCCCATCTTGATTTTCCCTATACCACATTTCACCTGATTTTTTAATTAAAGTATTTAATTAAATCTTCATATAGCAAGATTTAATTGAAACATCAATTATGGTAAAACCTAGCTACATATAATTGAATTTCCACTCAAAAGTAAAAATCACTTTATTTACATTTTGAAACATTTTTGGCCTACTTCCTCTTTCTTATTTCCCAAAACAAAAGGTAGGGACTGCTGACAATACTGCAAGAGAGCAACATCAGAAAGCAGAATTAATTACCCCCTGGGGAAGAATCATTAAACTGAGCACTAATAAAGTAACTGTGAGTAGGAATGGAACCAGTTGTGATGGCTTCTAATAAAGCACTAGAAACCTACAATGAAGCACAAAATAGCCCATAGGTGACTGGATCTCTGAATTAGTCACTACCCACTCCTACCTGCCAAGTTAGTATTATTTATACTTGCATACAGTAAAAAATAATAAAACCACAGTATTCTCCCCATAAAATTTTACTATTCATTGCAAAGCACACATGTTGATGACAGGCTTTTGTCAATGAGGTTGGGAATAAACTGCTCTAGCAGAATGCTACTCTTTCTGTCACCAAAGATAACCTTCTTAATAACAGAATCCTCCTCCCTAATACTTGTAACCTACTGCAATAATATAAGTTTAGAAAAGCTCCTCATGGACTATGCTCCCAGTGCAGTGTGTGCTTTCAGCACTTTAAATGTCTACTGCTCATCATCTTGAGATCTACGTTTCACATATGCCTAAAGCAATAATAAGTTGAGAAGTGTTTGCTTTACTCTGTCTCCTTTTCACAGTTGTTCTGAGTGTTCTTTGGTTTGTATTTCTATTTGTCAGCAGTATCAGCCACTAAAAGCAGAAAGAATGGCCCCATACCCCAAAGCCATTCTTCATATCTTCTCCTGTCCTCCAAAGCACAGCTGCAGAATCTAATCCTGAAAATCTGTACACTTGGTTTACAGTATCCTCTTGCATAACCATCTTCAATCTCCTTTTTTCTCATCACAAAAATACAATCAACTCCTAATTAAAATATTCAGCAATATAATTTTATTTCATTACTCAATTCTTTCTGTGCATACACACACATGTGGAACTCTCCAGATGTCTGCATTCCTTCCTACTTCCCGACGTGGCTGTCAAGAAGGCCAGGATCAGACATCGTTTCTCACCAGCATGGGCCAGGAAAGACAAGTATGGCAGATGAATTACTGAAGTTCAAATAGTGCTGGTTTAGCACTCACACTTCCAGTTCCTCCTTCTATGCAAGGACTCATTTCCCTACATCCCAGCCCAAATGAAACTCCCTGGAGAAACGTGGGGGTAAGAAGCCATTGCAGCTAGAAAAACTGGAAAACTGACTAGTTTGACTGTAGCAAAGTAGTTCATAAGAAGTCCCCATCACACTTAATACACGAGCACATTCCGTGTATCCCATGAAGAGTCTCCAGGAAGAAAAGCAGAATGAATACCAAAGCCTGAGACAGCAGGCTAACAGGCAGCCCAGGCTCACCCTCATCCAACCAGCACACTGCCATAGACACTGATGCCTCAACAACCCATCTGAAACAGTCTGAAACAAATCCATACTCAGGGATCAAAGAGAGCATATAAGCAGAGGCTCTATTAAGTCAGCCAGAAACATGTTAATATTCTAGACAAGGAACACCAGAAAACGTGCACATAGTCCCTTAGAAGTTTCACCACTACAAGGTGAATTACTGAGAATTAGCTTCTGAATAGATTAAGCACAACTGTTCTAAACAGGTGGCTCAGATCCTGCTAAAGATCCAGCTGATATTAGAGAGGAGGCAGGAACTGCTGGTCTTGAGCTATGAGGAGAAGCCTTCTCTGCACTCTGCCTAACAAGCTTGGAGCACTGCTTCCTCCTGTGCAAGGAAACACTCCACATCTAAGAGGATAATGATTAATAGCCCAGATATTACACGGATGTCAGGAAAAGCAATTAACTTTGAATCAGGGAGAGGCCTGCAGACTGATAGAACAGACAGCTTTTGAATGAAGGGAAGGAGTAGGTGGGGACAGAGTAGGCAGAATCAAAGCCAAAACACAAACAGCATCTCTTCTCATTCTAAAGTCACCATCAGAGACACAACAGAAGGTAAAACAAGAAAGCATGACCTAAAAAATACTCCATGACACTCCAGCTTTTTCAGAAGCACACAGGCTGTTCAACATGATAATATTTTGTGTACCCCAGCTAGAAAACCTGCAGACTGGGGTCAGGAGCAAACTGAAGCCCTAAACCTGCAGGAAGGCAAGATGCACAGAGGAAATCACACAGACCACACAGGTGCAAACAAGTATTGTGCTCTACACAATGTTAGATTTTATGATAAATAGTATCTTCTCATCCAAATTGTCAAAGAACTTAGTAAAGTACATTCCCAGTCACTAAAAGAGAAGTTAACATTATTTGTGTAATGCTCTACTCAATGTGTGCCCACGTTTCTGCTAAATGCACCAATGATTTTTTCCAAGAACACACCAGTCAATCATTGCAAGAGGAAGGATTTGTGCTTTATTTCTCCTCTTTACCAAGAACAACACACAGCACAAAACCAGACACAAGTACTAGCTCAAAATATTCTCACAGTGATTGAATTTTTGGGGTAAAACATCGTGAATGCCTATGTGCAACATTTTAGCCTTTTCCATCTCTATTTTCAGGATCCTGAAATTGCCCAGGTGGCTTTGGATTTCATTTGTACCAAGCTGTTCCAATGTGAATTGGACTGGTGAGGTCAGCAGCACCTATGATTAATGCAGGAGCAGGGAGTCTACCCGGCAAAAGACTTAGCTGAACTCCATAGTGAATAAAACCAGTCTTACCTTTCCCCTCAGGCAGATTCCCCATTCCTGTGCTGACATAGCTACTACTGACCTCAACAGTCCAATAATCAAGGACCTGTGAACAAACAAAAAAGGTCACTTGTATGCAAACATCTGCTGAAGTGCATGCTTAAAGTACACACAGCTTTGGACTTATCCACTACTTCCTCCATGTTCAGCGTGCTCCAGTTCATCCATTACCACACTGCCTTCCTCAGATGTTAGACTCTCCACACTCTCCATCAGAGCTCCAACCAACAATCCTAAAAAAATTTAACTAACCAAATCAGAGAGCAAGTACTTAGTGGCAGGTACCGATGATTTTTATCTCCTTAAACTCATAAACAAAACTTCCTAGGTAGGCAGCTACAAGCAGAAAAGTAAGTTCAAAATAACAGGGAGAGTAGGTTTTCATACAACTAGGAACAGCAAATAAAGCACACTAACCTGAACCTTAAGCATACAAAAAGTGCCCTAAGAATGGGTGTTTCTTTCCTACTATCACCCATTGAAAAAAGGAGTACTAAATCTGACTTAAGTCCTCTGACATTGGGATGCTGGTATACCATCCTCCACCAGCTATACAAGAATTTAGGCTCCCAGCTCTCCCTGTTCCCACTTGTACTCCAGTAAGATGTTCAAAGAGGGAGTAAAAATATTCCCTGGCTCCAACATCTCATGTAGGCTCTGTGCTTGTTATATTTCTAGATTGCTGAAGTTGCTCCAGCCTTCTTGTCATGGCTTTCATCATAATTTAGTTATCTACCACTGTTCTTATAAAAATCTCATAAGTACTTTATTAAGTATATTTATTAGCTTCAATAAAGAGGTTTTGCTTCTGAATTTCTGTAGGCACCTTTAAGATAGTAGCTTTTTTTTTCCTTTTCATAACTCCTGATAATTTTTACAATTGGAATGTTGACAATTTTTACAGCTGGAATATGAAACCTATGCTACAACAGCATAAGAAAAAATTGCAACAGGCTCAGAAGTTAGCTGTCTTCAGCATCAGGATCATCTAACTCTTCCTTAAAGAAATTATTGAATCCTGACTTCCTATTCATTTTTGTGAGCTAATGATAGAGTAAATCAACAACTCTATTTTTTCCAGGTTAAGTACTGCAAGTTCTTCGAAGACTAGAGCTGTAAAACCTAAAGGTTTACTGTTTCAATTTTCATAATATTAGTTTAAAACCCCACCGAATCACAGATAACTTCCAAGTATTGTAGTACCATTACAGTCTTTGAACAAGAATCAATGGTAATTTAAGGGAGGAAATGAGAGGGATGCAAACAGGAGGTGCCCATTTCCACCAGCTGGTCTGGTCTTGTTTTGGAGGCTAAACTGCACCACAAGGCATGAGAACAGGATGGCACCAGTGCTCCTCCTCCGTGCCCACTCCTCTGGGCACCGCAGCTCTGCTCTGGTACTGCACAAGGGAAAAGGAGGAGTACTTCCAGATCTGCTCATCTCTTGCCCTTGGAAATGAGAGAGATGCAAAAGCAAGATCTGATGAATTGCAGAAGACAGCTCAGGGAAGGGCATGAATCTAGGCAATTGCTATAGTTTTCAAATACTACCAATATTTAACTTTTCTGTTAGAGTAAATGTAATTGATAGCTTATGAACAATGACACTGCTCTGACAGCAACATATCAGTCCTAATAACATGAAGTTATTTAATGACACTAAGGTCACCTCCATGCTTTTATGACTCTCAACTTGAAGGAAAGAAGACAGTCAGAAAAGAACAAACAACCCAATGCAAAACTTTGACATCCACCCATTTATCAGAAGTGTGGTCAGTTCAAGATGGATTTAAAGTTGAAATTATTGGCGCCTTCAAGTAGGCCTAAAGTTCAAAGTTCTTATCTGGTGAACCAAGAGTAGGAGTGTTAAAACTATGAAAACATACCTAGAGAACTATCCAGTGTTACTAAGAAAGGGAGATTGGTCACGTCTTTGTAGGGTTCTTGCACAGAAAGGAGAGAATTTCTTATAAGCAAACAGAAATTAAAAGCTTCTTCCACTGGCACATGCCAGCAATCAATTCAGTAGATGTTTCTCAGAGCAGCACTCACCAGAACACATTCGCTATTTACAAGGCCATGCACCCCACAGCATGGGCAATACAACCTGTGTAACCCCAGGCAGGTTCTTCTGCTCTTTCCAACTTAGAATGCATGCCCCTGTATTTCCAGGGAAAGGCAGCAAAGTAGAAGAGCTGTGGCTAAACACAAACACATACCAAATACTTCCAGCTGCTGGAAAACAATCTTTTTCCAAAGTGATTATATGCATAGACACATTAAAACCACAATTACTGGTTTTGCTTCCCTTTCAAGGGAAAACCACGTACATGAGGCCCTTAAACAGATGAAAAGGGAAACAAAAGGGCTGATACTTCTTGTTTCTGCAGGCTAACCTGCAGAACTCCTGCTTCTGGGAAAAGGCTTGAAAACTCTTACCATAGGGCTCCCACTTATGGTACCAAGTTTCTAGAACTATTTAATTTTGTCTAGACTATGAAAATACAGGTGATGCCAAAGTGACTCTAATTTTAGCTACACGTTTTTGTTTATATAGCAGGTTCTCCACCATTTCTGGCATCTCCTGGTTTTGTGTCTATCATCTGGAGATTGACAACCACTTCACTCCTGCCTCAGAGACAACTGAGCATGCAGCTGTATGTGCTTGGCTGGCTGTTCATTAGATTAGAGAGCTCCTCAAAGCCACCACTTGAGAAGAGATTTGTGGAACTCAGACCTTTCCAAATACAGTGTTGAAAAGAGACCAGAAAGTTCTAGAACTGACGCCTGAAGCAATTGCCACAGGCCTTCAGGGAGAAGAAAGGGACTCCTTACTTCTCTCTGAAGACTGTTCAGCCTTGCAGTGTCTGACAGCCCATGTGCTAAAAGCATCAGGTATTCCTGTGGCTCTCCACACTGCCTGGAAAATTTTTTTGACTGGAAGTTGTCTTGTCACTCAGGAGTAGAAGTAGTATATGCTTGTTGCTGTAGAACACTCACAAAGGATGAGCCCCAAGGTCAGTGCCAGGCTGAAAAACATCAGCTCTAATGAGAACCAAGAAGCCATTCAGATTAGTCACAGAGGACAAATCTCCTTCAGAGGGCTGCTCCCTTGCTGAATTACACTGGAAAAATCAAGAAGGAGGGTGGAAGAAAAGTTCAGGCAGAGAAGCTGGGTTGACAATTCCTGAATACACACAACTAAAAAAGCCATCTACAGAAGAAGGGGGGAAAACCCCTGAGTGACAACTAAAGGACAAGCCCAAGGTAAAGGCAAAAAGTTGCATTTATTGATAAACATACACCTCTTTTTTTTTTATTTATTAAATTTACACAACTGCTTCAGTGTCTGAGATCACTAGCACACAGCCACATTAAATGATGGCAGAACTCCAAAGAAAGTCAACCCAGGTGCAATCCCTAGGGCACACATGGGGACTTCAAACAAGAATCTGCAGTTTGAAAGGGAGGAACACAAAAGGAAGTCTGTCCCCAACTGCAGAAAAGGCAGACACCCTTACTGTTGATCTGAATAAGAAACCAAACCTAGGGAGAAGTGGGAACACATTGGCCAGCCCTGTGGCTGAAAGCGTGTTGTGGCCCATCCACAGCCAGCTAGATGGGTGGGGAGGAGCTCTGGGGTCACTGTGTGTCACTTCATCTCTGCCAGCAGCATGTCTGGAAGGGACTTGTGAAGGAAGGAGGGACAGACTGTCTGAGCTAAGAAACCTAAGTTCAGTGACTGGGTATATAACCAGCCAAAATAAGAAACCACCTATGAAAAAATCCCCTTCAGAACATGCATTTACTTTGAATAAATCCTTTATGAAACCAGTCTAAATCTGACAACAAATCAGAGGAAGATCAGAAATGGAAAGAACAGGAATGTGTGCTTTTAAACCTTCATTTCTACAACTATCATGTGCAAAATAAATTTTAGAAGAATTTGCACCCAAGTTGCATCAAAAGACTTACAGAGAGTTCAGCTAATCAGATGGCTCCAGACTCATCCAGAGCCATGTTACACAAGATCTCTACAACACAATTAACAACTGCTTCTCTTGATACTTGTTATCAAGGCATAATCATTGCAAAGCCCAAAAGTGGAACTCTGCTCTCCTGATGTTCATCAGTCACTGGTTTCAAGCTTCCAGCAGCTCAATGCAGAGCCAGGCTCTTCACAAGCTTCACACCAGAAACTGATTGTACAGGTCAGACGTGAAAGCCCACTGACGAAGACCCATAAAGCAATTTTGCAAACAAAGCTATCCATCAGGCCCATTATACCTCTGTGGTGCCAGCATGCCACACAGCCACAGTTTTTCACTTTGAGTCCAACCATCTTAAGCAGAAATAATCACCAATTTTCAGGACTTCTGTAGGACTTGCAACCCAAAAGCTTACCATATTTGAATGTAATAATCCCTAAGATTCCTAAAATACTACTTTTAAAAGAAATTAATGTATTTTAAAATAGGATACATTCTATAAAACTCCACTTAAGAGCACACATCTGCTATAATTAATCTTGAAGTCTACTGATAATAAAATAAGTTAATAAGATAATCATTTGAAAGACCTCTTATTTTCAGCACCTCCTTTCAGTGATTCATTTCTTTCATTACTTCTCTGCCAGGATACAACTGGCAAAGCACAGACTAGTATGCTCAGAACAAAAATTAAGTGCAAGTTCTGACAGTGCACAGCACGAGACAGCAGCCAGCACCTCGAGTCTGCTGCTTGGACTGTCCTCAGATATCCTGACTTGTGCCTCTGCTGACAGGACTGGTGCAAACTTCAGCCAAACGAGTCACTCAGACCCAAGAGTTCCAGCTGAATGATGATGTCTCTAACATCACAGTACATGGATGCCACTGGTCTCCTGTTCCTGTAAGCAAACAAAGCATTTTGAAAATAAGCCACCTACAGTGCCCACATGAATTTTTCAAGGTAAGGAAACACTTGTGTTTAACACTACAAGCTTCCTTCAAGTTGCCTTTTTATCAGGAGTAAGAAGACCATAATTTCAATTTTATGTCAGCTATGAAATGGATGCTTTCGATTTTTTTCCAGAATAAACAAAGATACTTATAATCCAACAGGGATTATGTTTTAATAGAACAGTTTGACCAAGTACAGGGAAAATTATTTTAGAAAAATTCCCATGTTTCAAAGACAGAAAACAAATTCAAGTTTTATGAACTATGGGAATTAATTTCTTTCTTAAGTTAAATATAAACAATAGCAAAAAGGCCAAAATACCTCCCTTATGACTTTAAAGAGTGTCCAGAAGAATCAAAAATCCAAAAATTCTCTTAGATATAATTCTGTGTACTCAATATTTTATTCTGAAATGGTCACTAAATATAAGGTAGCAACATTCATGTGCAAATTGCTGATTTTTGTATTATACCATCAGACAAAACAATAATCGAGTCAATGCTTGTTGACGTGACAGTGAACTGAGCATAGCACTGTGTATCCTGTCCAAGGCACACAGAATTAGAGGACTTCAGAAGATAGAGTTTTTAATCTTAAATTAATCCTGGTACCCTGAAAGATTTCAGCTCCAATCAGAAGCTAATGTATCCTGCCAGATGCATTTGCACAATAGATTAAGCTCTTAAGATACAGAGATTCAGTCCTGAGCACACACAGTAATGTCAGTACCTTTAGATCCTGGAAGCTTGGGTGACCATCTGTGGGCAGTGACAGCACAAGAGTCCATTGCAACAACTCAGAAATTTGTCTCTCCATCCCCCTCCATCCCTACTGCCAGCTTATACTAACAAACCACTGTCTCTAGAGGTAAAAATAGCCTATGAACCTCTGGACTGAAAATTACAAGCATCTGTCAGAAGCAGCACAGCATATTTGGGGGTTGAAGGTGACTCCAAAATGTACCAAGGTGTAAACTCCCTTAAAAAAAGCTGGTGGACACTCAGTTATAAAAACAGACTGAAGCTTCAGAGCTTCCCATATCAGGTTGCTGAGGAAGGATGAGAAGATTAATCTGGTTTTCCAAGATAAAAATACACTGAAAAATACATGAAAAAGGTCAGTCGTATTAAAAAAAAAAAAAGTAGTAATAAAAACCAGCACACATATCCTAATCTTTCATAAGCAACATGTCATACCAGTTATTTTCTAGTATTTCCACAGCATATCTAGTAGTCCAGATTATATGGCAGTCCTTTATTTAACCACTTCAAGTATCATACAGAGTTTGTACTGCATGATGCAAGTCCTTTGGATAAATTTGGTTATTTTTATCATTTGGCATTGAACCTTATTGTCAATAGAAGCCAACCCCACCAGGGGAGCCACAAGCATATGCCAGAACTTTTCACTCCTGCCTAATTCTGTGTACAGTCTTGTTTCCTCTGCTCAGAAAATGACCTACATATGTAGTGAAAAGATGCTACCAGCACCACTACATATGTCAGATTCAAATATAGCCTTTAAAAAAATACTACAGACATTTTGAGCACAAAGCAAGCACTGTAGGCTTGCACTGTGAAGAAACTTCATGTATGAAAGACAGGAGTCAAGGAGAAGATAAGGCACCTCACCAGGCAGGTCCCCATTGCACTGCAGACTCAGTAACACACACATACTGTAATCCTAAGTAACTCCGCTTTCATGAGAGCTTGGCTGATGTGTGCATTAAGTAATGTCTAAGCCACACATTCAGCAAGAAAACAAAACCCTGAAAGGCTGATCATTAATTGAGCACCATTCATTCTGCATGCCAAACAAGACAGGAGTATCTGATTATCCAGCTAATGATTGTACATCAAGACAGAGATCAGCTATGGAGGAGCAAGCTTAATGCTGTCACTTCCTGAACTCTGGTCAAACTGCTTTCCTTCCACAGCTGGTATGTAAGTGTTCTTGAAAAAATAACCTGAACAGCTCACTACCTGAATGAAGCACCATGCCAACACCCACCTACACCAGCTGCAAGCTTAAAACCTTTAGCATCCCCAGATGACAGAAGGATAAACAACTCCCATTGCAGACAGATGAGCTGTTGGCAAACCATGGCCAATGGGTTCAGGCAAATTAGGACATTGGACTGATCATAGCCTAAGAAAGAAGTGATTTTGCAAACATGGCTGTTTATTATTATCCTTTCTAGTCTCTGCTGGTTTAGCCCCAGTGATTATTCTTCTCACTCTTTGCCTTCCTTCTCAAAACAGCAAGTTTTCAGTAGAAATAACTCTCATCTCCAGTCATGCCTGGTTCATGCTTTTATTGTTTCAGTTCTGGCCTGACCTCAGGCTTTGGGGCAGACCAAATACAAGCCAAGTGAAGAACCCAGCTTTCCTGTCAAGCACAGTAGCCAACACAACAGGAGGAGACCTTCACCATTATCAGATGCCAAAGGTCGGAACACACTTTGTACCAATGACTTCTTTACCTAGCTAAGCTCATACTAAGTGTTACCAAGCACATGCAATCCAATTTCCTAAATGTTTGGATTTTGCCCCCATTTGCTGTAATGAATATCTGTCCAAGTGTTGCATTCCTGACATCTGGCTCAGACAAATTCCTAAAGAGTCCAGGACACCAGATATGTTTGGAAATGGGCAGGGGGGAGGGAATAACGTCCATAACCTTGTTCTTAAGCCATTTAGCCTGGAACTGTCATGAACTATGTATTTAAAAATTCAGATCTGAAAAGATCTAAGGATATTCTAAGCTCACGCTGAACACGTTTTCCTTTTTTATGCATTCTCTATATTTCGTACTAATACTGAGGGGAAGAGGGACAGAAAGGGAACATAACTGTTTCCACCATAAAAATCTATTCAAGATTTACAATAAAAGAGGACTTAGGCTTGTCCTTGAGAGAAAGTCTTTATTTCCAGAAACATCTCATTCTGTAATGACTGTAGAAAAAGGACAGTTTTTCCATTTCAAAACAGCTCTAAGGAAAATGGTAAAAAATGGAGAAGACAGACAAATGAGAGATGTTCCTCATTTCAGCATACATCCTCTGGTTTTCATCCTAGAAAGTTTAACTTTATTCCTTTATAAATCATAGTCACAAGAAAAACAGCCATTTTCTCACACAGACAAAATTAACACTGATCTACCCGGCAACCAGCAAGGCAGAAGGAACATCACCACATCTGCTTTTACAGCACCACAGTACTGATCATAACACAGTCATTCACTTAGTAAATGCAAAAAACTCCACATGTATCTGGAGTATGTCTCTTGATGGGCAATTTGCAGAGAGCTACAGGAAAGAAACCTAAGAAATGTATAAAATTATGCACAATTAAGAATTTTTTACTGGTTTTCAGGTAGGAAAGCATTCGTAACACTACACCACTGCACCCTCACATTTTAGCAGTTTGTATTATCACTGAATCATCACATTACTGAACAGACTTCTCACACCAACACTAGGAAGCTCTGGCTCACTTTGGGCAGTAAAATGATAGTCAGAAGTCTCCAAGAGATGAAAGAGAAGAAAAAACTTCCACCAATTTCTAATGCCTTCATGAAATTATCCAGGCTCCCTCTGGTGGGAGATTTAATGTAGAGACTGTTCCAGCTTGCTATATGAGAACAGCTTTGAACCACAACAGGTTTTTTTCTTTTGTAAAACAAACCGTGTTACGATTGGACTCTGCAATTCCTGGAGTCTCTTATCATGCTTCAGTCACAGCAATCTGAGGCAAAGCTTTGTTTCTCGCCCTAAGCTACATCACATAAAGAAGAGCAGTAAGTGATTAAAAAAAAAAAAAAAAAGAAAAAAAATCACATTTTTTAAAACACAAATTATTGTCTTTGTGCTCCAAAATCCTCAGAACATTTCTCATTACTTACTTCAGCTCTCCAGAGTCCCAGCAGAACCACCACCTCTGCCCCTGATGTAGACAGAGGCTAAAGAGAGATCACTCTCCCCAGTGCACACAAGAGATCTAGGGCTCCTAGTTTTCATTTCTGGTTACATATTGATTATATTAAGTCCCAGGTCTCATATCTCTCCAACAATTCAAATGTCATTTATTTGCACTACTGTCATATATATCTCATATATAAGATATATATGCTTATATGTCTCTCTACAAAACACACACACGCAGGAGTCAAGCAAACCATCCACCCATTTCATTTCTCTACAGCCCCTGAAGTTGTCATTGTAACCAGTTACAGTAAAGGAACGTGACCAGCTTTACAAACACAAAAGACATCACATTTGGTATTTTTAGTATCTACCACTAAATGTATGTACTACATATTGCCATCACAATTCCTGTTATCTGTGCAATCTCATAGTCAAATTCAGTCTTGTCTCCTGAACTTCATGACCAATATTATCAACACTGTGCAGTCTAAAGTCTTGATAAAACAAAAAACACACAGAAAGATAGCATTCAAAAGAAAAAATTTTTTAAAAACCATCCAACTTGAGGTAAGAAAATTGCAACTCGATGCTGCTGTACGGGAAAACCAGCATGAGCCCTTTCATGGATGGAGACAATTTTATTTCTGACAGCCCTTATTATGACTCACTAACTTTTCTTCCTTAATAAGGCCACAATTTGCATCAGAGAAAGTGTGTCTATAACAAGCCTGAGGACTCAGAAAATTATCCAATGGCTAAGAAACATAACTTTGCTACACAGACGAAAACAATTTTAGTTCTCAATTTGTCCTTGTGCTTTCAGATAGAAAGGGATGCAAGATTACACCTAATAAAGTCCAAGAATTCTGATTAACCTCATACAGCCCATCTTAGATGATGAGTATAATTCAATCAGATAGGATTGCAGCTGAAGCTGAAGAGCAACCCAAACTTGAGGTCTATTTAGGATATAGTCGGCACAGAAACCAGTCTCATAGGTCAGAGAAAACAGTCCTCATCACTGCAAGTTCCTTGGGACTACAAAGTTTTACGAGAACCCACTGCTTGCAACCCATATAGGAAGGCAAATAAAGAGCAGTAATTCACGTTCAGTATATCATTAATGAAATCCAAAGCCTTCCAAAGCAAGAGTTAACTTATTCAGACCAGGGAGATTACCACCTCATTTTGCCCCAGAGGCATTCCTTTAGTGCCCAAGTAAAGCTATGCGGCGAACCAGTAGAGAGGTGTATCTACCAGTAGTAGAGTTCAGAAAGACAGGCGCGATCTCCTCGCCCCTGAGATCCCAGAACCCCCTCAAAAGCACGCACCTGCGGCGTGCGGTGTTGGCACTGACAGACCACCCTAAACATGAAACTGCAGAAGGGATGCGAGACCATTCTCCTCGTACAGAAAACAGACAACTCTCTCAGCAACGGGGCAGGACTACACCACCCGTAATAAAATCGAAGAGGGCAAGCACACACACGGTCCCCTTGCACACCGCGCTGCGATGGCCATGGGACCCCCGCCCCGGACCTCGCTCAGCCAAGAGCGTTCCCCTCCCCAGCTCCCCAACCTTGGGCACTCCGGGACTACTTCGCCTTCTGCTTCACCGCAAGGGGTTTGCGGGCGTGCAGGGACGGGCGATTCCCGGCTCGGTTAAACCTGCCCCGGCGGAGCGCTGCCCCCGCCGGGCAAGAGCCGGGTCCCCGCGGGACAGAGAGCCGGGCGGGGCGGTGCGGCACTCACCGATGCCCAGCCCCACAACCACGCGTCCCGCCAGCAGCGTCTCCTTGTCGCGGGCGGCGGCCAGCACGCCGGAACCCNCGTGAAGAGGCCGCTGGCCAGCAGGATGCAGGGCCGCCGGCCGCACAGCCCGTTCAGGACGCCGCCGGCCAGGGCGGACAGGGCGGCGGCGCCCACCGTGCTGGAGACGAGCAGCTCCTGCCAGAGCGCGTCCAGGTTGAGCTCCCTCTTGAGGAGGAGCAGCGCCCCCGACACCACGCCGGTGTCGTAGCCGAAGAGGAAGCCCCCCAGGGCGGAGAAGACCGACACCACGTAGACGAAGCCGGGGGTCTCGTCCTGCTGGAACTGGCGCCGCGCCGCCCGCTCCAGCTCTCCGCCCGACGCCGCGCTGTTGAGGCTGGAACAGGACTCGGCGGCGATGAGGCTCC